>NC_069455.1:33437946-33525446 GCF_026875155.1 Cherax quadricarinatus | reverse complement strand
ATATATATATATATATATACATATATATATGTCGTGCCGAATAGGCAGAATTTATTATTATTATTATTATTATTATTAAACATTAGCCGGTATTTTCCCGGCCCGGGCCTTTTCCAAGTGGTGGCCCGGTCTTGGCTCCCTCTTTAGGGAGTGTCTGAGACCGAGGTCTCCCATGGGAGGAGGCACAAGTACCTCCTCATCTTTGGGACCAACTGTCCCCAGGCCTAGCCACAAGCTAGGCCTCTCTGGTCTGCCATCCCCGCCCCAAGGGGGCAAATGGGAATGACAGTCTTATGAGCTAAAAGCTCGGGCTCAGGCACCTACCCTACCCTAGAAGGGTTAGGCATGGTGTCGATGAGGCAGAATTTGCGATCTTGGCTTAAATAGCAATGCTCATCTTGCCATATAGGACAAGTGAAAATTTGTGTATGCAATAATTTCGCCAAAATCATTCTGAACCTAACGAAAAAAATATATTTGATTGTGTTTGTTTAGTACTAAATTATTGTAAACGTATTTAAAATATATATAGTTGGGTTAAGCTAAAATAAATTGTTCTTGTTATAATAAGGTTATGTAAGTTTTCTAAGATTCTTTCGGTGCAAAATTATAAATTTTTACATTAACATTAATGAAAAAATATATCTTTAAACGTGTAAGAGAAAATTTCAGAAAGGACCTAATTTTAAATGAGTTCTTGCTAATTGACCAGTTTTACATATTCGGCACCACATATATATATATATATATGTACATAAATTGGTAGTATGTTGGTAGACAGCAACCTGCCGTCCTACCAAGTGAGTGTCAAGCAGAAACCTGTAACTGCTTTACATGATGGTAGGATTGCTGGTGTATCTTGCTACATCTGCAGGTATAACTTACTACTTCTACTTGCACTTGGGTAACACTACACAGGCATGCACATGCATCTATGCATACACACATGCATATATATACATACACTCATCAATTTCTTAATAGCTTTGGTTCTTCTTTATTTTCTCTATTCTCTATGGAGAAGTGGAAAACAATTATTCATCCAAAAGTCATGTACGTCGCATGAGGCGACTAAAATGCCGGGAGCAATGGGCTAGTAACCCCTTCTCCTGTATAATTACTTGTGGTTTACTAAAACTTTCGATTGACAGGACACTAACGATAAAAAAAAATCCTTAAAAAAATGTTAAAGTGAAGTCTCATATTATGTTCACTGAGTGACTCAGAACCTCGGTGCATTTACTCAGTGAAAGTCAACATTTGTTGCCGGGCTCTTGGTTAGTGCGGACGTTCTCATAGTGTTGAGCAGTGGTGCATCTCTCAACAAACATCAGTCCCACAACTAACACGGTAAATACTATCAGAACTGAACTTCTCAGCATTGAGTATGTAACTAATTATATTTTATGCATCTACTGTCTTGGAAGTTTGCTTAATATCCCGTTTAGTGATTGTTTTACACAAACAAATTTCAATTATTATACTTAATCGTTACATTGAATTTCAAAGTATTTTCTAAAAAGAATATATACATATATATGTCGTGCCTAAGAGGAAAAACTGATCATCGACACCATGCCTAATCCTTCTAGGGTAGGGTAGGTGCCTGAGCCCGAGCCTTTAGCTCATAAGACTGTCATTCCCATTAGCCCCCTTAGGGTGGGGATGGCAGACCAGAGAGGCCTAGCTTGTGGCTAGGCCTGGGGACAGTTGGTCCCAAAGATGAGGAGGTACTTGTGCCTCCTCCCATGGGAGACTTAGGTCTCAGACACTCCCTAAAGAGGGAGCCAAGGCCGGGCCACCACTTGGACAAGGCCCGGGCCGGGAGAATACCGGCTAATCTTTAACTAACTAACTAAAAACTGATCAATTAGCAAGAACTCATTTAAAATTTAGTCCCTTCTAAAATTTTCTCTTATACGTTTAAAGATACATTTTTTTTTCATTAATGTTAGTGTAAAAATTTATAATTTTGCACCAAAAGAATCTTAGAAAACTCCCCTAACCTTATTATAACAAGCGCAAATTTATTTTAGGCTAGCCCAAATAAATATATTTTAGATACGTTTACAATAATTTAATAATAAACAAACTCAATGAAATATTTTTTTTTTTCGTTAGATTCAGAATGATTTTTGCGAAATTATTGCATACACAAATTTTCGCTTATTTTATATGGCAAGAAGAACGTTGCTATTTAAGCTAGGATCCCCAATTTTTTACATATTAGCACGACATATATATATATAAAATATATATATATATATATAAAAAATATAAAATATATATATATATATATATATAAAATATATATATAATAATATTATTATATATAATATATATATATGCCTATATGCGTGCCGAATATGTAACTGGTCAATTAGCAAGAACTCATTTAAAATTACCTGGAGTTTACCTGGAGAGAGTTCCGGGGGTCAACGCCCCCGCGGCCGGTCTGAGACCGGGCCCTCCTGGTGGATCAAGCCTGATCAACCAGGCTGTTGCTGCTGGCTGCACGCAAACCAACATACGAGCAACACCCCGGGCTGATCCGGAACTGACTTTAGGTGCTTGTCCAGTGCCAGCTTGAAGACTGCCGGGGGTCTGTTGGTAATCCCCCTATGTTGTGCTGGGAGGCAGTTGAACAGTCTCGGCCCCTGACACTTATTGTATGGTCTCTTAACGTGCTAGTGACACCCTGCTTTTCATTGGGGGGATGGTGAAATCGTCGGGCCAAGTCTTTTGCTTTCGTATGGGTGATTTTCGTGTGCAAGTTGGGTACTAGTCCCTCTGGGATTTTCCGGGTGTATATAATCATGTATCTCTCCCTCCTGCGTTCCGGGGAATACAGGTTTAGGAACCTCAAGCGCTCCCAATAAATTGAGGTGTTTTAATCTCCTTTTATGCGCGCCGTGAAAGTTCTCTGACATTTTTAGGTCGGCAATTTCACCTGCCTTGAAAGGTGCTGTTAGTGTGCAGCAATATTCCAGCCTAGATAGAACAAGTGACCTGAAGAGTGTCATCATGGGCTTGGCCTCCCTAGTTTGAAGGTTCTCATTATCCATCCTGTCATTTTTCTAGCAATGCGATTGATACAATGTTATGGTCCTTGAAGGAGATCCTCCGACAGATCACTAACCACAGGTCTTTGACGTTGGGTGTTTCGCTCTATTTTGTGGCCAGAATTTGTTTTGTACTCTGATGAAGATTTAATTTCCCATGTTTACCATATCTGAGTAATTGAAATTTCTCATCGTTGAACTTCATATTTTTTTTCTGCAGCCCACTGAAAGATTTGGTTGAGTCTGCCGGGAGCTTTGCAGTGTCTGCAATGGAAGACACTGTCATGCAGTTTCGGGTGTCATCTGCAAAGGAAGACACGGTGCTGGGGCTGACATCCTTGTCTATGTCGGGATATAAGGATGAGAACAAGATGGAGCGAGTACTGTGCCTTGTGGAACAGAGCTTTTCACCGTAGCTGCCTCGGCCCTTTACTCTGTTGACGACTACTCTCTGTGTTCTGTTAGTGGGGAAAATTTAAATAGATCCATCGACCGACTTTTCCTGTTATTCCTTTAGCACGCATTTTTGTGCGCTATTACGCCATGGTCACACTTGTCGAAGGCTTTTGAAAAGTCTGTATAAAATTACATCTGCATTCTTTTTGTCTTCTAGTGCATTTAGGACCTGTCGTAGGTGGTCCAATAGTTTGAGACAGACAGAGCGACCTGTTCTAAACCCATGTTGCCCTGGGTTGTGTAACTGAGGGGTTTCTAGATGCGTGGTGATCTTGCTTCTTAGGACCCTTTCAAAGATTTTTATGATATGGGATGTTAGTGCTATGGTCTGTAGTTCTTTGCTGTTTGCTTTAACTGCCCCCTTTGTGGGAGTGGGCTATGTCTGTTGTTTTTAGTAACTGTGGGGACGACCCCCCGTGTCCTCCCTCCCTCTCCATAGGATGGAAAAGGCTCGGAATAGGGGCTTCTTGCAGTTCTTGATGAACACAGAGTTCCATGAGTCTGGCCCTGGGCAGAGTGCATGGGCATGTCATTTTTTCGCCTGTTCGAAGTCATTTGGCGTCAGGATAACATCGGATAGCCTTGTTTTTAATCAAATTTTTTGGGGCCCTTCTCATAAAAAATTCATTTTTGATCTTCGACTCTCAGTCTGGTTAGCGGCTTGCTAAAACTGAGTCATATTGGGACTTGAGTAGCTCACTCATTTCCTTGTTGTCATCTGTGTAGGACCCATCTTTTTTTAAGTAGGGGCCCAATACTGGACGTTGTTCTCGATTTTGATTTGGCATAGGAGAAGAAATATTTTGGGGTTTCTTTCGATTTCATTTTATGGCTTTTAGTTCTTCCTAAAAGGATTCTTTTAGCTTAAGTTCGATCCCTTGCTATTTCTCTGACCAGGTGTCTCCCTACGCATTTCAGATATATTGACCTCTTTTAGGCCGCTCTGTTATTTTCTTTTTCCGTCGCCTGTAAAGGGAGCGCCTGTCTCTTTGTTTTACATCTACTCCTCCTTTTTCTTAAGAGGAATAAGCCTTGTGCATACATCGAGTGCTACCGAGTTTAATCTGTTCTAGGCAAAAGTTGGGGTCTGTGTTGCTTAGTATATCTTCCCAGCTTATATCGGTTAGGACTTGGTTTACTTGGTCCCACTTTATGTTTTTGTTATTGAATTGAATTTGGTGAATGCTCCCCCCGTGACTAATCTCATTATGTCGGTCTGGGGCTCCATGCATACATGACTGAACCTCAATTATGTTGTGATCTGAGTATATTGTTTTTGATATGGTGATATTTCTTATCAGATCATCATTGTTAGTGAAGATGAGGTCTAGTGTATTCTCCAGTCTAGTAGGCTCTATTATTTGCTGGTTTAAATTGAATTTTGTGCAGAGATTTAAAAGCTCGCGTGAGTGTGAGTTTTAAATCAAGCTGCCTCCTGGTGTTATTACTGCAACAATATTATTTGCTATATTCCTCCATTTTAGGTGCCTTAAGTTGAAATCCCCCAGGAGCAAGATGTTGGGTGCAGGTGCTGGAAGGTTTTCCAGACAGTGGTCAATTTTTAACAGCTGTTCCTGGAATTGCTGGGATGTTGCATCCGGAGGCTTGTAGACTATCACAATGACTAGGTTTTGAACCATACCCCCGGCCGGGATTGAACCCGCGGTCATAGAGTCTCAAAACTCCAGCCCGTCGCGCTAACCACTAGACCACTAGCTGGTCTAGTGATGAATCTTATTGTGGCTACTGGTTTTAGTGGTTAGCGCGACGGGGTGGAGTTTTTTTAGACTCTATGACCGCGGGTTCAATCCCGGCCGGGGGTATGGGTTTATTTGCAATCGTGTCATTACGATTTCTTAAGTCAGTTGACGGCAGTGAAGGGACTTGAGCTAGAGTTCGTCACGGGCCCCGCTAGCTGGAGTTCGTCTGTAAAAACTTGCATTTTTGGTCACAGAGGTGCCTGTGCTAACCTTCCTAATGGTGTAGAAATATACCTAGTTGGATGAATCTTATTGTGGCTAGCTGGTCTAGTGGTTAGCGCGACGGGCTGGAGTTTTGAGACTCTATGACCGCGGTTCAAAACCCGGGCCCGGGGGGATGGTTTTATTTGCAATCGTGTCATTACGATTTCTTAAGTCATGTTGACGGCAGTGAAGGGACTTGAGCTAGAGTTCGTCACGGCCACGCTAGCTGGAGATCGTCTGTAAAAACTTGCATTTGTGGTCACAGAGGTGCCTGTGCTAACCTTCCTATGGTGTAGAAATATACCTAGTTGGAAAGAATCTTATTGTGGCTAGCTGGTCAGTGGTTAGCGCCCACGGGCTGGAGTTTTGAGACTCTATGACCGCGGGTTCAATCCCGGCCGGGGGGATGGTTTATTTGCAATCGTGCATTGCGATTTTTTTAAGTCATGTTGACGGCAGTGAAGGGACTTGAGCTAGAGTTCGTCACGGCCACGCTAGCTGGAGATTCGTCTGTAAAAACTTGCATTTGTGGTCACAGAGGTGGGCCCGTGCTAACCTTCCTATGGTGTAGAAAATTACCCAGTTGGATGAATCTATTGTGGCTAGCTGGTCTAGTGGTTAGCGCGACGGGCTGGAGTTTTTGAGACTCTAAAGACCGCGGGTTCAATCCCGGCCGGGGGGATGGTTTATTTGCAATCGTGGGCATTACGATTTCTTAAGTCATGTTGACGGCAGTGAAGGGGCTTGAGCTAGAGTTTTGTCACGGCCACCCCTAGCTGGAGATTCGTCTGTAAAAACTTGCATTTTGTGGTCACAGAGGTGCCTGTGCTAACCTTCCTATGGTGTAGAAATATACCTAGTTGGATGAATCTTATTGTGGCTAGCTGGTCTAGTGGTTAGCGCGACGGGCTGGAGTTTTGAGACTCTATGACCGCGGGTTCAATCCCGGCCGGGGTATGGTTTATTTGCAATCGTGTCATTACGATTTCTTAAGTCATGTTGACGGCAGTGAAGGGACTTTAGCTAGAGTTCGTCACGGCCACGCTAGCTGGAGATTTCGTCTGTAAAAACTTGCAAATTTTTGGTCACAGAGGTGCCTGTGCTAACCTTTTCCCATGGTGTAAAAATAACCTAGTTGGAGAATCTTATTGTGGCTAGCTGGTCTAGTGTTAGCGCGACGGGCTGGAGTTTTGAGACTCTATGACCGCGGGTTCAATCCCGGCCGGGGGTATGGTTTATTGCAATCGTTCATTAGATATTTTTTAAGTCATGTTGACGGCAGTGAAGGGACTTGAGCTAGAAATTTTGTCACGGCCACGCTAGCTGGAGATTCGTCTGTAAAACTTGCATTTGTGGGCACAGAGGTGCCTGTGCTAACCTTTCCCATGGTGTAGAAATATACTAGTTGGATGAATCTTATTGTGGCTAGCTGGTCTAGTGGTTAGCGCGACGGGCTGGAGTTTTGAGACTCTATGACCGCGGGTTCAATCCCGGCCGGGGGTATGGTTTATTTGCAATCGTGTCATTACGATTTCTTAAGTCATGTTGACGGCAGTGAAGGGACTTGAGCTAGAGTTCGTCACGGCCACGCTAGCTGGAGATTCGTCTGGGAAAAACTTGCATTTGTGGTCACAGAGGTGCCTGTGCTAACCTTCCTATGGGGGAGAAATATACCTAGTTGGATGAATTTATTGTGGCTAGCTGTCTAGTGGTTAGCGCGAAAGGGCTGGAGTTTTGAGACTCTATGACCGCGGGTTTCAAACCCGGCCGGGGTATGGTTTATTTGCAATCGTGTCATTACGATTTCTTAAGTCACTAGGTTTTGGTTCTCGACCTTTACTGCTAAAACTTCCACTACATCATTTGAGGCATTTAGCAGTTTCTGTGCAAACAAGTGACTCTGCAATGTACAGGCCAACCCCCCCCTTTTTGCCTTTTTCACTCTGTCACATCGTATAGGTTGTAACCTGGGATCCATATTTCGTTGTCCAAGTGATCCTTTATGTGGGTCTCAGTGAAAGCCGCGAACATTGCCTTTGCCTCTGCAAGCAGTCCACGGATGAAAGGTATTTTGTTGTTTGGGTTTCTGGCTTTAGACCCCGTTATTTGCAAAGAAGATGTTATCGGACTGTGGTATTGTTGGTACTGGGGGGGGATTTTTTTTCCGGCATTATTTTCTGTATCTGTTGGTTTGGAGTGGAGGCCATCGACTGTGGTTCCCCTCCAGGAATGACTGGATTTGGTGGGACGATTTCTGCCATTTTCCCCCAGTTTTTTTTCCTTCCTGGCACTAAAAAACCTCTCCCTCTTGAGTGGCTGTGGCTACCCAGGTTTTCCCCATGGCCTGGATGTTTTGTATCTTTTTGTCCCCTTTAGATGGTATGCTGGCAAAATTTAAGTTATAGCACAGTCTTTCCTGTACTGAAGAGGTACACAGTTCAGGGTGAAAAAGCTTACAGGAAGGGAGTTTGCATTTTCCTTTGTCATATGGGCATGGCATTTCCTAGGGTGGTCATAGTTGCACGTCCCATCTTTTTTCCAGATTTCCCATGCCAGCAGATACCGAGTGCATAGTATGTGCACAGGCTTGGGTTTTCCCTTTGCCTTGGGTTTCTGTGACTGTATTCCCTGTTGGTGCATGTTTCCCTGTCTTACTTCTATCCTCCCTAGCACCAACAATGGAGCTCCCACCATTTGTTTTTGGTAATATATCCTCACTATTGCTATGGAGTCCCTCTTGTTTGCTAAATTTCCTGCGGTAATTTTCCCCTTATACGTTTAAAAGATATATTTTTTTCATTAATGTTGATGTAAAAATTTATAATTTTGCACCAAAACAATCTAAGAAAACTTACTTAACCTTAATATAACAAGAACAATTTATTTTAGCCTAACCCAACTAAATATAATTTTAGGATTTGTTTACAAATATTTAATAAATAAACAAACAGTGAAATATATTTTTTCGTTAGGTCAGAATGATTTTGGTGAAATTATTGCATACACAAAATTTGGGACTTGTCCTATATGGCAAGTGAGCGTTTTCTATTTAAGCCCAAGATCGCAAGTTCTGCCTATTCGGCAGACATATATATATATTATATATATATATATATATATATATATATATATTATATATATATATATAAATATATATATATATATAATATATATATATATATTATTATATAATATATATATATATATTTTATATATATTAAATTTTATAATAATATTTTATATGTCGTGCCGAATATGTAAAACTGGTCAATTAGCAACAACTCACTTAAAATTAAGTCCTTTCTAAAATTTTCTCTTATACGTTTAAAGATATATTTTTTTCATTAATCTTGATGCAAAAATTTATAATTTTGCACCAAAAGGAACTCAGAAAACTTACCTAACTTTATTATAACAACTGCAATTTATTTCAGCCTAACCCAACTAAATCTATTTTAGATTTGTTTACAATAATTTAGTACTAAACAAACACAGTGAAATATATTTTTTCCGTTAGGTTCAGAATGATTTTGGCGAAATTATTGCATACACAAATTTTCGCTTGTCCTATATGGCAAGATGAGCGTTGTTATTTAAGCCAAGATAGCAAGTTCTGCCTATTCGGCACGACATAATATATATATATATATTTATATATATAATATATATTATATATATAATATATATATATATATAATATATATATATATATATATATATATATATATATTTATATATATATAACCCTTCCCACAATTGCACAAAAGACTGACGACATTCCTCATCCTGCAATAGCTTCACATTTAACTTCCAATAACTTTGACCCCTTCTAGGCAATCCCTCCCTTTCTAGGTCCACCAGTACTTCCCTGTGATTCGAAAAATCTGCGTCCACCACACGCACTCTGCTCACTATTACTGTTCGGGGCTCGTAGAAGCGATCGAGCCTAGCCGCATATCCATGTCTAACAAAAGTATGTTCTACAACCCCACCCCCCCAACGTCCATTAACCCCACTCCATTTATTAATTCACCCAAAATCCCCGAACAATAAATACCCTGCCCCTCTAGGTTCCATGTCCTAACGCCTTGTCACACAATTCCAGTCACCACCAATTACAGCTACACCCGGCAAAGCACGCAAATAATATACTAGGACATTCTTCACGAATTTATTCTTAATAGGCACATCTCCCTCTGCCGGACCATACACACACACACCAAACTCATCTGTATCCTACCCCACCACCCATCCACACGAATAACCCTCCCCTCCCCACCCTCAGAATGCCTCACTACGAGCGGGCTAGTTTCCCTTACTAGGATGGCAATTCCTCCTTTCAACCTTATCCCATGCTCCACATACACATTATGCCCATTCACCTTCAACTCATAGCCTGGTCTGTAGTTGTGTTCCTGCACGAACACCACATCAACACTATTATGCACCAAATATTCACTAAACCATACACACTTTCTCTCTGCTCGCAATCCATTAATGTTCAATGTCATGCACTTGAAGCCTACAGAGTGGTTTTTCTTCTTGACCCTGGTACTGTCTTGCCACCAGATCGTTTCGTGACACCTCGATCCCTCTCCTTCCCCCCCTTTAGGAACGCTCTTAACCATCTCCTGCCCCATAGGGCCGCTGGATCCTCTCTGCATAACTTCCGCCCAGGACTTTTTCCCAGTGTGCTTAGCATGCGCAAGCACTTCCTTGGAGTCATATAGTGCAGCAGCACGCTTCCGTGATGCCCCCTCTGCTTGCATCATGTCGTCTGTTACAGTGTCCCGGTGGATCTCCACCTCCACCACTTGCATCATCAAGACTTTCATGTCACACTGCGCCGATTGCTTATCCTGTTCCACGCCCTGATCCACAGCAGACCTGTGAAGGCTTACTCAGCCCTGTAACAACTTCAGACAGTATTATCAAGGCTGGATCCTCCTCAGGAAAATTAATGAATAGAAAAAGAAATAATAATTCACAAAGATAAACACTTTATTATTTATTAATGCAAATATAAAACAGTGAAACATGAAGTTGTATCCTATTTGAAAGAAAAATTAGAATTCAACGCTAATATATACAAGTAAACTGGGGTGTCTGGTTGATGTTGACACCGTCTTGTAGAAAGTGTAGCTGTTACTGATGATGGGGGGGGGGGAGGGTCACAGGTGTTGGTGATCCGTTTCTAAAATGAATTCTTTTCCCAGTAAATAAAATTTAAGCTTGGAGATGCCCCACACAAGGGCCAAACATTCCTTTTCTATGGTGGAGTATCTCGTTTCTGCGGGATGGAGTTTCTGGCTTAGGAAGCATACAGGGAAGGGAGTACCATCATGGTATTGTAGTAACACCACACCTAAGCCAGTATTGGAGGCATCAGTTCTTAAACAAAATGTTTTATTAATATCTGGAATCTTAAGTATAGGGTCTTTCGAGAAGATATTTTTAATCTCATTAAACTTTTCCCGAGTTATGTCGGAAAGTTCAAGAGGTTCCTTCACAGACTTTTTAAGGAAGTCGGATAAGATGCCTGTAGGATCAGTAAAGTTTGGGATAAACCGTGCATAAAAATTTACAGAACCAAGAAAGCTACTCATGAGCTTCTTGGTTTTGGGGAACTTAAATTCTAATAAAGCTTTGATCTTACTGGGGAGAGGCTGCAAAGAGTTATTAGAAAGGATCAGTCCAAGATATCTAATCTTGTTATACCCAAGGAAGCATTTCTTCGGCATGGCAGTGAGGCCATGTGAGCGTAACCTATGTAAAACTGATGTTAATGTTTGGATATGCTTGCCCCACGTGGATGTCATTACGTAAATGTTATCAAAATAAACTGAAACATTTGGCATATTACCCAAGACCTTTCTCATTAGTCTCACGTAGGTAGCACAGGCAGTTACCAAACCGAAGGGCATGGTTCTATACTGCATCAGTCCTTGGTGGGTAGGAAAAGCGGTGTACTGCTTAAAAGAAGGATCTAACATTACTTGATGATATGCCTGCGCAATATCAATCTCTGAAAAGAAGGAAGCGTAATAAAATTTGTGTAGATCACTATCTATTAATGGCATAGGCTCAGAATCCCACCGAGTTATAGCATTCAGGCCTCTGAAGTCTATATGAATTATCCTCCTTCTTAACCATGACTACTGGTGAGCAATATGCAGATACTGAAGGTTCAATGATCTTTAGTTTTAATAATTTGTCTACCTCTCGGTCAAATGCATCCCTAAGGTGAACTGGAACTGGGTATAATTTCCGTTTGATAGGATTGTCCGTGGCTAAGTCAATCTTATGGACTATCGTGGAGGTAACACCTGGAATATCAGTAAAAACGTCTGAGAAGTTACTCACACATTGAAGTGGTTCATGTTTCTTATGGTCATTCAAAGACTCATTGATATTAATGTTTGTTGCACCCGAGTGGTCAAGAGTCACCAAGTCATGTAGTTCTCCGACATAGTCTATGGTAGAGGTGTCAATTACGCACACCTTACACTCTTCAGTTGTCTTATCAAGTTCATGTGGAAAAACTAAGTCAGAGTCATTAAAACAGTTAACCGAATTTCTTCGGTAATATTTCTTAAGGATGTTGATATGATAAAGCTTAGGTTTCGCCTTGACTTCTATGAGGTAGTCAACCTTCCCACAAATTTTAACACCTTATATGGACCTTTCCATGCTACTAATAATTTATTTGACTTGATAGGCAAAAGTACCAGAACTTCATCCCCTACTTTAAAACTTCTCTGACTTTTGGAATCAAAATAGGTTTTGTACTGGTCCATTGACAAGCTTAAGTTTTTCGAAACTATGTCAGAGGTCTCCTCAAGTTTGGATCTAAGGCCAAGGAGAAACTGATAAGAAGGCTGAACCTCAGCCT
The DNA here is from genome assembly GCF_026875155.1 of Cherax quadricarinatus. Classification (NCBI taxonomy): domain Eukaryota; kingdom Metazoa; phylum Arthropoda; class Malacostraca; order Decapoda; family Parastacidae; genus Cherax; species Cherax quadricarinatus. Next base: position 33,513,072 of record NC_069455.1, on the reverse strand, counting down.
TTACGTCCTCATTAGTCCATAAGTCATGAAGGATGGACAATGGACCTCTGGCCTGTCTACCATAGAGAAGTTCAAAATGTGAAAACCCCAAAAAGTCACTGGGAACTTCCCTCATGGCAAACAAAGCACAGGGTAGGTAACGATGCCACTCCTTAGGTTTAAGGGAGCAAAGTTTCCTTAAAATTGACTTGAGAACTGAATGCTGGCACTCAATCCTCTCATTACAGCTGGGATGATATGGTGTAGTGGAGAGGCTTCACTCCCAGAAGTTGGTAGAGATGTTGCATTAAGTCAGATGTGAATTGTGTCCCACGGTCAGACAAAATTTCTCTAGGAATGCCCACTCTGGAGAAGATGGACAAAAGGGCTTCAGCCACCTCTGTAGTAGTTATGGTCTTTAAGGGTACGGCTTCAGGGAAACTCGAAGCATAATCAACCAATGTTAATATATATCTATGTCCCCCAGAAGAAAGTGGAGATAAAGGACCAACGATGTCAATAGCTATTCTTTCAAAAGGTACCCTAAAGATTGGCATTTTGACCATAGGTACTCGCCTGGTACCTCGGGAGGATGACAGTTGGCAAACTTTACACGATCTACAATAGATAGTGATATCTGAGGACATTTTGGGCCAAAAATAGGTTTCCCTAATGTTATTTAAGGTTTTACGATGCGAGAAATGTCCGGCCACTGGCAGGTCATGAGCCATTTTAAGAACAGTCTCTCTGCATTGACTTGGAACAACTAAGATGGAATAGTCTATCTTATCTGAATTTAATTTGAATACTGATTTATACAAGATACCTTTTATATTTTCAAATTTATATGAAAAGTTTTTCTTTTGAATAACTTGATTTTGTCTAGATGCATTATGGCAATTCTGAAAAGAAGGGCAATTACGTTGTAAATTGACAAAGGAGTCCTTTGATATATTTAAAGGCTTAAAGTCAGGGAAAATCAAAGGATGGACAGTAGGAGAAGCCTGGGCTTTGGTCTGAGTCCTAGTCAAGACATTTATAGTATCGGAGGTGATATCTTCACTTTCATCTAACAAGTGAACCGGTGATCCTATTATCTCGCTTTCGAGAGTAGTATCACTGGTTTCTAACACCACATTAATATTCCGAGACATTGCCTCATCTGAACTTTCGAGGGGCTTCTCTGACTCTACAGGAAGAGGATCTGAAAAGCTTATGTCCATCTTTGGTGATGAAAGGTCAACCTCAGAAGAAAGAATGGGACCTTTTACATTACCTATTTAGTACGGAGCAAGAAGTGATGGGAGCTTGTACGGCTTCAGACCAACCTGTGAACCATTTAGACCTAATGTAACAACGGATGGTAGGAAAAGTGTCTGTACGGCCCAAGTAGTTTGAAAGTATAGCAGAGGAATGAGTTTCTTTAAGATTAGGGAACAGCTTATCAGAAATGACTATACATGTGCATCCTGTGTCCATTAACTGTTCCTGAACAGAAGGGTGCTTGGTCATTACAGTCTTTAAAACATCTTCCAACTTTTTGGACCTTCTTAGAAGGACAATCGGGACGTTTATGTCCCTTTACACCACATAAATGACAAACAGGAATAAAAGAAGTCACTTTACTTTCCACTAGAGGCTTTGATTTCTTAAGATCTGGTGAGCCCTTGCCCTTAGGGTTTGATTCCTTTTGGTCTTTATAGGAATTGTGAGCCTCAGCATAGAGGTCAGCAGCCTCAGCAACTTCCTCAGCTTTAATCAGGTTATGCTCTCTAATGAATGTTCGTATCTGGTGAGGAAGAGCTGTCAGGAACTGGTCAGCAACCATGAAGTCTCTAAGAAATTCATAACTGTGATCAATTCCTGAACTCTCTATCCAAAAGTCGAACAAACGAAAGAGTGTTACCTGTAACTGTTGAAAGTTCTGGCCAGGCTGTAACGTGGCATACCTGAAATCTTTCCTATAAGAATTTGTGTTTTTTGATATGCTTTAAGGTTTGCCTTCTTCAGTAGGTTATAATTACATATGATATCCTGCGACAAAGTTGCATAGATATTCAAAGCTGTACCAAAAATAACATTCCTAACCTGGTAGCCCAGGTGTCAGCAGGCCATTCACAAAGGGTAGGGTATTTTCAAACCTGATAATGTATGAAGTTATGTCTTCCCCCTCTGTGAAGGGAGGTAAATTAGGTGTTGGAATATGTGCACTAGCTGCATGATGTTCAATTACTCCTTCCTCTAATTGTTGTTGTGTAAGAGTTAACTTTTTATTCTCTAATTCAAGGCGAGCTTTTTCGAGCTTGCGATCTTTTTCTCTCTTTCTTAACCCATGTCCTCTAGCTCTTTCCTCATGTTCTCAAGCTTTTTCCTCACATTCTCTAGCTTTTTCCTCATGTTCTCTAGCTCTTTCCTCAACTTCTCTATCCTTTGCTCTTTCCTCAAGTTCTCTTAATTTAACTTGTTCCTCATGTACTCTATCTCTCTCCTCACGATCAAGTCCATCACTCTCCTTTTTGTCTTCTCTCTCTCTTTCTAACTGTCTATCTTGGTTTTCTCTTTCAATTCTCTCTCTCTCCTTTTTCTCCTGTCTTTCGAGGTTCTCTTTCTCCTTTTTCTCTTCTCTTTCGATTCTCTCTCTCTCTCCTTTTCCTCTTCTCTTTCCCTTTCTGTCTCTCTTCTCTCTCAATTCTCTCTCTTTCAATTATTTCCCGGATCTTAGCACTAATGAAGATTCTAAATTTTCCTGTTATTCCTAACTTACTTCCAGCATCATCCAAAAATGGTATTCCTCCATACTTGCAAGAATAACTTAAACTACCAGGGGAAAATTAAACGGATATCAAAGAAAACGGAGGGTTCAGTTCCTGCTCCGCTCAAACTGTAAGTAAATCAGAGGGCTCGATCCCTGCTTCAATTAAACAATATGTATTAATGAAAACGAAGGGTTCTATGCCGCCTCCGAGCAAACAGTAAGTAGAATGGGGTCCCTTGACCATCCAATCTTCTCACCAACAAATCAAGAGTGTCCTACGACAGTTCCCTTGATATAATAAAGAGCTCAATGAAACAAATTGTCACTGGAAAATCTCGGGTCCCTAGAGTCTATTCCTCCAAATAGTTTCCTGCAATAGTTAATTCTGCCACCACAATAGGTGGCAGAATTAACTAGTATATCCTGCCTTGACTTGGCTTACAATAAATTGAGACTATAACAATCACCAAATCTTTTAAATACCTGTACTGTAGTCCTACCATAGAGAATGATTACTCATGGCTGGTGGTAACCGTTTGTGGCATGCGGCGTTGAAGTTCCAATGGTAGATTCGAGATAGAGTTGAATCTTAATTCACTCGAGTTGATCGTGGCAAGGTCGCCACTTGTGAAGGCTTACTCAGCCCTGTAACAACTTCAGACAGTATTACCAAGGCTAGCTCCTCCTTAGGAAAATTAATGAATAGAAAAAGAAATAATAATTCACAAAGATAAACACTTTATTATTTATTAATGCAAATATAAAACAGTAAAACATGAAGGGGTATCCTATTTGAAAGAAAAATGAAAAATGAAATGAAAAAATGACATTAGAATTCAGCGCTAATATATACAAGTAAACTGGGGTATCTGGTTAATATTGACACAGTTTTGTAGAAAGTGTAGCCGTTACTGATGATGGGGGGAGGTCACAGGTGTTGGTGGCAACCCAACGACGAGTTCTTCACAGCGTCTATATAGCCTTGAATAGTCAGTCCAGATGACAGGAACGCAGATTCTTTACCACTGCAAAGACGAGGGGTTATGTCCTGCGATGTCATGCATATAATGGGCTTTTTCAGCCCATCTCCTTCAACACTTCTTGTTGGCTGGCAGGTGACCCAATCTGTCATTCCAAGCTGGAAAGAGAGACAGGTTACCCACTGCTTAAGAAATCACTCTCCATGATAAGTACAATACCTAAAAGATGGGGTGATTATTAAAACATCTAACAGAGATCAAGGCTGAAAAGACTAAGTTTATTATTGGTCAAAAGTGAAGCTTTCAACCAATAAGTCTACTAGAATAGGAGCAGGCTTGTACTTACAGTTGTGCTGGGAGCTGTGAGTCGAGTGATTACCGATTGGTCAGAGCCCCACACTTCACCTATCGAGGTGGGGGAAAGGGGGGATAGCGGGAGCTAGACTTACCCTACCTTAACAAGCAGCCGGCAATCAAACTATCGTTACCATATACTCGCTCGCTACTCCTATCTGTTGAACTTTTCCCTCACAAGGCCCAAGAACTAGGTCTTAACTCTCAACCTGCCCAATACTCTTGTCATCCAATAACACATTTAAAGCCTTGACTAATGAATCTTCCACGTCGCTATCACTCGCTACATTCAATGAAGGGGTGTCCCCCCTCGTCACACCTGCTGACTCCATCTCCTCCGCTCGCTCGACCTCCTCACTCCAGGACTCACCTTGTGTAGGCAGAGTCACATAAGGCAAATCTTGCTCCTCACCCTTCTCTTCTGCTTCATGTCGTTGCCGTTGTTCCATGTTGCCACGTCTCCTTCCACACAGAGCCGCTAGGTGATCATATGACCCACACAACTGACAGGTCCGGCATTGCCCAGCGAATGTCACAAACACCTGGGTCTGAAATTCTGGCAGCACTACATACGACGGAATAGGGTAACGTAACGTCATCTTCACAGAATACGTTCCTTCGGGTATCCCTGCATATTGCCCAGTAGCCCAGCTCCCAACAGTGGCCATATGTACTGTACCATATTTACCCATCGCAAGACGGATGTCAGAATCATCCGCCTCGAAAGGCACATTACTAATCTTAACCCATGTGTAATGGAGAGATACGTCATGAAATCGCACAGTCACAGCATAGTTAACTGTCAAAGTGACCTCCTGGTACTTGTCCACCACTGCCTCATACACACTTGCCAAGTTAAACTTGGCAAAGATCCTCGTCGTGCCATTCAGTGCTACTCTACATATCTCCTTGTCAGCAATACCATATGTATCTCGTATGATTGCAGGTAGTAGCAGCTCCATAGAAGTTCCTGTCACAGCCCCACGGATAAGCTCAACACAGACTGTATTGATGCGTCTTCGGCTGGCCAGCGCCATGCTGTGAAAATATAACTGCCACCAATCAACGCCAGGAGCAGAGGCAGCAGCAGCGCACGCCCTCACCACTCAAAGGTTGAGAGACGAATGATCTTATTACTATCATTATATTACCAACAACCTGATTCATTAAACCGCTCAACTAGTTGCAATCTCCATACTGCAACACCTATGTACCAAGTCGGGCCTCACTAGTTGTACCGACGTCGGACCTAATATATTAAATATCGACATTCGTGACAGACTAAACGACAGAGGTGCCATGATGTTCAGTTTGCAGACTCTGGTCGAATATAACCAAAACATCACGAAACTCCCTGGCATAAGGAGCAGTCCTGCGCTTTTGTATAACATTGTTGTTTAAGGCTGTGAACAATTGAGTCCACTGAATAACTATCGAGTTTGTACAGCCCATAATTTGAGTTATATACGGCATTCCTATCATGTTTCAGGAGGGATGACTGTATTATGTTTCTTTTCATGATGGAACAGTTGGGTACAATAATTTGGGCGGCAGCCCACTCCGGTGTGTGATTGTATGAGCTGACATGGATAAAGATTGCATTCGACACCTGACCTATCCTGACTGAATACTGGTGTTGGGATAATCTGGTTTCCTCTCTGACCAATGTACGAGAGTGGGCAAAGGGTGCATGGGACCTTGTAGACACAACCAATATTATTAGGTGGTGTGTTTTTAATCAGTCTCTGTTACACTGTCCCAGTGTTTCTGAAAGTCAGATTTATATTGAGTGTCTATAGTGCCTCCTGCAAGCAGACCAAGTTGCCATTGTATGGCAATGCCAATACGTTTTTCCTGTCAGGCGTTTCCTTAGGTTCAGTCCTGTAGAAAGTCTTCCTAGCTGACACTAGGGCCTTCTCAACGAAATCCCTACGATATCTCAGTTTTGTTGCTATGTTAAATATCTTGTTGATTTCATCGTCTAAATACTCAGGACTGGAGATATGCAAAGCTCTCAGGATCATTGGTATAATAATGAATGTATGATACACATTGGTGGTCTTCCTGTAGACAGTAAATTTGAAGCTTCTATCGATGGGATTGATTAAAATGTCTAGAAAGGGTAGAGTGTTATCTGTTTCAAGCTCTACTGTGAACTTAATAGAAGGTACCACAACATAAAGTCAATGTAGGAACTCATCACTGTTGTGACCTCTAAGCAAAGCACATCATCTACGTATCTGAACTACCTAGCATTATTTGGGAGAATATCATTAAGTAAACTAGTCTCATAAAATTCCACATACAGGTTGCCGAGTAAGGGGCTGAGGTTATTTCCCATAGCTATGGCCTGCCTCTGAGCATATTACTTCCCTTCAAAAATAAACTTGCAATCCATGACGCAAAGTTCAATAATTATATTCGTGGGGTAGGGCAGAGAGAAGTTTTTTGGTTTCTCTTCAAGGTACGTAAGTAAATTGGAGACAGGGACTCTGGTAAACAGGGCAGTGACATCAAAACTCACAAGGGTAAAGTCGTGTAAATCATTTAATTTCTAGAGCCTCACCATTGTTTTTAATATGCTCCTCCGAGATCCTACCAACTATGGGAGTTAAAAGTTTAACCATATATTTAGATAGGTTATCTGCTGCTTAGGCCACCAAACTTATAATAGGACTCACTTGGTTCTATGGTTTATGAGTCTTGGTCACCCCATAAAGATATGGTAGAGTTGCGGACCTCGCTGACATGTGTTTGTTACTTCATCTTGCTTCAACAGCGTCTCGCGATGTTTATTGAAATTACTATTGACCTGGTCAATGTTTCCCCATACCCCCGGGCACCAAGATCGTTTTGAAAGTTATTTCATATAATCCTGCCACATGCAGTGGACAACGAGAGAGGTCTTCGACTACTAGATTTCGACTAGTGGATGGTACCACTATGATCCTGCCTCCTCCTGCTTCGCCTCACCTGACTACAGTATATAGGCCATGTATATGGACTGAACATATCGACTCCAGGCTGAGGGACTGCTTACCTCAAACTCCTCCTCTCCTTACACCCTTCTAATTTGTAATATACTGATGAAGCCATGGTGTGGTGAAGCATTTCCTGAATAAAGATTCCCATATGTTGCATAAGTGTCTCAATCTTCATAATTTGATGGGGCACTAAAAGGCAACACCCTTGGTCAGGCACGCAGAAGGCCTAGACCAGGATGTGGGGATCGGCCCAGGGACGGGTGGCGAGGGGAGTGGCCTTATCTGTTCACTAATGATGCACATCACTGACTAACTTTTGCTGATTGTTATACTCTTATTATTCCATTTAGAGAAACGCTCGCATCCAGTGATGGAGTCCTGAGCTACCACTCCACCCCCAACCCCGGCCGAACACAGAAGGTAAACAAACCTTCACACCTTCCCTGGGAAGATCCCCTCATGTCCAGCACTACTCCCCAAATCCCCATATGCACTCTGCACATAAGCAACGGCCCGATGCAGAGGATTGTTACGACTCTGTAATTTCAGGTGGATACTCACGATGACATCTGCCGAAAACTGGCCCTTGCCAACCATGCTGATTTATCATTTACACGCAAAACGTATGGAGCACCACCAACTGACTCCTTCCTTTAACGCTCCACTAGTGCCGTACAGTTGTATGTATGTCATCCAACACTTGATGGTATATATCTTGTTGGTGTCCCCCTCTGTTCTGGAACCCCAGAGGCTTTCCTGTCTCCTTTGTAAATACTTCCTTAAATATCATGTTGAGCTCCTCACATACCTCTTGATCGTTTCTTGTGAGCTCCCCACCTTCTTTCCTCATCCTGATCACCTGGTCTTTGACAGTTGTCTTCCTCCTAATGTGGCTATACAGCAGTTTCGGGTCAGACTTGACTTTAAATGCTATATCATTTTTGTACTGTTGCTTGGCCTCCCTCCTTATCTGTGCATTCTCGTTTCTGGCTCTTTGGCTAATTTCTTTATTTTCCTGGGTCCTTTGCCTCCAGTACTTTTTCCATTTTCTGGTGCACTTAGTTTTTGCCTCCCTACACCTTCGGGTAAACCAAGGACTCACTTTGGTCTTCCTAATATTTCTGTTGTCCATGGGAACAAACTTTTCCTCTTCCTCCCTGCATTTTGTTGCTACATATTCCATCATCTAGTTCTCTGTCCCACTGAACCTCCTGCAGAAAGTTGCTCATACCTGTGTAGACCCCAACCCCTTTTATAGTTTGGCTTTTCCCATTCAATTCCTGTTACCCTTTCCACTTGCAACTCTACTATATATTCAAAACTCAGAACCATGTGATCACTAGCTCCAAGGGGCCTCTCATAATGTCTGAACAGCTCAGGGTGAACACAATGTCTAGTCTGGCTGGTTCATCTTCCCCTCTTTCTTTGGTAGTGTCCCTGATATGTTGATGCTTGAGGTTTTCCAGTACCACATTCATCATCTTGGCTCTCCATGTTTCGTAACCCCCATGTGACTCCAGGTTTTCCCAATCGATCTCCGTGTGATTGAAATTACCCATAACCAGTAACTTTGCTCTGCTCGAGTGAGCTCTTCTTGCCACCTCAGTCAGTGTGTCCACCATTTCTCTGTTATTCTCTTCGTATTCCTCTCTTGGCCTCCTGCAGTTCTGTGGTGGGTTTCACACCACTCCAATGACTACTTTATGCTACCCAAACTGAATTGTACCTTTCTCCAATCTCGCCCATGCCTTCCATTTCCTGAAATCCCCATCGGTTTTTATGAACAGTGCAACCCCTCCTCCTCCTCTACTCCTTATATCTTTCCTAAGGATCTGATATCCCTGTGGGAAGATTGCATCTGTTATTGTTTCAATGAGTTTTGCTTCTGTGACTGGTACGATGTCTGGGGATTTCTCATTAATTTTTTCATGCCACTCCTCATATTTATTTGTTATTCCGTCCGCGTTTGTGTAGCAAACCTTCAGCTTCTTTTCTTTCACTGTGTTCCTGGGAGGATATTGGGAATGGAGGAGTGAGAGCCCTGATTGGGGCCTATGGGGGTTGTGATGGGGGTGGGGTCAGAGTGCTCATATGGGGCAGCTGTAGGGGTGAGGTTTGTGATGTGGGGGTTGGGGGCAGAGGGAACAGTGTGTGGGTTTTGATTTAGATTGTTCAGTAGCATTGGGGTTGTCGTAGTTGGAATCCTTCTGCGGAAGTTTCTGGGGGAAGTGTTTGCCCTTTCTCCTGGGTCTGGGTCCTGCTCATCTTCATCATTGCCTCTCATTCCTCCTTTCGTCTCTGTACCCCCTCTTTCAGTATCATCCTTTCTTCTTGTATTCTGTTATAATAGTGGTACACTCTCTGGTACTCTGGTTTGTCCCTCAGTCATGCTTTCTCCTGCAGGATCCTGGTTCGAGCTGATTCTTCCTTGAAAATTACTTTGACAGGCTGTTTCCTTCCACTCACAAACCACCCAATTCTCTGAAAATTTGTCACCTGGTTCATGTCGCCATTACCTATTGTTTTCGTGATACCTTCAATCACTTTTTCCTCCTCCTGTTTTCTTTCATTGTAGGTTTCCCCTTCAGCTTCTTGGAGCCCGTAGACAAAAACTGACTTCTCCCTTTCCTCCTCCTACTGTATCTCCCTTTGTATCCTCTGAGGTGTTTTAGTTCCTTCCATTGAAACGTTCCTGCCTTCAGTCCCTGTCCTTGCTGAAGCCTCTATACTCAGTGAACTGTCTTTCATGATCAGCTGTTCCTTGCTACTGAAGTTGGCATATAGCATAACTTTGTTGTCTTCAGACCAGTCATTTGATCTTAGTGTGTTTCTCGTCTTTTGCTTGGTCCCACATGGGTCCCACATGGGTCTTTGCATACAGCATATCTCATTTTCTTCTTACCGTCCCCTTGTCTGTGACTGATGTAGAAGTTCCTGATGTCTTGTCTGTACTGTCAGTATTCTCTCTAATCTGTTTTAGGTTTTTTAGTTCCTCTTCTAAGCACTGTATCGTATCTTCTGCTGCTAAGACTTGTGGCCACCAGTTCCTGCTCGCTTCTTTTCCTCCATTATTGTGCTAAGTTCTTCTATTTTCCTTCCCCACTCTTCCTCCCATTTTTTGAGCTCTAACTCCCAATATTCCCTCCCAGGTTCTTCCCTCCCAGATTCATCCACCAGACCTCTGGTTCTGCACCCTCTTGGGTAACCAATTTTTTTTTTATCACAGAAAGAAGCTTATATATTTTACCACAGAGAGAAGCTTATGTATTTTCTGGATGTGCATGGGAAGGGTGAGGGGAAAGGCTAGGGGAGAGAGAGAGAGAGAAACGAGAGGGGGGAGAAAGAAAGAATAGAAAGAGGGAGAGAGAGAGATAGAGAGAGAGAGAAAGAGAAGAGAGAGAGAGAGAGAGAGGAGAGAGAGAGAGAGAGAGAGAGAGAGAGAGAGAGAAGAGAGAGAGAGAGAGAAGAGAGGAGAGAGAGAGAAAGAGGAGAGAGAGAGAGAGAGAGAGAGAGAGAGAGAGAGAGAGAGAGAGAGAGAGAGAGAAGAGAGAGAGAGAGAGAGGGGGGGGGGGGGGGGAGGGAGAGAGAGGATTCGAGTTGGGTAGTAGAGAGAGAGAGAGAGAGAGAGAGAGAGAGAGAGAGAGAGAGAGATAGAGAGAGAAGAAGAGAGAGTGAGAGAGTGAGAGAGAGAGAGTGAGTGAGAGAGAGAGAGACACATTCCCTCACCGGCAATTGTGACAAAGCCTACAGATCAGCCCTTGGTTTGGGCTTTCGTTGTAGAGAGCCTGCTACTGCTAAGAACAAAGCATGGCGAAGGTATAAGAACATCCTACCACCTATAACAGAACTTGCACATGCAAACCTGTAGGCATATGGGTGATGTTCAAAGTTGGCCACATTGGCTAAATGGAGTTGGGACACTAAAAGAAAGTTAGCTCAGGTAGGGTAGGCTCCAAAACCTGTGGTCCCTGGTCAAGGACAGACAAGGTTATCTGCCTGATGAACTTATTCCCCCTCTAAATCGTCCAGGATGGATCCACCTCTACTATATCAAGAGAAAGCGGACCTCTTTGGCTGAAACACTTTTTGCTACCAAAATGCCAAGTTTCCTGATCCCAGCACGGGACCTCTTGGCTAGCTGCAAAACTGTGTCAAAACTGTCAGGGGTGACATAAGGCAGGAGGAGGCCTTTCCTTCTTAAATCACTTGGACCAAGAAAAAGCTGTGGCCCAGACAAGTAGAGCCCAAGAATTGTTGAGAAGATGTGAGACCAGCTACAGCACCTCTAACTCGCAACTTTCAGCACTGCCTAGTACAGTGTAAATGCCCTCTCCATGGTAAAGAGGCAATTAGTCCCTGTTCACAAAAAGAAGAGCAGAGCAGAAATCAAGCAACTACAGACCAGTGTCACTCCTGTCAATTCACTGGTAAGATCCTTGAGACAATAATCTCAAGACAAATGAACAGATTTTTTTTGAACTACCACTCACTACTTTGTATCGTCCAATATGGCTTCAGGAAAGGTTACTCTGCTTGCTGATCTGTTTGTTAAACCTCTCCACTAAGTGGCACCAGTCACTGATGAAACCAAATTCAGCTGTGTGGTAGCACTGGACATTGCTGGCGCTTTCGACGGGGGTGCAACCAGGCTCTTAGCAAAACTTCAAGCACGTGGGAATTGCAGCTCTACGCTATGTCTCCTCAGTGATTACCTTCATGGTAGATCTCTAAGTGTAGTCCTCATGGAACGGAATCAGCAAGGCATCCTAGGCAAGCGTTCCACAAGGGAGTGTGCTGGGTCCACTGTTTATGGAATGTCTACTCAACGACCTTCTTCATCTCATCCCAGAAATCACATGCATATTGCCAGACGACTGTACACTGACATTCACTTATCAGAGAAGAAATGCCAGCTGCTCTAAGCTACATCAATCATCGCAGCTGAGAGCTATATCAGCTTGGGGAAATAGATGGCAAGTAACATTTGCACCTGAGAAAACGCAAATGATGATCGCCTCTAGCACCATGATGGAATGCTGGTGCAGTAGTAAGGATGAAATGGGAGATTGTTGGCACCTGGAGAAAAGTGGAATATCCTTGGTGTGAAATTTTGACTCCAAACTAAACATGAAGAACCATGGTTGTAAATCCTTGCAATACAAGGCAGCCAGGAAGCGTTACAGCACTTCGCCGTATCTCGCATCGCTGACAGTAGGGTTTGCAAGATCCTGTACGAGGCACAAGTAACCTCACACACTGAGTATGGCTCCACTTTCCTTTGTTTGCCTGCCCCCCCTCTCATCTTGCGACTGCTTGACAAGTAGAGACAGAGCAAGACGTCTCATCTCTCGCCTGGACCCATCCTGGATAGATCTGTCATTTCAGCAAGCCTTCAACATAGGAGGGATGTGGTGCCTTACTGTGATGTACAAGCCATATTGTCAAAATACCACACTTGGAATCCAACCTTCGAGGACAGCGTGAAACAAGCTTTATGCCACAAGACGGCAGAAAGCAGCAACTTCACTCTGGCTGTACCCTTCTCCAGAACAATCACTCCATCTGAGGATCATACAAAACCCAGGATGACTCGAGTATGGAACACATTCGTACAGCATAATGATGTCAACGAGATAACGTCAGTTGATCAAATGAAAATGCCTGGCACCACAGATGGCTCCAACTTCATCCTTTCCCTACTTGTATGTCCATAACAACTAAAATGCTTTTCAAATGAGCTGATGTTAGGTTAACAGCTCTAGCTTCCAATAAAGTTAGGAATCTTAACCTGTAAATAGCTGTCAATAAAGCTATGGATCCTTAACCTGTCAAACCCTGTGTAAAAAAAAAAAAAAAAAAAAAAAAAAAAAAAAAAAAAAAAGAGAGAGAGAAAGAGAGAGAGAGAGAGAGAGAGAGAGAGAGAAGAGAGAGAGAGAGAGAGAGGGAGAAAGAGAAGAGAGAGAGAGAGAGAGAGGAGAGAGAGAGAGAGAGAGAAGAGAGAGAAGAGAGAGAGAGAGAGAGAGAGAGAGAGAGAGAGAGTAGCCAGGGAGGGAGAGAGGGATGTGTTCACAGTGTGCTCCACAAACTTTCTTCTAATATTACTTAACTAAGAGGTTGGTGAGGAAAAAAAACTGTTCAATGACCTAGTAGTACCTACACACATTAGTACAAGTAAGCAGCTCCTCCACAGAAGTTGAATATAAGCAAAATCAGTGATAGTTAAGAGTGTTTTGGTGAACATAATGGTGAAGAGTGAGGGGACAGTGGAGGCTATGAGTGATGTCATTTCTTATTGCCTTCACAGTGAAGCATCTAATATTATAACTCTTTTGTGCTATGGTACCAGCACTTGATGCTTTATAACATACTTGTACAATGCAACAGAGGGATTTGTGTAACATCTTCCTGTCGGTGAAAACGTGGATAACATAAACAGTGTTTATTAAGTGATAGTGAGAAAGTCAACACTCCGCAGCTTGCAGGCCCACTGCCTGCCCTCACCTTTCTCACTACCCATCCCATTATAAACACCTCCTCGATACCACCACCCACCCTCTCTCTCCTGTAAACTTCATTGTAACTTACAATGCCTCCTCTGCGATGACTTCATATCGCAAAATAGCAAGAGTATTTATCTATCCTGGCTATTGCCCCCAGTTAGTTACTGCAGTGTTTGTGGGTATACTAAAGGGACAAAATACTTCTTAGATGTAAGGAGCCTACTTTGTTCCAACTACTGCCACACAGATGCATTCCAAAGAATTCTGTTGCAACCAGGTGAAAAATCTCAAGAAAATTGAAGGATATCCCATAATCCCTGTGGTATATGTGGATACAAAACCTGGTGCAGAGAAGAAGATTCAGAAGTACCTTCAGGGACTCTTATCCAAAGACAAGACTACCATCATGGGTGTGTTGTAAAGTTGCAAGCTAAGATAATCCATCAACAGGAAGCACTTCATGAGCTTTCTCAAATCATAGCTAACCTTAAAGTTTACTGTATATGGCCAGTGGCAAGCCCACCAACAAGATGCATAACCTGCTCAGCTGATATGACACTATTGACAAAGACTGATGCGCCACACTGAGCAACAACTCATGGTAAATACTGTGGAATTCTGTACATCGCTAAGACCCCCACAGATTGAGTTCAAAACACTATCTTTGGGAATTCTAAACACAATTCTCTGACCACCACAGAGGAACAATCCTCTTTCCAGCAACGAAGCAAGCCTTGGGTATGTTCATTCTCCTACACCTGACATCTCTGCTTCAGCATCTGCCAGTAACACTAGACAGTGCACATACCATCTCTGATCCTACACCTGCAGCACCCTGCCGAACACTATTCCAACATCTGGCAGCATGCTTCATCGGCAAGTACTTAGTCAGGATTTTCTCCACAAGAGATTGGTCAGTTAAATATCAGGCAGTTTTTTTCTATCACTGCACTTGAACACTCTGCAGTGCCCAAGTATGAACAGCACGGACCAATCTGTCAGAACTCAACACAGGGGCATGGGTAGAGGACGTGCAGAGGACGTGGAAGAGATGTGGAGGAGGAAGACCATCTACAGCCTTCTCACCTCCACCAACAAGTCCAGCATAGAACGTGCAGACAAATCAGCAAAAACACAGAGGTGCAACAAATAATAATCCAGTTGTGGCAGTGGTGGGCAAGTCTGCCGGCTCACACCCACCCTACAACATGGGACTCAAAAAAAAAAAAAAGAAAAAAACAATAAAGAAAAAAAAAAAAAAAAAAAACACGAAAAAAAAAACAAGCACCCACAAAGCCCCACCCAACCACCCCCCCCCCCCCCCCCCCTCCGCACACCACCCCCCCCCCCCCGCTCCCGCCCTCGCGCCCACCCGACCCTCCCCCTGCCCCCCCCCCTCCCCCCCCCCCCGCCCTCCGCACCCCCCCCCGCTCCGCCCGCGCCCCCGAGCGGGGGGGGCCCGCGGGGCGCCACCCACCCCCCCCCCAACCCCCCCCCCCCCCCAACCCGCTGGTCGCCTGCATATAACTCGTATGCACCACCCCCCCAACCCCCACCCCCCACCCAACACCACCACCCACCCACACCGGCGCTAAATACCACCCACCCAAAAAAGAGAACAGAAAAAAAAACAGAAACAACACCCCGCCCACTACCCCCGCCTCCCAACCCCACCCCCCGCGCGCCCCCCCCCCCTCCGCCCCCAGACAAGAACTCCCCGCCCCAACCTCCCCCTCAACCCCCCCCCACACCCCGCCCCGGCCTCGGGCCCCACCCCCACGCCCCCGGCCCCGACTCCTCCCACGCCCACTCCCCCCCCCTCCGCCACATCCCCTCCCCCCCCCCCCTACCCCCCTCACCCCCCGCGCTCCCCCCCCCCCCCCCCCTCCCAGCCGCTCCCCCCCCCCCCCCCTCCCACCCCCCCCGCCCCCCCCCCACGCCACTCTACTCCCCCTCTCCGCCCCCCCACCCGCACCGTGCCCTCCCCCCCCCCCCCCCGGCCCCCCCGACTCCCCCCGACGCCCCCCCGCCGCGGCCCGACCCCCACACCCCCACTGCCCAGCCCCACCCCCCCCCCCCCCGCGTCCCACCGGCCAGCCGCCCCGCGGCTGCTCCACCCCAGCCGCCCACCCGCCTGCCCCTCCCAACCGCCTCCCGCCCCCCCGAAGATCGCCGCCCCCACCTCACCTCGCCCCGCCACACGCCCCAGCCACCGCGTCACCCCCCACGCCACCCTCCGACCCCCGCCACCCACTCCCACAGAACCCCCGCAACGCCTCCCGCCGCCCTCCCCTCATCCGCGACCAGCTCTGCCCGCCCACCTCCTCCCCGGCGCTCCTCGCCCTTGCCGTACCCCCACGCCCCCCCCCCACCCGCGACCCGCCGGTCCCCCCGCTCCACCCCCCCCCCCCCCCCCCCCACCCCCCCCCCACCCCCCCCCCCCCCCAACGCCACATGAGTTCGTATACATCCATCTTGCATATTAATCTGAACGCAGCCAGAGACAAGGTAAAGTGGACATCATTTTTCTTCCGTGGCATACTTGTCGTCGGATATTCAGCCAGTGATGTCCTCACAGCATATCTGTGGGACATGTAAAAAAATCCCTTGGAAGGAATCCAGAATCACATTGCAACCTATGCTCTTCCAAACACATATCACTTATACTAGACTAAATACAGCCTCACAAAATGACCTGGAACTAGCAGGTGCTTCTGGTTGTGGCAATAAAGATGTAGAACTTTGGCAGTAATCCAGAAAGGTACTATAGGAGAGTAACAAATGAATAAAAATAAACAAGAAAACAAGGAGAACCTCTTGATAGTCTACCAAAAATATATAAAAACATGGGAGCAAGAGATAGTGTATCAAAAAAATCAGAATGTCCATACCACAATCAGATGACTCGAAACTATCTAGTCACCCACATGGTGCAAAGCCAGACCCAACCCCCAGTCATAGCACTATCGCCACAGTGGCTTGTGCTGGCCCAGGCTCCCTCCAGTCATAGCACTAATACCCACAGTGCTGGTGCTGCCCTGGCCCACCGCTGACCAACCCAGAAGTCCCCACCCCCCAGCCCCAGTGCGACCGCGAGACCCAGCCCCAGGCCTACTGCCAGCTCCAGACTCTCCTAGGGACTCTACCCAAACCAACCACTAAAACATGTAAATATACAACCATCATTGCACAAACCGTGGCCCACAGTACAGATGTTGAGAGGAGTCTCCTCCTTCTTCCTCTACGGGAAAGTAGATGGAACCCAGACGGGTGGCCCTGGCTTGGATACTGAGATTATAGTGCAGTCCCGAACCTGCAAAATTGACAACGCACCTCCCAACAATTCTCACCCAAAGGTGATATTTGTGCATCTGGGGCATCGTAAGCTTGGAATAACAGGGGAAGCATGGGACATGCAACGGTGGGGACCTGCCCAAAAAAATGTAGGCGACCTCTCTGTCATAAAGGAGTGTGGTCAGTTTTCTTCTTCCTGTACTTTCTTTCACCCAAAATGTGCTACTCCTCGGTCCTCCAGAAGCAGTGTTAGAATGGGGGGGTGTGTTGGTTGTGGGGGGAAAAAAGGGGGGGGGGGGGGGGGGGGGGGGGAAAAAACAACATCGAGTGCTCTCATCCTGGCATACATCTAAAAGGGACCAGGAGGCACAGACCCCACAAGACAAACAATAGTAGCTACGACAACCCAACTCCAGGTGATTTTTTAGTGCAGGATACGAAAAAAGAAATGGAAGAAATAAAAATAGTCCACCACCTTGGAGCCTTGTTGGACTGGAGGCACAGCCAGTGGCCACCCATGGCCCTCCAGAATTACAACTACTGATGCCAATAACAAAATCCCCCCAACAAACACAGAATACAACCTCGTTCATATTTGCTAATATACAGGGCCTGAAGCCATCCACCAACAACAAAATACCTTTTATCAGTGGACTTCTAGTGGAGTCTAATGCAATGTTTGCAGCCTTCACAGAGACTCACACAAAAGATCACTTTGACAGTGAAATATGGATAAGTGGTTACAACCTTTTTAGATGTGACAGAAAAAACAGGCAACAAGGGGGGGTTGGCCTGTATGTCAAAGAGTCCCTTATCTGCATGAAGTTGCTGAACACCACAAATGAGGTAGTTGAAGTTCTATCAATAAAGATCGAGAACCAAAACCTAGTCATTGTGGTTGTATACAAGCCACCAGATGCAACCTCACAACAGTTCAAGGAACAGCTATTGAAAATCGGTTACTGTTTGGAAAACCTTCCAGCCCCATCCCCAAACATCTTACTGCTTGGTGATTTCAACCTAAGGCATACAAAATGGAAGAATGTAGCAAATAATGTTATAGCTGAAACAATCCCCGGAGGTAGCGCAGATGAAAGGTCACACACACATGAGCTACTAAGTCTCTGCGAAAAACACACCTTAAGCCAGCAGATAGTGGAGCCAACAAGACTAGAAAACACACTTGACTTTATCTTCACAAATAATGAGGACCTGATAAGAGACATAAGAATATCAAAAACAACTAATTCTGATCACAATCTAATCGAAGTCCAGACGTACATGCATAGGGGTCCTGAACAGCAGAATGCATGTACCTGTGAAGGTGTCTTCACAAAATACAATTTCAACAACAAGAACATCAACTGGGACCAGGTAAACCATGTCCTAAACGAAACATGTTGGGAAGATGTCTTAAATGACATGGATCCAAACCAGTGCCTTGAAAGGATCAACTTCCTGGTAGCCGAAGCATGTTCTAGGCATATTCCCCTAAGAAAGAAGACGAGCAGGAGTAAACTGGAGAGAAAAAGACTCTCCCTCTACAGAAGACGACAAAGAGTCACTGAGCCTCAGGAGTGCTAGAATATCTGATACACGAAAGGAGGCGCTGACCAGGGAAGTGGAAACTATCGAACTTAAGCTAAATGACTCTTACAGGAACCAGGAGAGGCAGGAGGAGCTTAAAGCTATTAGTGAAATTGAAAGAAATTCAAAATATTTCTTTTCATATGCCAAAAACAAGGCAAATACCACATCTAGTATCGGGGCCTTACTCAGACAGGATGGGACTTACACAGATGACAACAAGAAATGAGTGAAAATATTGAAATCCCAGTACGACTCTGTGTTTAGTGAACCACTAATCGGTCTGAGGATCGACGACCTAAATGATTTCTTCATGAATGAGCCTCAAAACTCCATAAATGTATGCCAGATTTCCGACATTACCCTAACTCCGATAGATTTCGAAAAAGCCATTGACAACATTCATATGCACTCAGCCCCGGGCCCAGACTCGTGGAACTCTGTTTTCATTAAGAACTGCAAGAAACCCCTCTCGCGTGCCCTATGTACACTATGGAGGAGGAGCTTGGACATGGGTGAAATTCCACAGTCATTAGCATTGTTCCGTTGTCTGAAACAATATTGTTTCAGACAACGGAACAATGCTCTTCTCCAGACTGAGGGACTGACCACCTCAAAACTTTAAGGGTGATGGACTGATTACATCGTCTTCAAGTATCTTCTGCTTCTATCAACTTTTCTGTACTCGACTGAAGAAGCCTACTGTGTAGGCGAAACGTTTCGAAATAAAGATACCTAACTGTTGCATATGTGTCTTACCTAACAACAATGATAACTGTTGTTGAAACATTTTTGGACGACAGGACTCCGGAAAATTTTGCAAGAATTGCTGGATACACCTCATGGATGAGAAGAGACAGGCAAGGGCAAGTAAGAGGTGTTGCTATGTGCTTCTCTAAAAGTGTACATGCCCAGCATATTGATGATGCCATCCCTACTCGTCTTAAAATGATGTTATTCAAGCTCTGTATAAACACTAGTACCTCTGTACTAGCATGTGCAATGTACACACCTCAGTGGCAACATGCAGACCCCATCAACTTCCTAATGGAAAATATTGACTCTCTTCTGCTACAACACAACTGTCAACATATCATAATTGTTGGTGACCTCAACCAACACCTTATACAGAGTGACTTTGATGATCTTGCAGTATTTGACATGAGAAACTTTGTTCATTTCCCTACTCACATCTCTGGCTCCTCCCTTGACCCAGTAGTGAGTGATCTGGCAGAAGGCATAGTCACTTGTCAACCCCTCGGCTACGTTGGATCGTCTGACCACAAGGCTGTTTTTACGACACTTAAGATCCCAACAGAACGAGGTGAGGAGTCCACACGCACAACCTGGCTATTGGAAAGAGGTAATTGGCCAGCCCTTTGCTCTGAGCTCGCCACCAACGATTGGAATGCTCTTCTCCCAGGGGATGTTGAGAACCAATTGAAAGCCTTCACTGGACACATCCTTAATCTACAACAAGAACACATTCCTCACTAGCAATATATGACAATGCCTACAGATCAGTCTTGGTTTGGCTATCGCTGTAGAGAGGCTGCTGCTGCTAAATACAAGGCATGGCGAAGGTATAAAAGACTTCATACCACCTATAACAGGAACTTGCACAGGCAAGCCTGTAGGCACATGGGAGACGCTCGAAAGTGGGTCATTGCTAAATGGGAGGTGGACACTAAAAGAAAGCTAGCATCAGGTAGGGTAGGCTCCAAAATCTGGTGGTCCCTGGACAAGGACAAAGTTATCTGCCTGATGAACTCATTCCACCTCTAAATCGACAGGATGGGACCACCTCTACTAGTAGTCAAGAGAAAGTGGACCGCTTTGCCGAACACTTTGCTACCAAAATGAAAGTTCCTGATCCAGCAAGCGACCCTCCTTGGCTAGCTGCAAGAACTGTGTCAAAACGGTTAGTGGTAATAATAAGGTAGGAGGAGGTGCATTTCCTTCTTAAATCGCTTGACTAAGAAAAGGCTGTGGGCCCAAACAAGTTGAGCCCAAGATTGCTGAGATGTGCAGACCAGCTAGCAGCACCTCTAACTCGCATCTTTCAGTACTACCTAGTACAGTGTGAATTGCCTTCTCTGTAGAAAGATGCAAATGTAGTCCCTGTCCACAAAAAGAAGAGCAGAGCAGAAATCAGCAACTACAGACCAGTGTCACTCCTGTCAATCACTGGCAAGCTCCTTGAGACAATAATCTCAAGACAATTGACAGAGTTTTTTGACTACCACTCACTACTTTGTGACCATCACTATGGCTTCAGAAAAGGTTACTCTGCTGCTGATCTGTTGTTAAACCTTTCCACTAAGTGGCACCAGTCACTGGATGAATCCAAAGTCAGCTGTGTGGTAGCACTGGACATTGCTGGCGCTTTCGACCGGGTGTGGCACCATTGCCTTTTAGCAAAACTGCAAGCTCTGGGAACTGCAGGCTTTACGCTATGTCTCCTCAGTGATTACCTTCATGGTAGATCTCTAAGGGTAGTTCTTAATGGAACAGAATCAGTAAGACATCCTAATGGGGCAAGCGTTCCACAGGGAAGCATGCTGGGACCATTGTTATGGAATGTCTACTTCAATTACCTTCGTCATCTCATCCCAGAATCCCATGCATATACAGATGACTGCACACTAACATTCACTTATCCAAGAGAAGAAATGCCAGCTGCTCTAAGCTACATCAATCACCAGCTAAGAGCTATATCAGCTTGGGGAAATAGATGGTAAGTAACATTTGCACCTGAGAAAACAAATGATGATGATCTCTAGGCACCATGATGGTAATACTGGTGCAGTAGTAAGCATGAATGGAGGGTGTTGGCACCTGGGGAAGAAGTTGATATCCTTGGGGTGAAATTTGACTCCAAACTGACCATGAAGAACCACGTTGTAAATCTTGCAAACAAGGCAGCCAGGAAGCTTACAGCACTTCGCCGTATCTCGCATCTACTTGACAGTAGGGGTTGCAAGATTTTGTACGAGGCACAAGTACGTTCACACCTTGAATATGCTCCACTTTCTTGATTTGTCTGCCCCCCCCCCCACCTCTCAACTGCGGCTGCTTGACAGAGTAGATAGAGAACAGAGCAAGACGTCTCATCTCTCGCCTGGACCAGTCCTGGATAGATTTGTCACTTCAGCAGAGCCTTCAACACAGGAGGGATGTGGGTGGCCTTACTGTTATATACAAAGTACCACACTTGGATCCACTTCGAGGACAGCATGAAGCAAGCTTCTGTACCACAAGACAGGCAGAAAGCAGCAACTTCACTCCAGCTGTACCCTTCTCCAGAACATTATTTCATTTGAGATCAATTACACCCAGGATGACTCAAGTATGGAACACATTCGTATAGCATTATGATGTCAACGAGAAAAAGTCAGTTGATCAAATGAAAATGCTGGCCCACAGATGGCTCCAACTTCATCCTGTTCCCTACTTGTATGTTTCATAACAATAAAAATGCTTTCAAATGAGCTGATGTAGGTAACAGCTCTTAGCATGACAAGAAAATTAAGAATCCTTAACCTGTAAATAGATTGTCAATAAAGCTAGGGATCCTTAATCGAACCTTGTCAAACCCTGAGTAAAAAAAAAAAGAAAAAAGAGAGAGAGAGGAGGGTGGGGGAAAGGCTATGGGAGAGAGAGAGAGAGAGAGGAGGGTGGGGGAAAGGCTATGAGAGAGAGTGTGTGTGTGAGTGTGTGAGAGTGAGAGCGTGTGGGTGAGAGGGTGTGGGAGAGTGAGAGTGTGAGTGAAAGGGTGCGATGAGAAAATATGAGTTAGAGAGTGAGTGAGTGTGGGTGAGAGAGTGTGAGCGTTAGAGAGGTAGTGTGAGAGTGTGTGAAAGTGTGTGCGAGAATTTGGGAGTGTGGGGAAGTGCGAGACAGTTTATCTGGAGTTTATCTGGAGAGAGTTCCGGGGGTCAACGCCCCCGCGGCCCGGTCTGAGACCAGGCCTCCTTAGGTCAGTGTCCCAGGATGCGACCCACACCAGTCGACTAACACCCAGGTACCCATTTTACTGATGGGGAACATAGACAACAGGTGGAAAGAAACACGTCCAATGTTTCTACTCTGGCTGGGAATCGAACCCAGGCCCTCACCGTGTGAAGCGAGAGCGTTAACCACCAGGCCACCAGAGCGTGTGAGGGATTGTGAGAGAAGGAGTGTGAGAGAGGGTGTGAGAGAGTGTGGGAGAGAATGTGGGAAAGAAAGTATGAGAGAGTGTGAGAGGAAGAGTGTGAGAGTGGGAGAGAATGAGAGTGTGGGAGAGAGCTTGCAAAAGAGAGCATAAGAGAGTCTGAGAGAGTGGGAGAGTGTGGGAGATGTGAGAAGGAGTGTGAGAGAGGGTGTGAGAGAATGTGGGAGAAATAGTGTGAGATAGTGAGAGAGGGAGAGTGTGAGAGTGAGAGTGAGAATACGAGAGAGTGTGAGAGAGAGATTATAGGAGAGAGTGTGAAAGTGTGAGAGTGTGGGAGATGTGAGAGAGTGAGAGAGTGTGAGAGAGAGAGAATGTGTGAGAGTGTGTGAGAGTGGGTGAGAGTGCATGAGTGTGTGAGTGTGAGTGTATGAGATGGCTAGGGTCAGCCTTTACAGTTGCTGTAGGCCTAGTATCTGCGCTAGGGTAGGGACGAACAAGGTTGTGTGTGTTGGTTTATGGCCTTCCTGTGTGTACACGTGTGTGCATGTATGTACGGCTGTGTGCGTTACTATACTGTCATCCGAGCCTTTTTTCCTGAGTGTATGTTCTGACCTGTGCGCCTGCACATCTCGCTGCTGTGTGTGCCACCAGTAAAGTGTGTACTCACCTAGTTGAGGTTGCAGGGGTCGAGTCCAAGCTCCTGGCCCCGCCTCTTCACTGGTCGCTACTAGGTCACTCTCCCTGAACCATGAGCTGTATCATACCTCTGCTAAAAGCTATGTATGGATCCTGCCTCCACTACATTGTTTCCCAAACTATTCCTCTTCCTAACTACTCTGTGGCTAAAGAAATATTTTCTAACATCCCTGTGATTCATCTGTGTCTTCAGCTTCCAACTGTGTCCCCTTGTTACTGTGTCCAATCTCTGGAACATCCTGTCTTTGTCCACCTTGTCAATTCCTCTCAGTATTTTGTATGTCGTTATCATGTCTCCCTATCTCTCCGGTCCTCCAGTGTCGTCAGGACGATTTCCCTTAACCTCTCCTCGTAGGACATACCCCTTAGCTCTGGGACTAGTCTTATTGCAAACGTTTGCACTTTCTCTAGTTTCTTTACGTGCTTGGCTAGGTGTGGGTTCCAAACTGGTGTCGCATACTCCACTATGGACCTAACGTACACAGTGTACAGGATCCTGAACGATTCCTTATTAAGATGTCGGGATGCTGTTCTGAGGTTCGCTAGGCGCCCATATGCTGCAGCAGTTATTTGGATGATGTGCGCCTCAGGAGATGTGCCTGGTGTTATACTCACCCCAAGATCCTTTTTCTTAAGTGAGGTTTGTAGTCTCTGGCCCCCTAGACTGTAATCCGTCTGCGGTCTTCTTTGCCCTACCCCAATCTTCATGACTTTGCACTTGTTGGGATTGAACACCAGGAGCCAATTGCTGGACCAGGTCTGCAGCCTGTTCAGATCCCTTTGTAGTTCTGCCTGGTATTCGATCAAATGAACTCTTCTCATCAACTTCACGTTATCTGCAAACAGGGATACTTCGGAGTGTATTCCTTCCGTCATGTCATGTGTGTGTGTGTGTGTGTGTATGTGTGTGTGTGTGTACTCACCTATTTGTGGTTGCAGGGGTCGAGTCTTAGCTCCAGGACCCGCCTCTTCACTGGTTGCTACTAGGTCCTCTCTCTCCCCGCTCCATGAGATTTATCAAACCTCGTCTTAAAACTATGTATGGTTCCCGTCTCCACTACATCACTTTCTAGGCTATTCCACTGCCTGACAACTCTATGACTGAAGAAATACTTCCTAACATCCCTATGTCTCATCTGAGTCTTCAACTTCCAATAGTGACCTCTTGTTTCTGTGTCCCCTCCCGGAAGATCCTGTCTTTGTCCATCTTGTTTATTCCATGCAGCATTTTATATGTCGTTATCATGTCTCCCCTGGCCCTCCTGTCCTCCAGTGTCATCAGGCCGATTTCCCTTAACCTTTCTTCATAGGACATTTCCCTTAGCTCTGGAACTAACCTTGTCGCAAACCTTTGCACTTTCTCTAATTTCTTGACGTGCTTGATCAAGTGCGGGTTCCAAACAGGTGCCTGACGTACTCGGTGTACAGTGTTTTGAACGATTCCTTACTAAGGTATCGAAATGCTGTTCTCAGGTTTGCCAGGCGCCCATATGCTGCAGCAGTTATCTGGTTGATGTGTGCTTCCTGAGACATGCTTGGTGTTATACTCACCCCAAGATCTTTCTCCTTGAGTGAGGTTTGCAGTCTTTGGCAAACCTGTGCCCTTCCCTTATCTTCATGACTTTGCATTTGGCTGGGTTATATTCGAGAAGCCAGTTGCTGGACCAGGTGTCCAGGTTGTCCAGGTCTCTTTGAAGTCCTGCCTGATCCTCATCTGATTTAATTCCCCTCATTAACTTCAAATCATCTGCAAACAGGGACACTTCCGAGTCTAACCCTTCCTTCATGTTGTTCACATATACCAAAAATAGCACTGGTCGTAGGACCGACCCCTGTGGGACCCCGCTCGTCACAGGTGCCCACTGTGATGCTCGTTGTTGCCTTCCTGTCAGGTATTCTCTGATCCATTGCAATGCCCTTCCTGTTACATGCGCCTGATCCTCTAGCTTCTGCACTAATCTCTTGTGAGGAACTGTGTCAAAGGCCTTCTTGCAGTCCAAGAAGATGCAATAAATCCACCCCTCTCTCTCGTGTCTTACTTCTGTTACTTTATCATAAAACTGCAGAAGGTTTGTGACACAGAATTTGCCTTCCATGAATCTGTGCTGGTTGGCGTTTATACTCTTTTTCCATTCCAGGTGCTCCACCTCTCTCCTCCTGATAATCTTCTTCATAACTTTTCATACTATACACGTCAGTGACACAGGTCTATAGTTTAGTGCCTCTTTTCTGTCTCCTTATTTAAAAATGGGAACTACATTTGCCGTCATCCATACCTCAGTTTCCAGTTTCCAGTTTTCCATGCCCAGTTTCCAGGGATGTGTTGAAGACTGTGGTAAGTGGTATGTACAGCATATCCACTCCCTCTCTAAGGACCCACGGGGAGATGTCCAGTCCCATTGCATTTGAGGTATCGATGTCCCTTAGCAGCTTCTTCACCTCCTCCTCATTTGTATGTATGTCATCCAACACTTGTTGGTATATTCCTTGCTGGTGTGCCCCTATGTTCTGTCCCCCCAAGAGGCCTTCCTGTCTCCACTGTAAATACTTCCTTAAATCTTATATTAAGCTGCTCACATACTTCTTGATCGCTTCTTGTGAGTTCCCCACCTTCTTTCCTCAGCCTTATCACCTGGTCTTTAACTGTTGTCTTCATCCTAATGTGGCTTTACAGCAGTTTCGGGTCAGACTTGACTTTCGATGCTATGCCGTTCTTGTACTGTCGCTGGGCCTCCCTCCTTATCTGTACATACTTGTTCCTGGCTCTTCTACTAATCTCCTTATTTTCCTGAGTCCTTTGCCTCCTGTACCTTTTTCATTCGCTTTGGTCTTCCTATTATTTCTATTTCCCTTGGGAACAAACCTTTCCTCTGCCTCCTTGCACTTTGTTGTTACATATTCCATCATCTCGTTTACTGATTTTCATACCAGTTCTCTATCCCACTGAACTTCCTGCAGGAAGTTTCTCATACCTGTGTAGTCCCTCCTTTTATAGTTTGGCTTTTCCTGTTACCTTCTCCACTTGTAGCTCTAATATATAATCAAAACTCAGAACCACGTGATAGCTAGCTCCAAAGGGCCTCTCGTAATTGATGTCCTCAATGTCTGAACTGCTCAGGGTGAAAAGAAGATCCAGTCCTGCTGGTTCATCCCACCCTCCCTCTCTGGTAGTGTCCCTGACATGTTGATGCATGATGCATCTTGGCTCTCCATGTTTCGGAACCCCCATGTGGCTCCAGGTTTTCCCAGCCGATCTCTCTGTGGTTGAAATCGCCCATTACCAGTAACTTTGCTCTGCTCGAGTGAGCTCTTCTTGCCACCTTCTTGCCACCTCAGCCAGTGTGTCCACCATCGCTCTGTTGTTTTCTTCGTACTCCTCTCTTGGCCTCCTGCAGTTCTGTGGTGGGTTATACATCACTCCAATGACTACTTTATGTGCTCCAGACTGAATTATACCTACTATGTAGTCACTCTCTACAATCATGTTCATGCCTTCCATTTCCTCAAATCCCCATCAGTTTTTTATGAGCAGTGCAACCCCTCCTCCCCCTTTACTCCTTCTATCTTTCCACAGGATCTTATATCCTTGTGGGAAGATTGCATCTGTTATTGTCTCAGTGAGTTTTGTTTCTGTGACTACTATGATGTCTGGGGATTTCTCGCTGATTTCTTCATGCCACTCCTCATATTTATTCGTTATTCCGTCCGTATTTGTGTATCAAACCTTCAGCTTCTTTTCTATCACTGTTGTCCTGGGAGAATATTGGGGTTGGGGGAGTTAGAGCCTTGGTGGGAGCCTATGGGGGACTGTGGTGTGGGTGGGGTGTGTGATGAGGGGGGTGGGGTCAGAATGCCCATAGGGAGTAGCTGATCGGGTGAGGTTTGTGATGTGGGGGTTTGTGGCCAAGGGAATAGTGTGTGGGTTTTTGTTTAGATAGCTCAGTTGCGTTGGGATTGTCACGGTTGGAGTCCTTCTGCGGGAGTTTTTGCAGGGTGTGTTTGCCCTTCCTCCTGTGTCTGGGTCCTGCTCATCTTCATCATTACCTCTCTTTCCTCCTTGCATCTCTGTACCTCTCTTTCAGTGTAGTCGCAATCGAGGTATACTCTCTGGTACCCCGGTTTGTCCCTCAGTCGTACTTTCTCTTGCAGGATCCTTGTTCGAGCTGATTCTTCCTTGAAAATTACTTTGACAGGCCTTTTCCTTCCACACGTAAACCACCCAATTCTCCGAAAATTTGTCACCTGGTTCATATCGCCCTCACCTCTTGTTTTCATGATGTCATCGATCATTTTTTTCTCCTGTTTTATTTCTTCAAACTTGTCCCCTTTGGCTTCTTGGAGCCCATAGACAAAAACTGACCTCTCCCTTTCCTCCTCCTACTGAGTCTCCATTTGCATCCTCTGAGGTGTTTTAGTTTCTTCCATTGAAATGTTCTTGCCTTCAGTCATTATCCTTGCTGAAACTTCTATGTTCAGTGAACTGTCTTTCATGATCAGCCGTTCCTTGCTACTGCAGTTGGCTGTTAGAGTCTCTGCATAAAACATACCATCATTGTCTTCAGACCTGTCATTTGATCTTAGTGTGCTCATCGTCTTTTCCCTGCCCCCACGTGCGTCTGATAGGGCCTTCGCGTATGGCATATCTCCTTTGTTTGTGTGTGTGTGTGTGTGTGTGTGTGTGTGTGTGTGTGTCTGTGTGTGGTGTGTGTGTGTGTGGTGTGTGTGTGTGTGTGTGTGTGTGTGTGTGTGTGCGTGTGTGAGTGTGTGTGTGTGTGTGTGTGTGTGTGTGTATGTGTGTGTGTGTGTGTGTGTGTGTGCTCACCTATTTGTGGTTGCAGGGGTGGAATCCTAGCTCCTGGCCCCGCCTCTTCACCGGTTGCTACTGGGTCCTCTCTCTCCCCGCTCCATGAGCTTTATCATACCTCGTCTTAAAACTATGTATGGTTCCCGTCTCCACTAAGTCACTTTCTAGGCTATTCCACTGCCTGACAACTCTGTGACTGAAGAAATACTTCCTAATATCTCTCTGACTTATTTGTGTCTTCAACTTCCAATTGCGACCTCTTGTTTCTGTGTCCCCTCCCTGGAACATCCTGTCTTTGTCCACCTTGTCTATTTCGCGCTGTATTTTATGTCGTTATCATGTCTCCCCTGACCCACCTGTCCTCTAGTGTCGTCAGGCCGATTTCCCTTAACCTTTCTTCATAAGATATTCCCCTTAGCTCTGGAACTAACCTTATCGCAAACCTTTGCACTTTCTCTAGTTTCTTGACGTGCTTTATCAAGTGCGGGTTCCAAACAGGTGCTGCATACTCCAGTATGGGCCTGAAGTACACGGTGTACAGTGTCTTGAACGATTCCTTATTAAGGTATCGGAACGCTGTTCTCAGGTTTGCCAGGCGCTCACATGCTGCAGCAGTTACCTGGTTGATGTGTGCTCCGGAGACATGCTCGGTGTTATACTCACTCCAAGATCTTTCTCCTTGAGCGAGGTTTGCAGTCTTCGGCCACCTAGCCTATACTCTGTCTACGGTCTTCTTTGCCTTTCCCCTATCTTCATGACTTTGCATTTGGCGGGATTAAATTCGAGAAGCCATTTGCTGGACCAGGTGTCCAGTTTGTCCAGGTCTCTTTGAAGTCCTGGCCGGTTCTCATCTGGTTTAATTCTCCTCATTAACTTCACATCCTCTGAGAACATGGACACTTCTGAGTCTAATCCCTCCATCATGTCGTTCACATATACCAAAAATAGCACTGGTCCTAGGACCGACCCCTGTGGGACCCCGCTCGTCACAGGTGCCCATTGTGATACATTATTACGTACCATGACTCGTTGTTGCCTCCCTGTCAGGTATTCTCTGATCCATTGCAGTGCCCTTCCTGTTATATGAGCCTGATATCCCGGTGGGAAGATTGTGTCTGTTATTGTCTCAGCAAGTTTTGTTTCTGTGACTGCTATGATGTCTGGGGATTTCTCACTGATTCTTTTGTGCCCCTCCTAAAGTTTATTCGTTATTCCGTCCGCGTTTGTGTACCAAACTTTAAGCTTCTTTTCTATCACTGTGTTCCTGCAAGAATATTAGGGTTGGGGGAGCGGGAGCCTTGGTGGGGGCCTATGGGGGACTGTGATGTAGGTGGGGTTTGTGATGATAGGGGTGGGGTTAGAATGCCCATAAGGGACAGCTGTTGAGATGAGGTTTGTGATGTGGGTGTTGCTGGAAGAGGGAACAGTGAGTGGATTGTGTTTTGTGTTGCTTAGTTGCTCGCGCGCGCGCGCGTGTGTGTGTGTGTACTCACCTATTTGTACTCGCCTATTTGTGGTTGCAGGGGTCGAGTCATAGCTCCTGGCTCCGCCTCTTCGCTGATTGCTACTAGGTCCTGTCTCTCCCTGCCCCATGAGCTTTATCATACCTCGCCTTAAAACTATGTATGGTTCCCGCCTCCACTACGTCACTTTCTAGGCTTTTCCACGGTCTGACTACTCTATGATTGAAGAAATACTTCCTAACATCCCTTTGATTCATCTGAGTCTTCAACTTCCAATTGTGACCTCTTGTGTCTGTGTCCCCTCTCTGGAACATTCCGTCTTTGTCCACCTTGTCTATTCCGCGCAGTATTTTATATGTCGTTATCATGTCTCCCCTGACCCTTCTGTCCTCCAGCGTCGTCAGGCCGATTTCACTCAACCTTTCTTCGTAGGACAATCCCCGTAGCTCTGGGACTAGCCTTGTTGCAAACCTTTGCACTTTCTGTAATTTCTTGACGTGCTTGACTAGGTGTGGATTCCAAACTGGTGCTGCATACTCCAGTATTTGCCTGACGTAAATGGTATACAGAGTCTTGAACGAATCCTTACTGAGGTATCGGAACGCTATCCGTAGGTTTGCCAGGCGCCCGTATGCAGCAGCAGTTATCTGATTGATGTGCGCCTCAGGAGACATGCTCGGTGTTATACTCACCCTCAGATCTTTTTCCTTGAGTGAGGTTTGCAGTCTTTGGCCATCTAAACTATATTGTGTCTGCGGTCTTCTTTGCCCTTCCCCAATCTTCATGACTTTGCATTTGGCAGTGTTAAACTCAAGGAGCCAGTTGCTGGACCAGGCTTGTAGCCTGTCCAGGTCTCTTTGTAGTCCTGCCTGATCCTCATCCGATTTGATTCTGCAAACAAGGACACTTCTGAGTCTATCCCTTCCGTTATGTCGTTCACGTATACCAAGAACAGCACAGGTCCTAGGACTGACCCCTGTGGAACCCCGCTTGTCACAAGCGCCCACTCTGACACCTCGTCACGTACCATGACTCGTTGTTGCCTCCCTGTCAGGTATTCTGTGTGTGTGTGTGTGTGTGTGTGTGTGTGTGTGTGTGTGTGTGTGTGTGTGTGTTGTGTGTACTCACCTAGTTGTACTCACCTAGTTGAGGTTGCGGGGGTCGAGTCCGAGCTCCTGGCCCCGTCTCTTCACTGATCGCTACTAGTGTGTGTGTGTGTGTGTGTGGTGTGTGTGTGTGTGTGTGTGTGTGTGTGTGTGTGTGTGTGTGTGTGTGTGTGTGTGTGTGTGTGCTGTGTGTGTGTGTGTGCGTGTGTATGTGTACTCACCTATTTGGTGTTGCAGGGATCGAGTCATATCCCCTGGCCCTAACTCTTAGCTGATCGATACTAGATCTAGTCTCTCCCTGCTCCATGAGCTTTATCGTATCTTTTCTTAAAGCTGCGTATGCATTCTGCCTCGACTACCTCACTCTTCAGGTTGTTCTGCTTCTTGACAACTTAATGAGTGAAGAAATAGTTCCTCACATCCCTATGACTCATCTGAGTCTTCAGCTTCCATTTGTGATCTCTTGTTGCTGTGCCCCATCTCTGAAACATCCTGTCCCTATCCACCATGTCAGTTCCTTTCAGTACTTTGTAAGTCTTTATCATGTCCCTTATCCCTCCTGTAATCTAGTGTTGTCATGTCGATTTTCCTTATCTCTCCTGGTAAGATATACCCCTAAGCTCTGGGACAAGTCTTACTGCAAACCTTTGCAATTTCTTTAATTTCTTGACGTGTTTGATCATGTGTGGATTCCAAATTGGAGTACTCACCTAGTTATGGTTGCAGGGGTCGAGTCACAGCTCCTGCCCCCCGTGTGGTGTGTGTGTGTGTATGTGTGTACTCACATTATTGTGCTAACCTAATTGTGGTTGCAGGGGTCGAGATTCAGCTCCTGGCCCCGCTTCTTCACAGATCTACTAGGTCCTTTCTTTCTCTACTTCCTGAGCTGTATCATACTTCGTCTTAAAGCTCCTGCCTCCACTACATCACTTACTAGACTATTCCACTTCCTGACAACTCTGTGGCTGAAGAAATGTTTCCTAATATACCATTGACCCCTTGTTTCTGCGTCCCCTCTCTGGAACATCCTGTCTCTGTCCACCTCATCTATTCCACGCAGTATTTCGTATGTCGATATCATGTCTTCCCTAACCCTCCTGTTCTCTAGTGTCATCAGGCCGATTTCCCTTAACCATTCTTCGAAAGACATTTCCCTTAACTCCGGAACTAACCTTGTTCCAAACCTTCGAACTTTCACTAATTTCTTGACGTGCTTGACCAGGTGTGGGTTCCGAACTGGTGCTGCATACTCCAGTATGGGCCTGACGAACACAGTGTACAGTGTCTTGAACGATTCCTTACTATGGTATTGGAACGCTATTCTCAGGGTTTCCAGGCGCCCATATGCTGCAACAGTAATCTGGCTCATGTGTGCTTTCGGAGACGTGATCGGTGTTATACTCACCCCAAGATCTTTCTCCTTGAGTGATGTTTGCAGTCTTTGTCCACCTAGCCTACACTCTGTCTGCGGTCTTCTTGCACTTCCCCAATTTTCATGACTTTGCATTTGGCAGGGTTGAATTCGAGAAGCCAGTTGCTGGACCAAGTGTCCAGCCTGTCCAGGTCTCTTTGTAGTCCTGCTTGTTCCTCACCTGCTTGTTACATCATCTGCGAACAGGAACACTTCTGAGTCTATCCATCCCATCATGTCATTCATACACGAAAAATAGCACTGTTCCTAGGACTGTTCCTTGTGGGATCCCGCTCGAAACAGGTGCCCACTGTGATACCTCATCACATACCATGACTCGTTGTTGCCTCCCTATCAGGCATTCTCTGATCCATTGCAGTGGCCTCCCTGTTATATGCGCCTGATCGTCCACCTTCTGCACTAATCTATTGCGAGGACCTGTGTCGAAGGCCATCCTGCAGTCCAGGAAAATGCAATCAACCCACCCTTCTCTCTCGTGTCTTACTTCTGTTACTTTGTCATAAAACTCCAGGTTTGTGGCACAGGATTTGCCTTCCATAATGAATTCGTGCTGGTTGTCGTTTATAATCTTGTTCCGTTCCAGGTGCTCCATGTGTCTGTGTTTGCTTGCGACCTTAAGTACTCCAGTTTGTAATCGGGAAACAATTCAGTTTTTAAGAAAAATGTTCTGCGCATGTCTTACTGTTTCCATAATTTATTTTTAATATTTCCAACAAGTTCTCTTTGGTCCTAGTCAATCTTCCTCTCAGTTTTTGTTTAAAAAAAATATTTTGCCCCCGATTTTACAATATATTAAGAAATTCAGTAATTACTTTCTGAGTATGTTTCTGGTCCTGCCGTAATTTATATGCTCCTCTAAAAAGATTTTTGTCATACCATATTCTGAACGAATGTACAGAGGATCCCCAACTTAACACAGTGAACCAACACCTCACAGTGAGGTGATACCTTACATAGCGAAACACCTCACAGTGAGGTGCTACCTAACACAGGGAAGCAACACCAGACAGTGAAGTGCTGCAGAACACAGTGAAGTAATACCTCACAGTGAAGTGCTACCTAACAGTGAAGCAACACCTGACAGATAGGTACTTCCTAACACAGTGAAGCAACACCTGAGAGTGAGGTGCTACCTAACGCAGTGAGGCAACAACTGACAGTGAGGTGCTACCTTACACAGCGAAACAACACCTGACTGTGAGGTGTTATCGAACACATTAAAGTAATACCTCAGAGTGAGGTGCTACCTAACATAGTGAAGCAACACCTGACAGTCAGGTGCTACCAAACGCAGTGAAGCAACACCTGACAGTGAGGTGCTACGAAACGCAGTGAAGCAACACCTGACAGTGAGGTGCTTCCTAACACAGTGAAGCAACACCTCACTGTGAGGTACTACCTAACACAGTGAAGCAACACCTCACTGTGAGGTACTACCTAACACAGTGAAGCAACACCTCACTGTGAGGTGCTACCTAACATAGTGAAGCAACACCTCACTGTGAGGTACTACCTAACACAGTGAAGCAACACCTCACTGTGAGGTACTACCTAACACAGTGAAGCAACACCTCACTGTGAGGTACTACCTAACACAGTGAAGCAACACCTCACTGTGAGGTACTACCTAACACAGTGAAGCAACACCTGACAGTGAGGTGCTACCTAACATAGTGAAGCAACACCTCACTGTGAGGTACTATCTAACAGAGTGAAGCAACACCTCACAGTTAGGTGCTACCTAAAACAGTGAAGCAACACCTGACAGTGAGGTGCTACCTTACACAGTGAAGCAACACCTGACAGTGAGGTGCTACCTAACATAGTGAAGCAACACCTCACTGTGAGGTACTACCTAACATAGTGAAGCAACACCTCACTGTGAGGTACTACCTAACACAGTGAAGCAACACCTCACTGTGAGGTACTACCTAACACAGTGAAGCAACACCTCACTGTGAGGTACTACCTAACACAGTGAAGCAACACCTCACTGTGAGGTACTACCTAACACAGTGAAGCAACACCTGACAGTGAGGTGCTACCTAACATAGTGAAGCAACACCTCACTGTGAGGTACTATCTAACAGAGTGAAGCAACACCTCACAGTTAGGTGCTACCTAAAATAGTGAAGCAACACCTCACTGTGAGGTACTATCTAACAGAGTGAAGCAACACCTCACAGTTAGGTGCTACCTAACACAGTGAAGCAACACCTGACAGTGAGGTGCTACCTAACATAGTGAAGCAACACTTGACAGTGAGGTTCTACCTTACACAGTGAAGCAACACCTCACAGTGAGGTGCTACCTTACATAGTGAAGCAACACCTGACAGTGAGGTGCTACCTAACATAGTGAAGCAACACCTCACTGTGAGGTACTACCTAACACAGTGAAGCAACACCTCACAGTTAGGTGCTACCTAACAAAGTGAAGCAACACCTCACTTGAGGTGCTACCTAACACAGTCAAGTAACACCTGACAGTGAGGCGCTACCTTACAGAGTGAAGCAACACCTGACAGTGAGGTGCTACCTAACACAGTGAAGCAACACCTCACTGTGAGGCACTACTTAACACAGTGAAGGGCGGATGCGGTCCACATTTTAACGACATTTTTTTTATGAACCGATTACGTTCATTTTTGGTGTACTATTAGAAGGTTATATCGAGTATCCTGTGCTGAAGTTTCAATCATATCGGCCAAAAAGGAAATGAAATATGCAAAATTTACGAAAAATTACATTTGGCAGCGGAGTCCTACTTAGTGGTACTTGGAAAAGTGGTTTTGACACTTGCTGCTGATAGAACACCTCTAATTCCATCAAATGTCGTTTTTAATTCTAAAATAAACCTTATCTTCATGCTAAAAAAAAATAAAGTTTCATAACTTTTTTGATATATTGGAAGATGTCGGTCTTGTTGTCCAAATAAATCTAAAAATATTTTGGATAGTTCGGAAACACGAACGCTACCTCGTAAAGCAATCATTCTGCTATGTTTGTTGTGAAAATCAAGTCAATTCAATCATAAATAAAGCTGGAATTTCCCTAAATAGGTAAATAACTTACTTTCGAGATATAGGCCGAAGCGCGCGGCACCCCCGCTGCCCGGGAAATAATTTTTTTCCCCGAAAAATTCGCTTTATTTTACACTTTTTCCGCGACCTACGAGTGTTTATTACAGTTAACCATTGTAAATACGTTTTCTCTCATCACTGATGAGAGAGGTCGGACCCTTTCTTCACCTTCAGGGAAAATATCGATAGAAATTTTTTCCTCGGGGCGTCATATTATGCTATATATTTTTTTTAAGATGTACTTTTTATGTTTATATGCTATTATTATATTGCATTATATCATAATAGATCAATTGTGATAGATAAATAAGCCTTATAATTGATATTAGCGTGGGTATGGAATATTTTGTTGGCTGGAGGTCTCGGCCATTTTGTGCACTATTCCCAGGAGTTCCCGATTGGTGCCGTGACCATATTAGCTCCGCCCACTCGGGAATGATCTCAGATGGTGAATTTGTATTATATTTATTTATTTATTTATTTATTTATTTAAAAATTTGAGCACACATACAGAGGTACAACAAATACAGGTAAGAGCAGTATGCCAAAGCCACTTATACTATGCATAGCATTACGGGCTGGCTTAAAATTAACTTAAGATTAACTAAGCAATGATGAAATCAGTGATAAAACATTAATGTAAACAGGTTACTATAAAGCACAAGTGAGTATTACAAAGACAGGTCATATGGTTGTATGCATTGTTTGTACATTCAGTAGAATGGAGTATTCTGTTAGGTAGTGTATTTAAAAAATAATAAAGTTAGATTGGGTTTTAGGTTTAACATTTATGTGATATAATTGTGAGAAACATTTAAGATATACAATTTATAAGGTTCAGTTATTCAGTATTTATTTGGTTTTGGGTGAGTAAGTGATCTTTGAGAAGAGACTTGAATTTATAAACAAGTAGTGTTTCTTTTATATTTACAGGTAATGAATTCCAGATTTTAGGGCCTTTTATGTGCATTGAGTTTTTACATAGTGTGAGATGGACACGAGGAACATCAAAGAGTGATCTGTGCCTTGTGTTATGGTCATGTGTTCTGTTGAGGTTGGCAAGGAGATGTTTGAGGGGAGGTTAATATCAGAGTTAAGTGTTCTATGTATGTAATTAGGTGCAGTAGTAAGTATGGATGTTTTGTATGGTGAGAGGTTTAGTGTATTGAATATTGGTGGAGTGTGCTGCCTATAGTGAGAATTTGTTATCATTCTAACTGCAGCCTTTTGTTGGGTAATTAGTGGTCTGAGATGGTTACTTGTTGTTGAGCCCCATGCACAAATTCCATAGGTGAGATAGGGGTAAATAAGAGAGTGATATAGGGCCAGGAGGGCTGACTGTGGAGCATAGTACCGTATCTTCGATAGTATGCCTACAGTTTTGGGAAATTTTCTTAGAAATTTGTTGTATATGCGTATGAAATTTGAGTCTATTATCAAGGTGGTTTCCCTAAGAATTTTCCCTCTGTTAGCTTTGTGATAGGTGATCCGTTTATCATTATGTTAAGAGGGACATCTGTAGCTCTGTTACCAAGCTGAATGAAGTAGGTTTTGTCAATGTTTAGTGTAAGTTTGTTAGTTCTCATCCAGGTAGATATTTTCTGTAATTCGGTATTTACAGTATTGGCTAGCGTGACTGGGCTCGGGTGGGAGAAGACGTATGTAGTGTCATCTGCAAATAGTGTGGGTTTGAGTAATTGCGAAGCATTTGGTAGGTCATTTATGTATAGGAGAAAGAGAAGAGGGCCAAGGACACTTCCCTGTGGGACACCAACTGTAATTGGTTGTGCAGAGGAGTTTGCCCATTTGCTTTACACATATTGGCTTCTGTTGCTGAGGTATGACTTGAGGTAGTTGAGGGAGTGCCCTCTTATCCCAAATAGTGTGACAATTTTACGTGGAGCAAGTCATGGTCAACTGTATCAAAAGCTTTACGTAAGTCAATGAAGATCCCCAGTGGACTTCTTTTTTCTCTATTGCAGTGTATATATGTTCTAGCATGTGTATAATAGCATCATTAGTATTTTTATTAGGCCTGAATCCAAATTGGCAGGGGTTGAGTATGTTTTGGGAGATAAGGTAGGAGTAGATTCGTTTATGAATTAATTTTTCGAAGTTTTTTGAGAGAGGGTGTAAGTTGGATATTGGCCTATAGTTATTCAACTCTGTTTGGTCTCCTCCTTTGTGGATCGGGGTGACCCTTGCTATTTTGAGTACTGTAAGGAAGGTGGAGGATTCAATGGATTTGTTAAAGAGTGTTGCAATGATTGGTGATAGCACTTGTGACACTTTTTTGTATATAAAGGGTGGTAAGGTATTTAAATCTCCTGCCTTGTTTTTTAGTGTGTTGATAATAAGGGAGACTTCGTATGGGTTAGTCGGAGCTAGGAACAGCGTGTTCGGGTAGTTGCCGGTGAGGTAGTCATTTGGTGGGGTATCTGAGCTTGGGATTTTTTTTGGCAAGGTTTTGTCCTATAGTGGAGAAAAAAATCATTGAGTCTGTTTGCTGTTTCTGTTGGTGGGAGTTGGGGTTCATCTGATTTTGCTAATTTTATTTCGCTATTTCGTGATATCATTTTTGTTCCTAGAATTTCTGATAGGGTTTTCCAGGTCTTTTTTATATCACCTCGTAAGTTGGATAATCTGTTCTCATAATACAATTTTTTTGCCCTTCTTATCAGGCTGGTTAGGATTGACGAGTAACGTTTTGTTTGGTCTCTGGTTATGTGACCCATTCTGTACTGTTTTTCATATTGGTTTTTTTGTATTTATGGATTTGAGAATGCTGGGTGTTAGCCAGGGACTGTTCAGTCTCTTAGCTGTCATCTGTTTAGTTTTTTTAGGGCAGTGCTTGTTATAGAGGTATTGGGTCTTTTTTAGAAAATTATTAAATACATTCGTCAATATCTGTATAGATTTCTAGCTCAGTGTGCCAGTCAATGTTTGCTACTGCTGTTGTGAAGTTATTAATGGCTGCCTCATTGTGAAGTCTGAAGGTGACTTTAGTAGTGTCTTGGGGTATTTTACCAAGAGTTGTTATGAGGAAAGTCGGGTAGTGGTCTGTGGTATTATCTGTAATTATGCCTGATTTTAAAGGGGATATGGTGTTGGTCCAGATGTGGTCAAGTAGGGAAACACTAGTCTCTGTATCTCTTGTAGGTTTTGTTACTGTTGGTAGCAACATACAGTTACTCATTGTGTTTGTGAATTCAGTAACGTGTGGCTCCTGGTCTTGCAGGAGATTTATATTGAAGTCACCTGAGAGTAGTAAGTGATCTTTGTTCATGCGTGCATCAGTTATCATACTTCCTAGGTTTTGACTAAATTGGCTAATGTTTGACTGTGGAACTCTGTAGATGTTTATCACTGTGAGAGGTTTTTGTAGGTATTTGGATTTGAATTTGGCTATTATATTCCCCATGTTCATCCCTTGTGCAAGTATTTGTGATACATTCTAGTTGGTCTGAGTAGTATATAGCAGTGCCACCCCCTTGTTGTCTGGCCTACAGTTGTGTATGGCTGTGTAACCAGGAATGGCATAGACATCTGTACTATCAGGCTTTAGCCAGGTTTCAGTTAGTGTAATGATGGACATATTGGCATGTAAGGAATTTAGTAATGCTATGAGGTCATCGTAATGCTTGCTTAAAGATCTGATATTGTAGTTAAAGATAGTTATGTTGTTGTTGGCTCTGAGAATGCCTTTGAAATTTTTCTGCAGTGTAGTAATTACAGTAACTGTTTGATTCATTTAAGTCATTAAATAAGAGATTGGTATCAGGATCAATGCTTGTAATCATAAGATTTGTAGTGAATCTATAGTTAGAATTAAGTATAAAACAAAGTAAATAGTCTTAAGCTAAAAAATAGCACCTGAATTATTTAACAAATGTAAATAATGAGCTAAGGTAGTTTTTTTTTTTTTTTTTTTTTTTTTTTTAAGCTAAAATAAAGGAGACAATATAAAAGGGACTAATACAAATATAGTGATGATCAAATAATGGAGCTTGGGAATATGATAGTAGGTAGTACTATAAAGGTAATTCTTTAAAGTTAGAATTATAGTATAAAATAATAATATAAAAGGGACTAAATATAAGTTGTGGTGAACAATAAAGTGGTAATCAAATAATGAGCTTTGGAATATAATGGCAAAATTGTGAACTTATTCTACTTTAGCACCTGAGAATAGCACCTTGATTATTTTAACAATTGTGAATATATAAACTAGGGTAGTTATATAAAGCTAAAATAAAGGAGAAAATATTAAGGGACTAAAATTAAGTAATGGTAAACAAAGTTAAATGGACAGGTGGTCACTATGAAATAATATTGGTTTAGGAGTAAGATCTGATTTGTAATATTAAATAAATTGAGCAGTTTATTGCACAATAAAAGTAAAAAAAAATGAGGTAGTTGGTACTAGCTAGCAAAAGATAGTTTTGGTACTTGCAAAAAAGTAATTGGAATATACACTAATTGCATACACAATGAAAAGTGACTAAAAAAACAAGTATGATAAACAAAATTAAATGGACAGGTAAGAATAATGAATATTATTAATTTGGAGTAAGATTTGACTTGTAGTTTAAAATTATGAGCAATTAATAGCAGTAAGAAAGAAGTATAGAGTATTGGAGGTAGTTGGCATTAGCTAGTGATGAAAAATAATAAAAATAATTATGCACAATATAATAGTAACGTACACTATATGCACCACACGTATATATGTATTAAGGGCACTTATCTAATCTGTTACAGAAATGTCAGCTTTTCTAAGGAAGGTAGAGAAATCATGTTCGTTTGAGATGGTATATTGTTGTACTGTTGATGTTTTCCTTACTAGTATTTTCCCATCTCGCATGAAACACTGATGTATTTTGTTTTCCTGTTTAAGTTTTCTCAGCCTGAACAGAAGGTTTTGACGTTTTTTTGTTAGACACTCATTTATGTACACTCCATTTTTCATTGTAATTGCTGATTTAATTAG
The DNA here is from genome assembly GCF_026875155.1 of Cherax quadricarinatus. Lineage (NCBI taxonomy): Eukaryota > Metazoa > Arthropoda > Malacostraca > Decapoda > Parastacidae > Cherax > Cherax quadricarinatus. The sequence goes on along the minus strand of NC_069455.1, from coordinate 33,472,910 downwards.
GTCCTTTCTTTTATCGTATGAATGAAGTCTGATCATTATACTGTGTTTACTTCCTGGTTTTCCTAGCAAACGTGTTTCTTTGATTTCATTGTTTTGCACGATGACTTGTACGTGGTTCTGTATTATCCTGATAGCAGTTTCTTTGCACTGTGCTTGTGTTATGTCACTAGGAATGTGTGGACTGTTTATTATAACTGCATCAGACAACTTATCTTGTTCAGTTTTGTCGTCTTGGAAATCAAGGTATTCATTTAGTCGAGTGTGCATGTTCTGATTCCAGTCCTTGATTGCTTCTTCAACCTTCATATTTATTGTTGTTATTTGCTCAGTGTGACTGGCTATAGCTGCTTTTAGAGTATTTTCTGTGTCAACACTTCCCGATGTAATCTTCTCTTCAAGGTTTTGGATCTTATTCTCGAGGTTGATTATCTTAGAGGTTGATTATATTAGACAAAGATATAAGAAAACGATAAGAATAACACGGGGAAAAACGTAACAAAAACGTAAACAAAGCCGAGTCAGCGCTTCTTACGCAATATGTTGCGTCAGCGCTGTCAACATGCCTGTTATAAATGGCTGTAATTCCTTTAAGAAACATCGTACAAAGATAATAATTATACCAGCGTGTAGCCAGAAAGTTCACCTATTTTTTGGTAACAATAACTCAGTTTTCATATATTTTCGAATTTTTTTTTTGCTCCGCGCGCGGGAACCCTGAATCTTCCCTGAAGCAACACCTCACAGGAAGGTGCTACCTAACATAGTGAAACAACTCCTGACAGTGAGGTGCTACCTTACAGAGTGAAGCAACACCTAACAGTTACGTGGTACCTAACATAGTGAAGCAACACCTCACTGTGAGGTACTACCTAACACAGTGAAGCAACACCTCACAGTTAGGTGCTACCTAACACAGTGAAGCAACACCTCACAGTTAGGTGCTACCTAACACAGTGAAGCAACACCTGACAGTGAGGTGCTACCTAAGACAGTGATGCAACGCCTTACAGTGAGGTGCTACCTAACAGTGAATCAACACCTCATTGTGAGGTACAACCTAACACAGTGAAGCAACACCTCACAGTTAGGTGCTACCTAACACAGTGAAGCAACACCTGACAGTGAGGTGCTACCTAAGACAGTGATGCAACGCCTTACAGTGAGGTGCTACCTAACAGTGAATCAACACCTCATTGTGAGGAACAACCTAACACAGTGAAGCAACACCTCACAGTTAGGTGCTACCTAACACAGTGAAGCAACACCAGACAATGAGGCTCTACCTAACACAGTGAAGCAACACCTCACAGTGAGGTGCTACCTAACATAGTGAAGCAACACCTCACTGTGAGGTACTACATAACGCAGAGAGGCAACACCTGACAGTGAGGTGCTACCTAACATAGTGAAGCAACACCTCACTGTGATGTACTACCTAACACAGTGAAGCAACACTTGACAGTGAGGTGCTACCTTACGCAGTGAGGCAACACCTGACAGTGAGGTGCTGCCTTACACAGTGAAACAACTAACAGTGAGGTGTTACCGAACACAGTGAAGTAATACCTAACAGTGAGGTGCTACCTAACACGGTGAAGCAACACCTGACAGTGAGGTGGTACCTAAGACAGTGGAGGAGCACCTCACAGTGAAGTGCTACCGAACACAATGAATACCTCACAGTTTACCTGGAGTTTACCTGGAGAGAGTTTCGGTGGTCAACGCCCCCGCGGCCCGGTCTGTGACCAGGCCTCCTGGTGGATCAGCCCCTGATCAACCAGGCTGTTGCTGCTGGCTGCACGCAAACCAACGTACGAGCCACAGCCCGGCTGATCAGGAACTGACTTTAGGTGATTGTCCAGTGCCAGCTTGAAGACTGCCAGGGGTCTGTTGGTAATCCCCCTTATGTATGCTGGGAGGCAGTTGAACAGTCTCGGGCCCCTGACACTTATTGTATGGTCTCTTAACGTGCTAGTGACACCCCTGCTTTTCATTGGGGGGATGGTGCATCGTCTGCCAAGTCTTTTGCTTTCGTAGTGAGTGATTTTCGTGTGCAAGTTCGGTACTAGTCCCTCTAGGATTTTCCAGGTGTATATAATCATGTATCTCTCCCTCCTGCGTTCCAGGGAATACAGGTTTAGAAACCTCAAGCGCTCCAAGTAATTGAGGTGTTTTATCTCCGTTATGCGGGCCGTGAAAGTTCTCTGTGCATTTTCTAGGTCGGCAATTTCACCTGCCTTGAAAGGTGCTGTTAGAGTGCAGCAATATTCCAGCCTAGATAGAACAAGTGGCCTGAAGAGTGTCATCATGGGCTTGGCCTCCCTAGTTTTGAAGGTTCTCATTATACATCCTGTCATTTTTCTAGCAGATGCGATTGATACAATGTTATGGTCCTTGAAGGTGAGATCCTCCGACATAATCACTCCCAGGTCTTTGACGTTGGTGTTTCGCTCTATTTTGTTGCCAGAATTTGTTTTGTACTCTGATGAAGATTTAATTTCCTCATGTTTACCATATCTGAGTAATTGAAATTTCTCATCGTTGAACTTCATATTGTTTTCCGCAGCCCACTGAAAGATTTGGTTGATGTCCGCCTGGAGCCTTGCAGTGTCTGCAATGGAAGACACTGTCATGCAGATTCGGGTGTCATCTGCAAAGGAAGACACGGTGCTGTGGCTGACATCCTTGTCTATGTCGGATATGAGGATGAGGAACAAGATGGGAGCTAGTACTGTGCCTTGTGGAACAGAGCTTTTCACCGTAGCTGCCTCGGACTTTACTCTGTTGACGACTACTCTCTGTGTTCTGTTAGTGAGGAAATTATAGATCCATCGACCGACTTTTCCTGTTATTCCTTTAGCACGCATTTTGTGCGCTATTACGCCATGGTCACACTTGTCGAAGGCTTTTGCAAAGTCTGTATATATTACATCTGCATTCTTTTTGTCTTGTAGTGCATTTAGGATGTCGACCGTTCGTCATTGTAGGAGTGCCAGCAGTCACCGTTTTCTTCAACACGCAATTTATACTTTTGTATCAGTCAAATCACATATTACTCGGGTAGATAATTTCCAGTAGAGCCTTCATGTGCTAGCTCAAATTCACCGACCAGTATGTTTAAATAAGTGACCCACTGATCAGATCAGATCGACTAGTCCGAACCCTTGACTGGTCCGAACCCTTGACTGGTCCGAACCCGGGACTGGTTTCAAACGGTTTCGTTGGACAATAAAGCAGACTGTAAACGGATGGGGTTGTAGGCGCCCTATAAACACAAACATTAAAAATCAGGAACGTGACGATAAGCTGTCCAATATACAAAAAAGTTAGAAACAGAAATACAAATAGCTAGAGCTTCATTTAAGGAGGTTATTAATAGAATATTCAAGAGGTTGCTAGTAGAATTGCAGTAAATTAACCATTCAAATCATTATGAAGCTGTGTGTAGTCTGTGGTCAAGTCAAAACAAACGGGCTTCCACATGGATAAATTGTCATTTTTGTGGAAATTTGGTGTCACGCCCCTTGTGCAGATATCCAGAACTAGCTACAAGCAGTATTAAAACAGGGAAGTGTTTTTGGGTATGCCCAAATGAGGAAAATCTGTGGACTAAAATCACAAGGGTATTAAAAGAGGACAACATCAAAGCTGCTTTCATAGAAAACCTGGAAGCTTTCTACAACAGATGGGAACATAAAAAGTCTGGGCTGAATGGTACTGCCCTTGATACTGGCCATGTAGTCACAAACTGTAAGGCTGGAGGTGATGTCCTGGTAGTCAGTAAATGTGGGGCTGATAGTGCTGTCCTGGGAGACAGTAATGGTGAAGCGGGAGGTGCTGTCCTGGGAGACAGAAATGGTGAAGCTGGAGGTGCTGTCCTGGGAGACAGAAATGGTGAAGCTGGAGATACTGTCCTGGGAGACAGTAATGGTGAAGCTGGAGGTGCTGTCCTGGGAGACAGTAATGGTGAAGCTGGAGATTTTGTCCAGGTAGTCGGGAATTATACGCAGGAAGGAATACATATAAATGACCTCATAGGGGGCAGGAGCCATAGTAGGGAAACAAGTGTAGTCAAAGATAAGATAAAACCAATATTGCAAACTAGAAATACGCAGGAAATAGCAAACAAGAGACTCCAATAGCAATACTGAGATAAATTACCAAAAAAACTGGTGGGAGCTCCATTGTTGGTGCTAGGGATGATAGAAGTAAGACAGGGAAACATGCACCAACAGGGAATACAGTCACAGAAACCCAAGGCAAGTGGAAATCAAGCCTGTGCACATACTATGCACTTGGTATCTGCTGGCATGGGAAATCTGGAAAAACAGATGGGACATGCAACTATGACCACCCGAGAAAATGCCATGCCCATATGACAACAGGAAAATGCAAACTCCCTTCCTGTAAGCTTTTTCACCCTGAAATGTGTACCTCTTCAGTACAGGAAAGACTGTGCTATAACTTAAATTGCCAGACATACCATCTAAAGGGGACAAAAAGATACAAAACATCCAGGCCATGGGAAAACCTGGGTAGCCACAGCCACTCAAAGGGAGAGGCTTTTTAGTGCCAGAAGGAAAAAAAATGGCAGGAAATGGCAGAAATCGTACAACCAAATCCAGTCATTCCTGGAGTGGAACCACAGTCGATGGCCTCCACTCCAAACCAACAGATACAGATACTAATGCCTGGAAAAAAATCCCCCCCCCCCAGTACCAACAATACCACCAGTCCGATAACATTTTCTTTGCAAATATACAGGGTCTAAAGCCAGCAACAAACAACAAAATACCTTTCATCCGTGGACTGCTTGCAGAGGCAAAGGCAATGTTCGCGGCTATCACTGAGACCCACATAAAGGATCACTTGGACAACGAAATATGGATCCCAAGTTACAACCTATACAGATGTGACCAGAGTGAACAGGCAAAAGGGGGGGGGGGTTGGCCTGTACATTGCTGAGTCACTTGTTTGCACAGAACTGCTTAATGCCTCAAATGATGTAGTGGAAGTTTTAGCAGTAAAGGTCGAGAACCAAAACCTAGTCATTGTGGTAGTCTAACAAGCCTCCGGATGCAACATCCCAGCAATTCCAGGAACAGCTGTTAAAAATTGACCACTGTCTGGAAAATCTTCCAGCTCCTGCACCCAACATCTTGCTCCTGGGGATTTCAACTTAAGGCACCTAAAATGGAGGAGTATAGCAAATAATTTGTTGCAGTAATAACACCAGGAGGCAGCTCTGATGAAAACTCACACTCACACGAGCTTTTAAATCTCTGCACAAAATTCAATTTAAACCAGCAAATAATAGAGCCTACTAGACTGGAGAATACACTAGACCTCATCTTCACTAACAATGATGATCTGATAAGAAATGTCACCATATCAAAAACAATATACTCAGATCACAACATAATTGAGGTTCAGACATGTATGCGTGGAGCCCCAGACCGACAAAATGAGACTAGTCACGAGGGAGCATTCACCAAATTCAACTTCAATAACAAAAACATAAAGTGGGACCAAGTAAACCAAGTCCTAACCGATATAAGCTTGGAAGATACACTAAGCAACACAGACCCCAACTTATGCCTAGAACAGATTAACTCGGTGGCACTCGATGTATGCACAAGGCTTATTCCTCTAAGAAAAAGGAGGAGTAGATGTAAAATAGAAAGAGACAGGCGCTCCCTTTACAGGCGACGGAAAAGAATAACAGAGCGGCTAAAAGAGGTCAATATATCTGAAATGCGTAGGGAGACACTGGTCAGAGAAATAGCAAGCATCGAACTTAAGCTAAAAGAATCCTTTAGGAGTCAGGAATCGCGGGAAGAACTAAAAGCCATAAATGAAATCGAAAGAAACCCAAAGTATTTCTTCTCCTATGCCAAATCAAAATCGAGAACAACGTCCAGTATTGGGCCCCTACTTAAACAAGATGGGTCCTACACAGATGACAGCAAGGAATGATGAGCTACTCAAGTCCCAATATGACTCAGTTTTTAGCAAGCCGCTAACCAGACTGAGAGTCGAAGATCAAAATGAATTTTTTATGAGAGAGCCACAAAATTTGATTAACACAAGCCTATCCGATGTTATCCTGACGCCAAATGACTTCGAACAGGCGATAAATGACATGCCCATGCACTCTGCCCCAGGGCCAGACTCATGGAACTCTGTGTTCATCAAGAACTGCAAGAAGCCCCTATCACGAGCCTTTTCCATCCTATGGAGAGGGAGCATGGACACGGGGGTCGTCCCTCAGTTACTAAAAACAACAGACATAGCCCCACTCCACAAAGGGGGCAGTAAAGCAATAGCAAAGAACTACAGACCAATAGCACTAACATCCCATATCATAAAACTCTTTGAAAGGGTCCTAAAAAGCAAGATCACCACCCATCTAGAAACCCATCAGTTACACAACCCAGGGCAACATGGGTTTAGAACAAGTCGCTCCTGTCTGTCTCAACTATTGGATCACTACGACATGGTGGTGCTACCTAACATAGTGCTACCTAACATAGTGAAGCAACACCTCACAGTTAGGTGCTACCAAACAAAGAGAAGCAACACCTAACAGTGAGGTGCTACCTGACACAGTGAAAGCAACACCTGACAGTGAGGTGCCACCAACACAGGGAGGCAAGCACCTGCATAGTGCAACCTAACAAAGTGAAGCAACACCCTCACTGTTGAGGTGCTAACCTAACAGAGTGAGGCAACACTGACAGTGACGTGCTACCAAACAAGTGAGGCAACCCCTAACAGTGAGTGCTAACCCAACACAGTGGAAGCAACACCTCACTGTGAGTGCTACCTAACACATGAGGCAACACCTGGCAGAGTTGGGGTGGCTACCTAACACAGTGAAGGCAACACCTCACTGTGAGGTGCTACCTACACAGTGAGGTGGCTACCTGACACAGTGAAGCAACACTCACTGTCAGGTTCTACCTAACACATGGAAGCAACACTCATAGTTAGGTTGCTACATAACACAAGTGAAGGCAACATCTAACAGTTAGGTGGCTACCTAACACAGTGAAGCAACACGTCACAGTAGGTGCTACCTAACACAGCGAAGGCAACATCAAACACCTCTCTAGTTAGTGCTACTAACAAGTGAAGCAAACACCTCACTGTGAGGTACTTTACTTAACACAGTTAAGCAACACATCACATTTAGGTGCTACCTAACACATTAAAACAAACACCTGACAGTTAGGTGCTACCTTGATAAAATTAGACCACAAGGTGCTACCTTACAGAGTGAAGCAACTACTATTCTGTGAGGTGCTACCTTAACTCTCTGAGCAAACCTGACAGCGAGGAGCTACCTTAACACAAGTGAGGCAACACCTGACAGTTTTAGATGCTAACTTACACAGTGGAGGCAACATCCTGACAGTAGATGCTATCCTAACAGAGTGAAGCAAACACATAACAGTGAGGTGTTACCTAACACAGTGGAAGTAATAACCACTCAGTAGTGTGCTACCTAAGACAGTGATACAACTCCTCATTGTGAGGTACTACCTAACACAGTGAAGTAACACTTCACAGTTAGGTGCTACCTAACACAGTGAAGCAACACCTCGCTGTGAGGTGCTACCTAACATAGTGAAACAACAGCTGACAGTGAGGTGCTACCTTACACAGTGAATCAACACTTGACAGTGACGTGCTTCCTTACTCAGTGAAGCAACACCTGAGAGTGATGGAGGTGCTACCTTACACAGTGAAGCAACACCTGACAATGAGGTGCTAACTTGCACGGTGAAGAAACACATGAGAGTGAGGTGCGACCTATCACAGTGAGGCAACACCTTACAGTCAGGTGCTACCTAGCACAGTGAAGGAACACCTGACAGTGAGGTGCCACCTAACATAGTGAAGCAACACCTCACTGTGAGATACTATCTAACATAGTGAAGCAACACCTAACAGTAAGGTGCTACCTAACACATTGAAGCAACACATGACAATGAGGTGCTACCTAACACAGTGAAGTAACTCCTGACAGTGAGGTGCTACCTAACATAGTGAAGCAACACATCACAGATATGTGCTACCTAACACAATGAAGCAACACCTGACAGAGAGGTGCTACCTAACATAGTGAAGCTAAACCTCAATGCGACGTACTACCTAACACAGTGAAGCAACACCTCAAAGTGAAGGTGGGGGGGGGGGGGGCTACCTTAGAACAGTTAGGAAACACCTGACAGTGAGGTGATACTTAACACACTGAGGCAACACCTGACAATGAGGTGCTACCTAACACAGTAGAGCAACACATCACAGTTAGGTGCTTCCTTACTCAGTGAGGCAACATCTCACAATTAGGTACTACCGAACACAGTGAAGCAACACCTGACAGTGATATGCTACCTATAATACAGAGAAGTCACAGCACACAGTTTGGTTCTACCTAACTCAGTGAGGCAACACCTGACAGTGAGGAGCTATCTTGCATCGTGTAGCAACACCTCACTGTGAGGTGCTGCCTAATGCAGTGAGGCAACACCTGACAGTGACGTGCTACCTAACACAGTGAGGCAACACTTGACAGTGAGGAGCTACCTAACACAGTGAAGGAACACCTGACTGTGAGGTGCTACCTAATCAACAGTGAAGCAACACCATGTAGTGAGGGTGCTACCTGTACGGTGAGGCAACACATGACATTAAGTGCTACCTAACACAGTGAAGCAACAGCCTGATAGTGGGTTGCTAAGACCGGGGGTTATGACGGTGAGGCAACGACCTGACAGTAAGGTGGTTGGCTATGTAACAAAGTGGAAGCAACACCTCACTGTGAGGAAACTACCTAACACAGTGAAGCCAAAACACCTGAACAGTGAGGTGGGGAAAATTCCTAGCACAGTGAAGCAACACCTGCAGTGAGTGCAGAACCTTACACACAGTAGCAACACCTGCCAGTGAGGTGCTTAACTTACAAGTGAAGCAATCATCTGACAGTGAGGTGCTACTCTTACACAGTGAAGCAAAACACCTGAGAGTGAGTGGCTAACCAAACACAGTGAGGCAACACCTGACAGTGAGGTGCTACCTAAGACAGTGAAGCAAATCCTGACAGTGAGGTGCTACCTAACATAGTGAAGCAACACATCACAGTAGGTGCTCATTAACATAGTGAGCAAACACCTGACAGTTAGTGCTACCTAACATCTGTGAAGCAACACCTCACAGTTAGGTGCTGCTAACATTGTGAAGCAACACCTGAGAGTGAGGTGCTACCTAACACAGTGAAGCAACACCTGACAGTGAAGTGCTACCTAACACAGTGAAGCAACACCTCACAGTGAAGTGCTGACCGAAACACAGTGAAGTAACTCCTCCACATTGAGGTGCTACCGTAACTCAAGAAACAACGACCTCACAGTGAGGGTTGCCTACCTAACACAGTGAAGCAACACTACAGGAGTACTACCTAACAGAGCTAAGCAACACGCTGACAGAAGGAGCTACCTTAACGCATGAACAACACCTTGATAGTGAGGTGCTACGAAACATAGTGAAGCAACACCTCACTGTGAGGTACTACTAACTCACGTGAAGCAACACCTTGACAGGAGGTGCACCTAAACATAGTGAAAGCAAGACACTTAGTGTGAGGTACTACCTAACACAGCAAAGAACAACCTCACAGTGAGGTGCTACCTTACACAGTGAGGTGGCTACCCTTACACAGTGAGGTGCTACCTTACACAGTGAAAGCACCACCTAAAGAGACGCGGCACCAACGCAGTGAAGGCAACACATCACAGTTATGTGCACCGATCACAGTGAAGCAAACACCTGACAGTGAGGTGCCACCTAACATAGTGAAGCTACACCTCACTGTGATGTGCTACCTAACACAGTGAAGGCAACACCCTCACAGTGATGTGCTACCTAACACATTGATTCAACTCCTTAACCGTGAGGTGCTTACGTATCATATGAAGCAACACCCTCACTGGAGGTACCCCATAACCTAACAAAGTGAATGCAACACCTGCAGTTAAGTGCCAAACCTAAACACCGTGATGCAACACCTGACAGTTAGGTGTTACCTAACAACAGTGAAGCAAACACCTGACAGTGGAGGTGGTAAACCTAACAAGCGAAGCAACACCTGATAGTAGAGTGCTAACTTTACACAGTGAGGCTAAACCTGATAGTGAGGTGCTAACCAACATAGTGAAAGCAACACCTGACAGTGAGGTGCTACTTAAACTATCAGTGAAGACACACCTGACAGAGAGGTGGTACCTAACATAGTGAAGCAACACCTCACTGTGAGGTACTACCTAACATAGCGAAGCAACACCTGATAGTGAGGTGCTACTTTACACTGTGAGGCAACACCTGACAGTGAGGTGCTACCTAACATAGTGAAGCAACATTTGACAGTGAGGTGCTACCTTACTCAGTGAAGCAACACCTGACAGTGAGGTGGTACCTAACATAGTGAAGCAACACCTGACAGTGAGGTGCTACTTAACACAGTGAAGCAACACCTGACAGTGAGGTGCTGCCTTACACAGTGAAGCAACACCTGACAGTGAGGTGCTACCTTACACAGTGAGGCAACACTTGACAGTGAGGTGCTACCAAACACAGTGAGGCAACACCTGACAATGTTGTGCTACCTAACACTTTGAAGCAACACCTGACAGTGAGGTACCACCTAGCACAGTGAAGCAACACCTAACAGTTAGATGCTACCTAACACAGTGAAGCAACGCCTGACAGTGAGGTGCTACCTAACATAGTGAAGCAACACCTCACTGTGAGGTACTACCTAACACAGTGAAGCAACCCCACAGTTAGTGGCAACCTAAAACAGTGAATCCAGACAACTGACAGTGTGGAGAACCATAACCCCCGGCCGGGTTGAACCCGCGGTCATAGAGTCTCAATAACTCCAGCCCGTCGCGCTAAACCACTAGACCAGCTAGCCACAATAAATTTCATCCAACTAGTATATTTCTACAAACAACCATAAGGAAAGGTAAGCACAGGCACCTCTGTGACCACTAAATGCAATTTTTTACAGACCAGAAATCTCCAGCTAGCCGTGGCCGTGACGAACTCTAGCTCAAGTCCCTTCACTGCCGTCAACATGACTTAAGAAATCCGTAATGACACGATAGCAAAATAAACCATGACCCCCGCCGGGATTGAACCCGCGGTCATAGAGTCTCAAAACTCCAGCCCGTCGCGCTAACTCACTAGACCAGCTAGCCACAATAAGATTCATGTTTGACGGCATTGAAGGGACTTGAGCTAGAGTTCGTCACGGACACGCTAGCCTGGAGATTCGTCTGTAAAAAACTTGCAATTTGTGGTCACAGAGGTGCCTGTGCTAACCTTCCTATGGTGTTAGAAATATACCTAGTTGGATGAATCTTATTGTGGCTAGCTGGTCTAGTGTTAGCGCGACGGGCTGGAGTTTTGGAGACTCTATGACCGCGTTCAATCCTGGGGGCGGGGTATGGTTTTTATTTGCAATCGTGTCATTACGATTTCTTAAGTCAAGACAGTGTGGTGCTAACCTGAACACACTGAGGTAACACATATGACAGTGAGGAGCTAACTTACTTTGTGAAGCAACACCTGGAAGTGAGGTGCTGGCTAACACGTGAGGCAACACCTCACAGTTAAGTTCCTGACCTAACAGAATGAAGCAACCCTCACGGTGAGGTACTTACCTAACACAGTGACGCAGACACCTCAATAGATAGGTACTACCTAACTTAATGAAGCAACACCTTAACTGTGAGGTGCAACGTACCACAGTGAAGCAACAACCACACAGTTAGTGCTACCTTTACTCAGAGAGGCAACCCTCACAGCTAGGTACTACCTAACACAGTGAGGAAACACCTGACAGTGAGGATTCTATACCCTTTTTTTTAAAAAACACAGTGAAGCAACACCTCACTGTGAGTGCTACCTAACACAGTGAGGCAACAACCTGGCAGAGGTGCTACCAAACAAAGTGGAACAACACCTCACTGTGAGGTGCTACCTAACAGAGTGGAGGGCAACAACTGACAGTGACGTGCTAACCTAACACAAGACCAGTGAGGCAACACCTAACAGATGAGGTGCTCTAACACAGTGATAGCAACACCTCACGTGAGTTTGCTTACCTAACATCAGTGAGGGCAACACCTGGCAGAGTGGAACCTAACACAGTGAAGCAACACCTCACTGTGAGGTGCACGTAACACAGTGAGTGTGCTCCCTACACAGTGAGCAACACCTCATAGTTTAGGTGCTACCATAACACAGTGACAACATCTAACAGTAGGGCTACCTAACTCAGTGAAGCAACACCTCACAGTGAGGTACTACTAACACAGTGCAGCCAACTCCTCACAGTGAAGGCGCTACCTAACACAGTGAGAGCAACACGTCACAGTTAGGTGCTACCTAACTCAGGCGAAGTAACAACACCTCACAGTTAGGTGCTACCTAACATAGTGAAAGCAACACCTCACTGTGGAGTACGACTTAACACAGTTAAGCCAGGACCGTCACATTTTAGGTGCTACCTTAAACATTAAAACAACACCTGACAGTTAGGTGCTACCTTGATAAATTAGACACACAGGTGCTACCTTACAGAGTGAAGCAACACCTGTCAGTGATGTGCGTGAAACCTTAGCAACAGTGAGGCAACACCTGACAGTCGAGGAGCTACCTTACGCAGTGAGGCAACACCTGACAGTGAGGTGCTAACTTACACAGTGACGCAACACCTGACAGTTAGGTGCTACCTAACGGAGTGAAGCAACACATAACAGTGAGGTGCTACCTAACACAGTGAAGTAATACCTCACAGTTAGGTGCTACCTAACACAGTGAAGCAACACCTCGCTGTGAGGTGCTACCTAACATAGTGAAACAACAGCTGACAGTGAGGTGCTACCTTACACAGTGAATCAACACTTGACAGTGACGTGCTTCCTTACTCAGTGAAGCAACACCTGAGAGTGAGGTGCTACCTTACACAGTGAAGCAACACCTGACAATGAGGTGCTACCTTGCACGGTGAAAAAACACATGAGAGTGAGGTGCGACCTATCACAGTGAGGCAACACCTTACAGTCAGGTGCTACCTATCACAGTGAAGCAACACCTGACAGTGAGGTGCCACCTAACATAGTAAGCAACACCTCTCTGTGAGAATACTATCCAAACATATAAGCAACAACCTAACAGTAAGGTGCTAACCTAACACATTTAAGCAACAGCATGACAATGAGTTGGCTACCTATCCAGTGAAGTAAACTCCTGACAGAGAGTGCTACCTAACATAGTGAAGCGGCAACACAGTCATAGATATGGTGCTACCTAACACAAATGAATGCAACACCATGACAGAGAGGGCTGCAGTACCTAACATAGTGAAGCTAAACTCAATGCGACGTACTACCTAACACAGTGAAGCAACACCTCACAGTGAGGTGCTACCTTACACAGTTAGGAAACACCTGACAGTGAGGTGCTACTTAACACACTGAGGCAACACCTGACAATGAGGTGCTACCTAACACAGTAAAGCAACACATCACAGTTAGGTGCATCCTTACTCAAGTGAGGCAACAATCTCACAAATTAGGGTACGGACCTACCTAACACAGTGACGCAACAAACACCTGACAGTGATATGCTACCTTACACAGTGAAGCAACAGCACACAGTTTGGTTCTACCTAAGTCAGTGAGGCAACACCTGACAGTGAGGAGCTATCTTACATCGTGTAGCAACATCTCACTGTTGAGGTGCTGCCTAATGCAGTGAGGCAACACCTGACAGGTGACTTGCTACCTTACTCTGGACTCAACACCTGCCAGTTAATGCAACCTAACACAGTGAAGCACACCATGACTGTGGAGGTGCTACCTAACACAGTGAAGGAACACCTGACTGTGAGGTGCTACCCTAACACAGGTGAACAACACCTGATAGTGAGTGCTACCTATCTAACTCTGTGACGCAAAACACCTGCCAGTTTAAGTGCTTACCACCCAACACAGTGAAGGAACACCTGACAGTTAGGTGCTACCTAAAAAAAAAGTGAAGCAAACACCTCACTGTGAGGTACTACCTAACACAGTAGCAACACCTGACAGTGAGTGCTACCTAGCACATGAAGCAATCACCTAGCAAGTGAGGTGCAACCATACACAAAGTGAAGCAACACCTGCCAGTGCGGTACTAACGTTACACAGTGAAGCACATCGACAGTGGAGGTGCTACCTTAACACAGTGAAGCAACACCTGAGATGTGAGGTGCTATAATAACACAGTGAGGCAAACACCTACAGTGAGGTGCTACCTAACATAGTGAAAGCAACACATCACAGTTAGGTGCTACAATAACATAGTGGAAGCAACACCCTGACAGTTAGTGCACCTAACATTGGAAGCAACACCTCACAGTTTAAGGTGCTTCCTAACATAGTGAAGGCAACACCTGACAGTGGGAGGTGCCACCTAACATAGTGATGCAAACAAACCTCACTTTAGGTGCTATACCTTTACACAGGAAGTCAAAACCTGACAGTTTGGTGCTACCTCATCACAGTTAAGTCATCACCTCACTGTGAGGTACTAAAACTACCCTAACACCAGTCCAAGCACCTCCTGAAAGTGAAGTTTATCTTACACAGTGAAGCAATACCTGAGAGTGAGGTGCTACCTAACACAGTGAAGCAACACCTGACAGTGAGGTGCTACCTAACACAGTGAAGCAACACCTCACAGTGAAGTGCTACCGAACACAATGAAGTAACTCCTCACAGTGAGGTGCTACCTAACTCAGAGAAACAACACCTCACAGTGAGGTGCTACCTAACACAGTGAAGCAACACCTCACTGTGAGGTACTACCTAACATAGCGAAGCAACACCTGATAGTGAGGTGCTACCTTACACTGTGAGGCAACACCTGACAGTGAGGTGCTACCTAACACAGTGAAGCAACATCTGACAGCGAGGTGCTACCTTACACAGTGAGGCTAAACCTGACAGTGAGGTGCTACCTATCATAGTGAAGCAACACCTGACAGTGAGGTGCTACTTAACACAGTGAAGCAACACCTGACAGTTAGGTGCTGCCTTACACAGTGAAGCAACACCTGACAGTGAGGTGCTACCTAACATAGTGAAGCAACACCTCACAGTGAGGCGCTACCTAACACTGTGAAGCAGCACCTGACAGTGAGGTGCTACCTAGCACAGTGAATACATCAAAGCGAGGTGCTACCTAACATAGTGAAGCAACACCTCACTGTGAGGTACTACCTAACACATGAAGCAACACCTGACAGAGAGGTGCTACCTTACACAGTGAAGCAACAACTGACAGTGAGACGCTACCTAACATAATGAAGCAAAACCTCACTGTGAGGTTCTACCTAACATAGTGAAGCAACACCTGACAGTGACGTGCTACATAACATAGTGAAGCAACACCTCACTGTGAGGTTCTACCTAACATAGTGAAGCAACACCTGACAGTGAGGTGCTACCTTACACAGTGAGGCAGCACCTGACAGTGAGGTGCTACCTAATAGAGTGAAGCAACAACTGACAGTGAGGTGCTTCCTTACAGTGAGGCAACACCTGACAGTGAGATGCTACCTAACACAGTGAAGCAACACCTGACAGTGAGGTGCTACCTTAAACAGTGAAGCAACACCTGACGGTGAGGTGCTACCTAACAAAGAGGGGGGGGGGGGGTGAAGCAACAACACCTCACAGTGAGGTGCCATCTAACATAGTGAAGCAGCACCTCACTGAGAGGTTCTTCCTAACATAGTGAAGCAACACATGACAGTGAGGTGCTAACTTACACAGTGAGGCAACACCTGACAGTGAGGTGCTACCTAACAGAGTGAAGCAACACCTGACAGTGAGGTGGTTCCATACAGAGTGAGGCAACACCTGACAGTGATATGCTACCTAACACAGTGATGCAACAAATGACAGTGAGGAGAAACCTTACACAGTGAAGCAACACCTGCCAGTTAGGTGCTACCTTACACAGTGAAGCAACACCTGAGAGTGAGTTGCTACCTAACACAGTGAGGCAACACCTGACAGTGAGGTGCTACCTAACACAGTGAAGCAAAACCTGACAGTGAGGTGCTACCTAACATAGTGAAGCAACACCTCTCAGTGAGGTGCTACCTAACATAGTGAGCAACACTCACAGTAGGGTGTTTTCCTAACATAGTGAAGCAACACCTGACAGTGAGGTTTTACCTAACATAGAGAAGCAACTCCTCACAGTTAGGTGCTACCTAACACAGTGAAGCAACACCTGACAGTTTGGTGCTACCTAACACAGTCAAGCAACCCCTGAAAGTGAGGTGCTACCTTACACAGTGAAGCAACACCTGACAGTGAGGTGGCTACACCAAACTCAGAGAAGGCAACACCTCACAGTGAGGTGCAACCTACCATAGTGAAGCAACACCTGACAGTGAGGTACACCCAACAGAGTGGGCAACAACTGACAGTGCGGCTACCTAACCAGTGAGGCAACCCCAACAGTGAGATGCACCCAAACGTGAGCAACCCCCTCACTGTAGGTGCTACCTAACACTGGCAACACCCGGCAGAGTGCTACCCAACACAGGAAGAACACCTCACGTGAGGGTACCTAAACATTTAGGGCTACTGACACAGTGAACAAACCCCCCCTTCAGGTACTACCTAACACAGTGAAACAAAAACCTCATATTAGGGGCTAATACACAGGAAGCAACATCAACATTAGGTGCTACCTAACACATGAAGCAACAGTCACAGTTAGGTGCACCAAAAACAGCGAAGCAACACCTCTCATTAGGTGCACCTAAAAAGTGAAGCAACACCTCAGTGGGTATACTAACAAGTTTAACAACACCTCACATTTAGTGCACCAAAACATTAAAACAACACCTACAGTTATGCTACCTTTTATAAAAAACACACAGGTTACCTTAAGAGGGAAACAAAAAACCCCGCCGGAGGTGCACCTTACACAGGAGGGAACACCCGACCGGGAGCTACCTTACCAGTGAGGGAACACCCGACAGTTAGATGCTAATTTCCAAATGAGGCAAAAGACAGTTTAAACTACCCAAAAAGTGAAGCAACACTAACAGTGAGGTTAACTAAACAGGAATAAAACCTCACAGTTAGGTGCACAAACAGTGTGCAACCCTCTTGAAGGGACTACCAAAAAACGTGAACAACACCTCGCTGTGAGGTGCTACCAAATAGTGAAAAAACAGCTGACAGTGAGGTGCTACCACACAGTGAACAACATTGACATGACGGCTCTTACTCTGAGCAACACCAGAGGGGTGCTACCATACACAAAAAAAACACCTGACAATAGGGGTAAAAATTGCACGGTGAAGAAACACATGAAAAGGGGGTGGACCCCATCCAGTGAGGGCAACACCTTACAGTCAGGGGGCTACCTGCACAGTGAAGGAACACCCGACAGTGAGGGGAATTAACCCTAGTGAAGCACACCCACTGTGAGATACACTAACTAGTGAAGCAACACCAAAAAGTAAGGTCACCTAACACAAGGAACACATGACAATGAGGTGTACCTAACACATGAAGTAATCCTGACAGTGGTGCTTCCTACATAGGAAGCAAACACACAGTATGTGCTACCTAACACAAGAAAACACCGACGAGAGGTTTCACCCCAACAAGTGAAGCTAAAACCTCAAAGCGGTCACCTAACACAGTAAAACAAAATGAAAGGAGGGGTACCCCAGACGTTAGGAAAACCCGACAGTGAGGGGGATACTTAACCACGAGGGAAACCCTTTACAAAGAGGGGCTACCTAACAAGTAAAACAACACCACAGTTAGGGGCTTCCTTACCGTGAGGAAAATCTCACAATTAGTACTACCGAACACAGTGAAGCAACACCCGACAGGATATCTACCTTTACATTTAAACAAAAGCACACGTTTGACTCCCCTATCATGAGCAAAACCCGACATGAGGACATCTTGCATCGTGAGCAACACCTCACTGGAGGTGCGCCTAATGCAGGAGGGAACACCTGCAGGGAGTGCCCTAACATGAGGCAACACTTTACGTGGGGGACTACCTAACACAGTGAAGGGAAAACTTGACTGTGAGGTGCTCCTAACACAGGAAGAAAAACCTGTAGTGAGGTGCACCTTGTACTGAGGGAACACATGACAATTAAAATGTACCTAAACAGTAGCACACCTGATGTGAGTTGCTACCTTTTAAAAGGTGAGGCAACACCCCAGTTAGGGCTAGTAAAAAAGTGAAGCAACACCTCACTGTGAGGAACACCCAACCAGTGAAGCAAACCCGACAGTGAGGGGAACCAGCCATGAAGCAACACCGCCTGAGGGCTAACTTACACAGGAAGCAACATCTGACGGAGTGCACCTTACACATGAAGCAACACCTGAATGGGGCTACCTAACACGTGAGGCAAACCTGACAGTGAGGTGCACCTAAGACAGGAAGCAAAACCTGACAGTGAGGTGTACCAAACAAGTGAAGCAACACATACAGTTAGGTGCTTCAAACAAGTGAAGAACAAATGACAGTTGGTGCCCACCCAACATTTGGGAAACAAAACCTCACAGTTTGGTGCTCCCAACTGTTTTAAAACAACACCCCGAGAATGAGGTGCTACCTAACACATGAACAAAACCTGACAGTGAGGGCTACCAACACGTGACAAACACCCCCAGTGAAAAGCACCGAACACAGTGAAAGTAACTCCTCCAGTGAGGTGCTACTAACTCAGAGAAACAACCCTCACAGTGAGGTTACCCCCAAAGCAACACCGACAGTGAGGTACTACCCTAACAGAGCGAAACAACACAGACGAAGATACTTACCGGGGAAACAAATGATTCCCAACACCCCTTGGGGGAATGGAAAAAAGGGGGTGCTAAAAAAGGAAAAATTTGTGAAAAACAAAACACCCCCCCCCCCGGGATAAAGGGGTCTACCTACACAGTGAAACAAAAACCCAACAGTGACGTGGCACCTAACGCAGTGAAGCAACACTCACAGTTAGGGGTACCGAAAAATATTTAAAACAAAACCTGACGGAGGTTCCACCTAAAAATGAAGCTACACCTCCCCGTGATGTGCTTCCCAACACAGTGAAGAACCTTTAAGTATGTGCTCCTAAACAGTGGCAAATCCTTCCCCTGAGGGGTTTGTAACAATGAAGCAACACCTAAAATGTAGGGCCTCCCCCCCCCCCCCCCCCCCAACAAAATACATTTTTTACCGTGAAGCAACACCTAAAATAGGTGTACCTTTTAAAACACCGTGGGAAAAAAACAACCCTGAAGTAGGTGTACTTTTTCCCGTAGGGGAAACCGACTTTAGTGTACCCAACTAGGAAGCAACACCTGACAGTGAGGTGTACTTAAAAACAGGAAGCAACACCACAGAGAGGTGGTACCTAAAATAGGAAGCAAACCTACTGTGAGGTACACCTTACTTTCGAACAACACCCGTAGTGAGGTCTACTTTACACTGTGAGGCAACCCCTGCAGGGGGTGCTTCCTACATGTGAAGAACATTTGACAGTGGGTGCTACCTTACTCAGTGAGCAAACCCCGCCCGGAGGGGGGACCAACATGTGAAGCAACACTGACAGTGAGGTGCTACTTAAAACAGTGAAACAACACCTAAGTGAGGTGTGCCCTTTCCCAGTGAACCCAAAACCCGACAGTGAGGTGCTACCTTAACGTGAGGCAAAAAACTGACATGATGCTACCAAAAAAAGTGAGGAAACCCAATGTTGTGTACCCAATTTGAAAGAACACCTGACGTGGGTACCCCCAGCACCTGAACAACACCTAACAGTTAGATGCACCTAACACAGTGAAGCAACCCTGAAGTGGGTGCTACCACATAGTGAAGCAAACCATGGAGGTATACTAACACAGTGAAGCAAACCTCACAGTAGGTGCTACTAAAACAGTGAATCAACAAAAGCGTGTGGGCTACCCACCCGTGGGAACACCCGACAGTGAGGTGCTAACTTATTAGTGAGCAAACTGAAAATGAGTGGTAACACAGTGAGGCCCTCACTTAATACTACCCAAAAATAGTGAAGCAACCCCCCCACGGGGAGGTACTACCCAACCAGTGAAGCAACCTCATAGTTAGGTACTACCAAAAAATAAAGAAGCAACACCTACTTGAGGTGCAACGTAAACGTGAAGCAACACCTCCGTTAGTGCTACCCTTTTCAGTAGGCAACACCTCAAGCTAGGTATACCTAACACAGTGAGAAAAACCTGACGTGAGGTGCACCTTTAAAATTGAAACAACACCAGGTTTAGGGACTACCAAACACAGTGAGGAAACACCTACAGTGAGTTCTACCTTTAAAAGTGAAACAACACCTACTGTGAGGTGTACTAAACAGTGAGGGGAAAACCTGGCCCGAGGGCTACCTAACAAAGTGAAGCAAACCTCACTGTGAGGTGCTACCTAACGAGTGAGGCAACAACTGACAGTGACGTGCTACCCAACAAGGAGGGAACCCTAAAAGTGAGGTGCACCCAACACAGTGAAACAACACTCATGTGAGGGGGGGCCCCCCCCCCCTTTTCCCAACACGTGAGGCAAAAACCCCAGAGGGGCTAAAACCTAACCATAACAACAACCTCAAATTTATCCCCCAAACAGGAGGTGCTACCTGAACGGAAGAACACCTCCTGTCAGGTATCCTAACACGTGAAGCAACACCCCCCATAGTTAGGTCTACTAACCGTGAAGCAAATTAACAGTTAGGGGCTACCTAAACAGTGAAGAAAACGTCACAGTTAGGTGCTACCCAACACAGCGAAGCAACCCTCTAGTTGGGGTACCTAAATAGTGAACAACACCTCATGTGAGGTACTACTTAACACGTTAAGCAACACTCACATTTTAGGGGCTACCTAAAAACATAAAACAAAACCCGACAGTTAGGTCCCTTGATAAATTAGCCAGGGGCTACCTTAAGAGTAAGCACACCTGTCAGTGAGTGTACCCACACCTGAGGCAAAACCGCAGCGAGGAGCTACCTTACACAGTGAGGGAACACCCGCAGTTAGATGCTAATTAACAGTGAGGAAACCCCTGACAGTTAGATGCTACCTAAAGATGAAGCAACAAAACGTGAGGTGTTTTCCAAACACAGTGAAGTAATACCTCACAGTTAGGGGCTACCTAAGACAGTGATCAACCCCTTGGAGGGACTACCTAACACAGGAAAATAACCCCCAGTTAGGGGGCTACTAACACATGAAGCAACACCTCGCTGTGGGGGCTCCTAAATAGGAAAAACAACAGGGGCCCCCCCGGAATAAAGGTGAAGTGCTTCCTTACCAGTGGAAACCAAACCCCCACTGGGAAAAAAATGAGGTGTAACTTGACGGTGAAGAAACACATGAGAGTGAGGTGCGACCTTTTCCAGGAGGGAAACCCCTTCAGTCAGGGGCTACCTGCACAGTGGGAAACCCCACATGGGTGCCACCCCAACTAGTGAAAACAACACCCCATGTGGATACTTTCTAAATAGTGAAGCAAAACCTAACGTAAGTGGACCCCAACAAAATTGAAGCAACACATGACAATGAGGTGCTACCTAACACAGTGAAGTAACTCCTGACAGTGAGGTGCTACCTAACATAGTGAAGCAACACATCACAGATATGTGCTACCTAACACAATGAAGCAACACCTGACAGAGAGGTGCTACCTAACATAGTGAAGCTAAACCTCAATGCGACGTACTACCTAACACAGTGAAGCAACACCTCAAAGTGAGGTGCTACCTTAGACAGTTAGGAAACACCTGACAGTGAGGTGATACTTAACACACTGAGGCAACACCTGACAATGAGGTGCTACCTAACACAGTAGAGCAACACATCACAGTTAGGTGCTTCCTTACTCAGTGAGGCAACATCTCACAATTAGGTACTACCGAACACAGTGAAGCAACACCTGACAGTGATATGCTACCTTATACAGTGAAGCAACAGCACACAGTTTGATTCTACCTAACTCAGTGAGGCAACACCTGACAGTGAGGAGCTATCTTGCATCGTGTAGCAACACCTCACTGTGAGGTGCTGCCTAATGCAGTGAGGCAACACCTGACAGTGACGTGCTACCTAACACAGTGAGGCAACACTTGACAGTGAGGAGCTACCTAACACAGTGAAGGAACACCTGACTGTGAGGTGCTACCTAACACAGTGAAGCAACACCTGATAGTGAGGTGCTACCTTGTACGGTGAGGCAACACATGACAGTTAAGTGCTACCTAACACAGTGAAGCAACACCTGATAGTGAGTTGCTACCTTATACGGTGAGGCAACACCTGACAGTTAGGTGCTATGTAACAAAGTGAAGCAACACCTCACTGTGAGGAACTACCTAACACAGTGAAGCAACACCTGACAGTGAGGTGATACCTAGCACAGTGAAGCAACACCTAGCAGTGAGGTGCAACCTTACACAGTGAAGCAACACCTGCCAGTGAGGTGCTAACTTACACAGTGAAGCAACATCTGACAGTGAGGTGCTACCTTACACAGTGAAGCAACACCTGAGAGTGAGGTGCTACCTAACACAGTGAGGCAACACCTGACAGTGAGGTGCTACCTAAGACAGTGAAGCAAATCCTGACAGTGAGGTGCTACCTAACATAGTGAAGCAACACATCACAGTTAGGTGCTACATAACATAGTGAAGCAACACCTGACAGTTAGGTGCTACCTAACATTGTGAAGCAACACCTCACAGTTAGGTGCTGCCTAACATTGTGAAGCAACACCTGAGAGTGAGGTGCTACCTAACACAGTGAAGCAACACCTGACAGTGAAGTGCTACCTAACACAGTGAAGCAACACCTCACAGTGAAGTGCTACCGAACACAGTGAAGTAACTCCTCACAGTGAGGTGCTACCTAACTCAGAGAAACAACACCTCACAGTGAGGTGCTACCTAACACAGTGAAGCAACACCTGACAGTGAGGTACTACCTAACAGAGCGAAGCAACACCTGACAGAGAGGAGCTACCTTACGCAGTGAAGCAACACCTGATAGTGAGGTGCTACGAAACATAGTGAAGCAACACCTTCACTGTGGAGGTATATACCTAACACAGTGAATGCAAACCGCTGACGTGAGGTGCTACCTAACATTAGGAGCAGAACCTCAGTGTGAGGTACTACCTAACACAGCAAAGCAACACCTCACAGTGAGGTGCTACCTTACACAGTGAGGTGCTACCTTACACGTGAGGTGCTACCTTACACAGGGGGTCTACTAACAAAAAAACCTAACAGTGACGTGGCACCTAACGCAGTGAAGAACACCTCACAGTTGGGTTTGCTACCGAACACAGTGAAGCAACACCTTGACAGTGAGGTCCCCCAAACAAATTAGTAAGCACACCTCACTGTGATGTGCTACCTAACACAGTGAAGCAACACCTCACAGTGATGTGCTACCTAACACAGTGATGCAACTCCTTACCGTGAGGTGCTACGTAACATAGTGAAGCAACACCTCACTGTGAGGTACTACCTAACACAGTGAAGCAACACCTGACAGTTAGGTGCTACCTAACACCGTGAAGCAACACCTGACAGTTAGGTGGTACCTAACACAGTGAAGCAACACCTGACAGTGAGGTGGTACCTAACATATGGAAATCAACACCTTGGAAGCAAGTGAGGTGCTACTTTACACAGTGAGGCTAAACCTGACAGTGAGGTGCTACCTAACATAGTGAAGCAACACCTGACAGTGAGGTGCTACTTAACACAGTGAAGCAACACCTGACAGTGAGGTGGTACCTAACATAGTGAAGCAACACCTCACTGTGAGGTACTACCTAACATAGCGAAGCAACACCTGATAGTGAGGTGCTACTTTACACTGTGAGGCAACACCTGACAGTGAGGTGCTACCTAACATAGTGAAGCAACATTTGACAGTGAGGTGCTACCTTACTCAGAGAAGCAACACCTGACAGTGAGGTGGTACCTAACATAGTGAAGCAACACCTGACAGTGAGGTGCTACTTAACACAGTGAAGCAACACCTGACAGTGAGGTGCTGCCTTACACAGTGAAGCAACACCTGACAGTGAGGTGCTACCTTACACAGTGAGGCAACACTTGACAGTGAGGTGCTACCAAACACAGTGAGGCAACACCTGACAATGTTGTGCTACCTAACACTTTGAAGCAACACCTGACAGTGAGGTACCACCTAGCACAGTGAAGCAACACCTAACAGTTAGATGCTACCTAACACAGTGAAGCAACGCCTGACAGTGAGGTGCTACCTAACATTGTGAAGCAACACCTCACTGTGAGGTACTACCTAACACAGTGAAGCAACACCTCACAGTTAGGTGGTACCTAAAACAGTGAATCAACAACTGACAGTGTGGTGAACCATACCCCCGGCCGGGATTGAACCCGCGGTCATAGAGTCTCAAAACTCCAGCCCGTCGCGCTAACCACTAGACCAGCTAGCCACAATAAGATTCATCCAACTAGGTATATTTCTACACCATAGGAAGGTTAGCACAGGCACCTCTGTGACCACAAATGCAAGTTTTTACAGACGAATCTCCAGCTAGCGTGGCCGTGACGAACTCTAGCTCAAGTCCCTTCACTGCCGTCAACATGACTTAAGAAATCGTAATGACACGATTGCAAATAAACCATACACCCGGCCGGGATTGAACCCGCGGTCATAGAGTCTCAAAACTCCAGCCCGTCGCGCTAACCACTAGACCAGCTAGCCACAATAAGATTCATGTTGACGGCAGTGAAGGGACTTGAGCTAGAGTTCGTCACGGCCACGCTAGCTGGAGATTCGTCTGTAAAAACTTGCATTTGTGGTCACAGAGGTGCCTGTGCTAACCTTCCTATGGTGTAGAAATATACCTAGTTGGATGAATCTTATTGTG
This sequence comes from Cherax quadricarinatus, assembly GCF_026875155.1. NCBI lineage: Eukaryota > Metazoa > Arthropoda > Malacostraca > Decapoda > Parastacidae > Cherax > Cherax quadricarinatus. Next base: position 33,447,863 of record NC_069455.1, on the reverse strand, counting down.
GCTAGCTGGTCTAGTGGTTAGCGCGACGGGCTGGAGTTTTGAGACTCTATGACCGCGGGTTCAATCCCGGCCGGGCGTATGGTTTATTTGCAATCGTGTCATTACGATTTCTTAAGTCAAGACAGTGTGGTGCTACCTAACACAGTGAGGTAACACCTGACAGTGAGGTGCTAACTTACTTAGTGAAGCAACACCTGATAGTGAGGTGCTGGCTAACACAGTGAGGCAACACCTCACAGTTAAGTACTACCTAACATAGTGAAGCAACCCCTCACGGTGAGGTACTACCTAACACAGTGAAGCAACACCTCATAGTTAGGTACTACCTAACATAATGAAGCAACACCTAACTGTGAGGTGCAACGTAACACAGTGAAGCAACACCTCCCAGTTAGGTGCTACCTTACTCAGTGAGGCAACACCTCACAGCTAGGTACTACCTAACACAGTGAGGAAACACCTGACAGTGAGGTTCTACCTTACACAGTGAAGCAACACCTCACTGTGAGGTGCTACCTAACACAGTGAGGCAACACCTGGCAGAGGTGCTACCTAACAAAGTGAAGCAACACCTCACTGTGAGGTGCTACCTAACAGAGTGAGGCAACAACTGACAGTGACGTGCTACCTAACACAGTGAGGCAACACCTAACAGTGAGGTGCTACCTAACACAGTGAAGCAACACCTCACTGTGAGGTGCTACCTAACACAGTGAGGCAACACCTGGCAGAGGTGCTACCTAACACAGTGAAGCAACACCTCACTGTGAGGTGCTACGTAACACAGTGAGGTGCTACCTAACACAGTGAAGCAACACCTCATAGTTAGGTGCTACATAACACAGTGAAGCAACATCTAACAGTTAGGTGCTACCTAACTCAGTGAAGCAACACCTCACAGTGAGGTACTACGTAACACAGTGCAGCAACTCCTCACAGTGAGGCGCTACCTAACACAGTGAAGCAACACGTCACAGTTAGGTGCTACCTAACACAGCGAAGCAACACCTCTCAGTTAGGTGCTACCTAACATAGTGAAGCAACACCTCACTGTGAGGTACTACTTAACACAGTTAAGCAACACCTCACATTTAGGTGCTACCTAACACATTAAAACAACACCTGACAGTTAGGTGCTACCTTGATAAATTAGACACACAGGTGCTACCTTACAGAGTGAAGCAACACCTGTCAGTGATGTGCTACCTTACACAGTGAGGCAACACCTGACAGCGAGGAGCTACCTTACGCAGTGAGGCAACACCTGACAGTGAGGTGCTAACTTACACAGTGAGGCAACACCTGACAGTTAGATGCTACCTAACAGAGTGAAGCAACACATAACAGTGAGGTGCTACCTAACACAGTGAAGTAATACCTCACAGTTAGGTGCTACCTAACAAGTGAAGGAAAACCCCCCGTGAGGTCTACCTTAAAATAGTGAAACAACACCAAAAAGTAAGTGCTACCTTTCCCATTTAACAAACCCCGGCAGGAGTTTTTAAAACAGGAAACAAAAACTAAAATAAAGGGGACCTTCCCCAATGGAAACAACCCCGGGCAAAGAGGTGGGGACCTTCAATTTTAAAAAACACATGGAGTAGGGGCACCCATCACAGGGGAACAAAAAAAACCTTTTTAGTAGGGCTACCTTTTCACTTTAAGGAAAACCTTACTTGAAAGGTTGCCACCTTACAAGTGAAGCAACACCTCTTGAGGGCCAACCCAACATAGTGAAGAAACACCTAAAAGTAAAGGGCTAAACCCAAAAAAAATTTAAAACAACACCTGACAATAAAGGGGCTACCTTAAAAACATTTAAAAACCCTGGGCAGTGAAATGGGACTAACATATGAAGCAACAATACAGTTAATGGGGCCCTAAAACAATGAAACAACACCCGAAAGAAGGTGCCCCTTTTCAACCAGTGAAACCCCCTGCGATAAAATCCTTAAAACATTGAAGCAACCCTTTCACAGTTTTAGGTGCCACCTTTAAAATTTGGAAAACCTACAGTTAGGGGTATTAACACATGAAACCCCAAAACCCCGACATAAGGGGGCTACCTTAAAACAGTAAGCCCAAAAAATACAGGGGAGGTTGGGCCCATTAAAATGTGAAACAAAACCCACATTTTGGTTACCTAACACAGTGAAGCAAAAAACCTGACTAAAGGCTTCTCCCAAAACCCGTGAAGCAACACCCCACAGTTTTGGGTTTTCCCAACCCCCTGAGGGAACACCTGACAGTGAGGTTTCCCCCAAATGTGTAGCAACACTCATGTGGGTCCTGGCCCCCAATTGCAGGGTTTTTCCTGGGGAAAACCTTTACAAATGGGTTTCTACCTTAAAATTTTTGAAGCAAAACCTGCCCGTTAAGGGGCTACCTTTAAAAAGTGAAAGCAACACCTGACGTAGGTTGGCTAACCTTAAAACAGTGAAAGCAACACCTGTTTAGTGAGGGGAAACCCCAAAACAGGGGAACAAAACCCAAGTGAGGTGCTACCTTATCGTGAAGCAAAAACCTGAAAATTTAAGGGGCAAACCAACACCGGGGGAAGGGAACACCTGACAATTTTTGGGGCTACCTAAAAAGTGAAACAAAACCTACGTGAGGTTACCTAACAAGTGAAGCCCTACCTACAGTTAGGGTACCTAAAAAAACCCCCCAAATGAAAAACACCTAAGTGAGGGGGGCCAAACCCAACCCCAAATGAAGCAACACCCCCAAATTTTTGGGGGCCCAAATTAACAAAACCCCCCCCCCCCCCCCGGCCCCAAACCCCCCTTTCCCCCCAAAATCCCCAAAACCAATTTAAGGGGAGGTGCTACCTTTTTCAGTGAAGCAACACCTGGGGAGGAGGTGCTTTATAAAAACAGTGGGGGCAACACCTGAATGAGGTGCTACCTAAACCAGTTTAAGCAACAACCGAAAATTTGGGGGCTAAAACCAAAAACAAGTGGGAAAAAACCCTTCCCGGGTGCTACCTAACATTGTTTAAGCAAACCTAAAAGTTAGGTGCTCCTAACATGTAAAACAACACCTGACAGTGAAGGGGCCACCTAAAAAGGAAGCAACACCCCAATGTTAGGGGCTAAATTAAAACATGAAGGGAAAAACCCGACATGGGTGCCAACCTATCCAAAAAGTAAAACAACACCTCAAGTTAAAAAAATACTTACCAAAGTTAAGGGCCCCCCCTCAAATTTTGGGTTTTTCCCAAAACAGTGAAAGGGAAACCCACGTGAATTTCACCTAACACAGGAAGAACACCACAGTTAGGGGCTACCTAACCAGTGAAAAAAACCTACAGTGGAAAATCTTACCCCCCCTTTTAGAAACCCCCGTGAGGTGCTACCCAATCAGAGAAACCCAAAACCCCCCACAGTGGAAATGGCCCACCTAAACCAGTGAATGAAAACCCCACTGGAGGGGTTTTCCTAACAAGGAAAACACCTGGGTTGGAGGTGCTACCCAAAACGGAAGGGAACACCTGAAAAGTTTTTGGGGACCTTTTCCCGTGAAGCAACACTGCCAAAAAGGGGCTACCTTAAACAGTGAAAGGGAAAAACCGCAGTGAGGTGGGTAAATTTTTAGGGGAACAACCCCCTGACGTTAGGGGCTACTTTAAAAAAGTGAAAACAACACCTAATTAGGTGGCCCCTTAAAACGTAAACCAAAACCTGGGGCCGGGGAGGTGCTACCCTAAATAGTGGGAAAAACACCCTCCCCAGTGAGGGCCAACCCAACACGTGAAGCAACACCTGACATGAGGCTCCCACAAGTGAACAAACCAAAAGTTTAGGGGTTCCTAAAAAGTGAGAAACACCTGACAGTGAGGTTACCCAAAAATGAAGCAACCTAATTTTGGGGGCTCCCAACAATTTTAAAAACACTGACAGTGGGTACCTTAACATTTGGGACACCTAAAGTAGGTTACCTAACACAGTAAGCAACCCCAAATGAGGTGCTACCTAAAAAAGTGAAGCAAACCTGGGGGAGGTCCCCCAACACAGGAGCAAAACCTACAGTAGGTGCTACCAAAAACCGAAGGGGCACCTCACAGTGAGTTTCCCCCCATTTAAAAAAAGTGAGCAAAACCTTGTGGGAAAAACCCCCAACAAGGGGGCAACACCCACGAAGGGGCACCCCAAAAAAGTAAGCAACCCCTAGTAGGGGCCCCTAACAAGTGAAGCACACCTAAAGTTTGGGGCACCTAAACCCTGAAGCAACACCAAAAGTGAGGGGGCCCAACACAGTGAACAAAACCCCCCCATAGGGCTACTATAGTAAGCAACAAACCCCACGTAGGTACTACCTAACCAGTGAAGCAAACACCTGACAGTAGGTGCTACTAACACCGTGAAGCAACACCCACGGAGGTGTACCTAACAAGTGAAGAAAACACCTACAGTGAGGTACTTACCTAAAATAGGAAGCAACACCTGATGTGAGGTGCTACCTTAAAACGTGAGGCAACACCTGACATGAGGTGCTACCTAAACATGGAAGCAACAACCCGACAGGAGGTTGCCTTAACACAGTGAGCAACACCTGACAGTGAGGTGCTACCTAACACGTGAAGCAAACACCTACAGTGAGGTGCTACCTAACACAGGGGAAGCAACACCTACAGTGAGGTGCTACCTAACACAGTGAAGCAACACCTGACAGAGGTGCTACCTTACACAGTGAGCAACACCTGACAGTGAGGTGCTACCTAACACAGTGAAGCAACACTGACAATGAGGTGCTACCTAACACAGTGAGGCAACACTGACAGTGAGGTGCTACCTATACAGTGAAGAACGACTACAGTAGGGCTACTTACACAGTGAAGCAACACCTACAGTGAGGTGCTACCTAACAAGTGACAGCAACACCTGAAGTGAGGTGCTCCTAACAGTGAGCAACACCTCACAGTGAGTACTACTAACACAGTGAAGCAACACCTGACAGTGAGGTGCTACCTACTTAAACAAAACGTAGGTGCTTCATAGTAGCAACACCTGACGTGAGGTGCTACCTACACAGTGAAGCAACACTCACAGTGAGGTGCTACCTACACAGTGAAGCAAAACCCTGCACTGAGAGTTCTACCTAACATAGTGAAGCAAACACCTAACAGTGAAGTGCTACCTTACACAGTGAGGCAACACCTGACAGTGAGTGCTACCTAACAGAGTGAAGCAACTCTGACAGTGAGGTGTCTACCTATACATAGGTGAGGCAACACCTGACAGTGAGGTGCTACCTAACACAGTGAAGCAACACCTGACAGTGAGGTGTAACCTTACATAGTGAAGCAACACCTGTCAGTGAGGTGCTACCTCACACAGAGAAGCAACATCTGACAGTGAGGTGCTACCTTACACAGTGAAGCAACACCTGATAGTGAGGTGCTACCTTACACAGTGAGACAACACCTGACAATGAGGTGCTACCTAAGACAGTGAAGCAAAACCTGACAGTGAGGTGCTACCTATCATAGTGAAGCAACACCTCACAGTTAGGTGCTACCTAACATAGTGAAGCAACACCTGACAGTTAGGTGCTACCTAACATAGTGAAGCAACACCTCACAGTTAGGTGCTTCCTAACATAGTGAAGCAACACCTGACAGTGAGGTGCTACCTAACAGTAGGAAGCAACCCTGACAGTGTGGTTCCTACAAGTGAGCAACACACAGTGAATCTACTAACACATGAGCAACTGACAGTGAGGTAGCTACCTAACACAGTGCAAGCAACACTGACAGTAGGTGCTACCTACACAGTGAAGCAACACCTGAGAGTGAGGTGCTACCAAACACAGTGAGCCAACACCTGATAGTGAGGTGCTACCTAACACAGTGAAGCAACACCTGACAGTGAGGTGCTACCTTTAACAAGTGAAGCAACACCTCACAGTGAGTGCTACCAACACAGTGAAGAATCCCCCAGTTAGGTGCTACCTAACAAGTGAAGCAACACTAACATTGAGTGTACCTAACAGTAAAGCAACACTTACAGTAGGTACTACCTAACAGGGGGAAGGGAACACCCGACAGTGAGGTGCTACTTACCAGTGAGAAACACCTGACAGTGAGGTGCTACCTAAAAATGAAAGGGAACACCTGACAGTGAGGGGCACCCAAAACCAGTAAGCAACACCTCACAGTTAGGTGCTAAAACCCTTACTCAGTGAGAACACTCACAAATATAGGTCTACCTACACAGTTTTAAGCAACACCCGAAGTGAATGCTATCTTAACAGTGAAGCAACACTCACAGTTAGGTCTACCTAACAGGTGAAGGGAAACACCTGACAGTTTAGGGCTACCAAAATGTGAAACAAAAACCTCATTGAGGTCCCCTTTCCCGGAGGCAACCCTACAGTGAGGGCTACCTAAAAACCCGTGAAAACACTTAGGAGGTCACCAACAAAGGGAAAAACACCCGACAGGGGGGCTACTAACACGTAAGCAAAACCTGAAGGAGGGTACCCTTGTACCAAAACCTCCGTTAATGCACCTAACCAGTGAAGCAACCTAAGTGGGTGCTAACTTAACTGGGCAACCCTACAGTTAGGGCTACCTAACAAATGAAGGGAACACCACTTGAGGTCTACCTAACACAGTGAAGCAAACCTACAGTAGGGCTACTACAGTGAAGCAACACCCGCAGTAGGGTACCTAACTAGTATGCAAACCTCCTTTAGGTTACCAACATTTGAAACAAAAAACCCCACATGGGTCTACCTAAAACAGTGAAGGGAACACTTCACCTGAAGTCTACAAACCGTGAAGCAAAAAACCCCACATGAGGCTACCAACATGTGAAAAACGACAGGAGGTGCTACCTTAACACAGTGAACAAAAACCAAAGTGAGGGTTTCTCCTAAAAACGTGAAGAACCCTACGTGAGGGCTACCTAACACGTGAAGCACCCCGAAGGAGGCTAACCCCCACAGGGAAACAACAGGAGGTGCACCAAAACATAGTGAAGCAAAACCCCACGTGAGGTACAAACCACACATGAAACAACAATAAGGAAGGGGCCACCAACAAAAGAAGCAAAACCTGAATGAAGCTACCTAACTTAGGAAACAACACCCTTGGGGGGCTACCAACCAGTGAAGTAAATCACGTGGGGGGCTCTAACCTAGGGAAACAACACCTACGTGAGGTTTCTTCCCAACATAGTGAAGAAACCCTTTACATGAGGTTACCTTTTTCGGAGGAAACCTGACAGGAGGTGCTACTAAAAATTTAAGCAACACCCGAATGAGGTGCTTCCACAGGAGGCAACACCGACATGGGTGTACCTAAACCCTTTAAGCAACACCCGAAGTGAGGGTCCAAACAGTGAAGCCACCTACATAGATGCACCTTACCATGAAGCAACACCTGCATGAGGGTACCACAATTTTAAGCAACACCTAAGGGGAGGTTACCTAAACAGTGAGCAACATAAAAGTAGGTCTCCTAATAAAAAAGGTGCCCTAACAATTTAGCAACACTGACAGTAGGTGCTTCCCTTTCAGTGAGGGAACATTTTAAAGGAGAACTCCCAACACGTGAAACAAAATACAGTAGGGTTTCCCAAAATTACAGGTAGCCCTAACAAGTGAAGCAACCTAAGTAGGGGTTTTTTTACATTTAGCAACCCTAAAAGTGAAATGCACCTACACAGTGAAGCAACACCTCATAGGTCTACCTTAACAGTGAGCACACCTACGGGAGGGCACCTACCCAGTGAAAAAAACCCACAGTGAGGGCTAAACCTATCATTGGAAAACAAAACCCCTTCACTGAGAGGTTCACCAACATGTGAACAAAACCCAAAAGTGAAGGGGTACCTTAAATTAGGCAACACCTGCAGGGGGTGCTACCTAAAGAGAAACATCCTGAAGTGAGGTGGTTCCATACACCGTGAGGCAACACCTACATGAGGGGCCACAACACGTGAAGAACACCTACAGTAGGTGAACCCACACATGAAACAACACCCGCAGGGGGTGCTACCTAAAGTGAACAACACTAAGTGAGGTGCCCCCCTTCACAGTAAAAAACACCCGAAGTGAGGTGCACTAACCAATGAGGCAACACCCGACAAGAGGTGCTACCCAACAGTAAGCAAACCTACGTGGGGGCTCCTATATTGAAAAGGAACACCACTTAGGTTACCAACAATGAAGCAACACTGACGTTTTGGGGTACCTTATGTGAAGCCACCCACATTTTGGGGTTTACCCAACCGTGAAGCAACACCCCGACAGTTTGGGCACTCACGTGAAACACCCACTGGGGCCCCCTAACAAGGCAAACAATGAAGTGAGGGGGCAAAAAACAGGAAGCAAACCTGAGGTGAGGGCTACCAACACGTAGGGGAAAACCCCATGTGAGGGTACAACACAGTGAAAAAACACCCAAGGAGGTCACCTAAAAGTAAAAGCAACCCTTTCACGGAAGGGACCGAACAGTGAAGTTAACTTTCTCCCCCATAGGGCTATAACAAGTGAAGCAACCCTAAAATTAGGGCTACCAAACAGTAAAGCAACACCTGACAGTGAGGAATACCAAAAGGGGAAACAACACGCAGTGAGGGCACCCTTTCACAGTGAGAAACCCTGCAGGAGGGCTACCCAAAAATGGGCAACACCTGACAGGAGTGCAAACCAAAAACAGTAAAAAACAATAAGTTAGGGCTACCTTACCAGTGAGGCAACATTACAATTTAGGGCTACCTAGACAGTGAAGCAAAACCTGCAGTGTTTTCTACTTCAAGGAAGCAACACTCACAGTTTGGTCTACCTAACTAGTAGGGAACACCGACAGTAGGGCTACTACATGTGAGAACACTCACGTAGGTCTCCCCAAAATGAGGCAACCAAGTGAGTGCACCCAACACGTGAAAACAACACTGACAGTGAGGTGCTACCAACAATGAAGAAAACCTACGAGAGGGGCTACCAACACAGTGAAGAACCCCAAGTGAGGTGCTACCTTAAATCGGGGAAAAAACCCCCCATTAAGTGCACCTAACACAGTGAAGCAAAACCGACAGTGAGGCAACTAACGGTGAAGGGAAAACCTGACAGAGGGGCTACCTAACAAAGGAAGAACACCCATTGAGGTGCACAAACATAAGCAAAACCTACGTGAGGGGCCCCCTAACCGGAAGAACACCCGACGTGAGGGGCACCTAACATAGTGAAGCAACCCTCAGTTTTTGGGGCTACCCAACAAGGAAAACAACACCTCCCGTGGGTGCTACCTAAAACGTGAAAACACCATCTGAAGGCACCAAACCCGGAAGCAACCCTCACGTGAGCTACCTAAATTGAAGAAACCTGACTGAGGGCACCTAACAAGTAAAAACACCCACTGAGGGGCACCTAACCAGGGAAACAACACCTCACAGTGAGGCACCTAAAAACCGTGAAGCACCCTACGTGAGGGGCCCTAACAAGTGAATACAACACAGGAGGGCACTAACAAGGAAGCAAAACCCACCGTTAGGTCTACCTTACCTGAAGCAACAAAGACAGTAGTGACCCAAAAAATGAAGCAACACCCAAGTGAGGGGTACCTAAACGTAAAACACCTGACAGTGAGTGCTACCTACACAGTGAAACATCACAGGAGGGGCTACCAAAACGTGAAAATCCTACGTGAGGGGTACTACAAAGGAAAAACATCACAGGGGGTGCTACTAACAGGAAGAAAACCTACCGTGGGTTATACCTAACCAAAGGGAAACAAACTGACGGAGGGTACCTTACCCAGGAAGCAACAAATGAAGTGAGTGCCACAACAAGTGAAGAACACCCTGAAAAAGTGGACGCTACCCAACATAGTGAAAACAAACCCCGTGTGAGGAAAATACCTAACACAGGAAGAACCTCACGTGGGTGCTACCAAAAAAATAGGGTTT
>NC_069455.1:33359772-33437446 GCF_026875155.1 Cherax quadricarinatus | reverse complement strand
ATAATGGAACCCCCTTTCCCTAAAACCATCCAACTCATTAGACAGAGCTCAGCTTTTATTGCGACATAAAGCCAAACTCTAAACTTAGAGTGAGACAGCAGACAGTAGGGATAACGTAGGTCCAAGATACCTGTGGACGGTAGCAGAATATCCCCTCATTAAAAAAAATCCATATAATTAAATATTCATTATATACAAAAGGGGAATAAAAGAGCTATACATGTGTTTACCCAAAGTCCCTAACACATCAGCCAGCGTATTTTCTTTGCCAGCAATGTGATGCACTTTAATGTTATATGGTTGCAACCTAATGGACCACCTCATAAGTCTCTTATTGTGATTTTTCATGTGCTGAAGATAAACTAGAGGTTTGTGGTCACTATAGACTCTGACCACCTGAGAAGTCTGGCCCACATACACATCAAAGTGCTCCAAGGCCAGTACCAGAGCGAGGGATTCTTTTTCAATCGTGGAGTAAGCCCTCTGGTGCAGTTGGTGTTTTGTGGAGTAGTAAGCCACAGGCTGCAATCCATCGTGCCCAGATTGCAGAAGTACTGCCCCAACCCCAGATTCACAGGCATCAACCTGTAACATAAAAGGTTTGGAAAAATCAGGAGACAGGAGAATAGGTTCTATACTAGGGAGTGATTTGGCTTTACTAAAAGCCTCTTGACATTCTGAGGTCCACTGAAAGGGGACTTTGGGACTGGTAAGTGAGGTTAGTGAGGCTATAATAGCTGCAAAGTTTTTACAGAATCTTCTATACAGTCCTACCGTACGTAGGAAAAGTTGGAGGGATTTCCTGTCATGAGGTACTGGATAGTTTTTAACGGCAAGGATTTTAGCAAATTTAGGAGCCGCTTTACCACTACCTACTTCATGACCCAAAAAATTAACAGTAGCCTGGCCAAAGGAAGACTTAGATAACTTAACAGTTAAGTGGAAACTCTGAATTGTCTTAAAGAGAGCCTTAAACCTAAGCAAGTGTTGATCCCAAGTATCTGACACCATAACTATGTTATCTAGATAAGCTGACGTGCCTTCAAGTCCTTTAATAGCTTAATGGATCATTTTCTGGAATGATGTGGGCGAGTTTTTCATTCCGAAAGGGGTAACTGTATATTGATAATGACCTCATGGAATTACAAAGGCAGAGATTTCCTTCGCCTTATCTGTCAAAGGTACCTGATAGCAACCTTTAAGGTCTAACTTGGATACAAAAGTAGCCTTACCCACAAAGTCGACTACGTCATCCAGACATGGCAGAAGGTAAGCATCTGTAATTTTGACCTCAATCATCTTACGGTAGTCTGTACACATTCGAAAACCTCCATCAGCTTTCTTAACAAGGATGCACGGTGAAGCCCACGGACTAGATGACTCTTCCACTAACCCATGCTCTAACAGAAATTCTACCTCCTGTTGAAGTAGCCTCTGTTTTTCAGGATTAGCTCTGTAGGGAAAGAATTTAATAGGTTATAGTTTCCAACATCTACGTCATGATATTCTAGTTTACATTTTTTTCGGACCATCCGAAAAGATATCAGGGTAAGATTGTAGGAGTACAGTTAAACTTGTTACTTGATTCTTAGTTAGCCCCACCATTGAAAGGCTAGAGTCCTTGAGGAGGACCGAATTGGAAAGCTTTACATTAATCTCAGAAACAGAATGCAAAGAGTCAGGGTCATCTACAGAGGCAGATGACAGAGTCATTACTGGGATTTTATCTGGTGTATTATATGCTTTAATTTGACTAATGTGGTAAGTTTCAGTTTTTGAGGTTATGTCAAGGAAAGATACCACATAATTTACATCAGATAATTTACTTACAATTTGCATAGGTCCCGTAAGTCTAGCTTTTAAGGTGTGGCGATGTAAAGGTTCCTTGTCTCTTGGATGGAAGGAGCAAAACTTTGAATTTCTGTCATACTTCTGTTTCATCGTGTTTTGAGCTGCCTTAAAGTTAGCCTTAGCTAACTGACGTGCCACCTGCAACCTTGAAGAAGAGTTGCAGAGTGTTGAACAGACGTTTTCTCCCATCCATCCTTCCTTGAGCACCCGAAGAGGACCTCGTACATGGTGCCCAAAGATCAGCTCAAACGGACTACACCCTGTTGACCCTTGCACAGTTTCCCTTATTGAAAACAGCAAAAAAGTAGTGATTCATTCCAGTCTGTAGGAAAATGCATACAAAAAGTTCTCATCATGGTTTTTAACGTGTGATGGAATCTTTCCAGTGCGCCTTGGGACTGAGATGATACTCTGTGGATAAGTTGTGAACTATTTCTAGCTTAATTAAGGCTTCCTTAAAAGCTTTGGCGGTGAAGTTAGTACCTTGATCACTTTGAATAGATTTAGGAGTGACAAAGCAAGAAATGAACTTGGTTAAAGCTGTCAGAATTGCTTTAATATTGATACTGCTCATGGGAATTGTTTCTGGGTATCTAGTTACTCTATCCATAATGGTAAATAAATGCAGATTCCAAGATATGGATTTAGGTAGTGAACCTCCACAATCTATGATTAACTCTGCAAAAGGTTCTCCATCAGCAGGTATAGGGGTATAGGATGGAGAGGTGCAGGTTTAATGGGGTCTCCAGGTTTGCCTACTTGCTGACATTCTCCGCAACACTGGATATGATTCTTCACATCCTGCATCAACTTTTGCCAAGAGAATTCATTTAATATTCTATACAGTGTTTAAATAATTTGTAAGTGGCCTCCTAATGAAGAATTATGAGCTATATTTAATATCTGAGGTCTAAACGTTTTTTGGAATTACTAACCTGTCTGACGGTTGCCTACCCCCTATCTCCTTACCAGTCTCAGTGCAGATTAGAAGTCGTCTTTAATTTTATATATGACTCGGTGATCTGAGAAGAATTTATCTATTGCTGCCTGAAAAGTGAAATTTAATGAAGGGTTTTTTTGCTGTTCCTCTTGAAAGGACAGTCCCTTGGACATGGAAACAGAGACATATCTGGCAATCCTGCAACCCTGCAATAGGAAGGCTTGATTTGGGGCCTGCTCACTAAATTTACGAGGTCTTGACCAGTTTTCCTCATAAAACAAGTTGGCTATTCCGAGGTTAGAGTCGTTCAAGGATAGGTTAGCATTCTCATCAGATATCCCTTGGGATTTTGCCCGAGTTATGGTCAAAATCGGAGAAGAATTAATCATTATTGGTTCTGGACACGTACTAGAAGTGGTAATATTATTACCCAGTAATAACATGGTGTTGCGGCCCCCTGCCAAACTAGCGGTTAAATAGTTAACCTGCCGGCCGGCAGTACCTGGGTACGTCATCAAACCCAATGTGGGGACTGCTGAGCCGGCCTTAGAACAGTAAGTACCTGGGTGCCTCACGGTGCGCATCTAAGCAGTAGGTACCTGACCACCTAATCGTACACGTCTACTGGCTTTAGAAACATTATGTACCTGAGCGCCTCACTGTATGCACCTAAGCAGTAGGTACCTGAACACCTAAGGGTACACGTCTACTGGCTTCAGCAACATTAAGTACCTGAACTCCTCAGGGTACACATCTACGCAGTAGGTACCTGAACACCTAATCGTACCTATCTACTGGCGTTAGAAGAACCGCTCACCGCAGCTCACTGAGTCTGTTGGCCTCAGTTACTTGACGGCCGCATTCAGTGAGCTTGCAGCATGGTGTTCGGATAGCGGTGTGTCAACCGGCTTTGGAGAGGATTTACTGGACTACCGGTGATGTCTGTGGACTCACCGTCTACGCTGATCAACTGTGGGCTGGAATCATCAGATGCTGTTTAGTGGGACATTACATGAAGAAAAGGTTGGAGTGTTACACTGAACTGGGCCAGGACCGTAGTGTGACACTTAGGAACGTATGATGGAGTGGAACACTGAGATATGCACAGGACCGTAGTGGAACACTGAGATGAAAAGGGTGTCGTGGGACACTGAAGATGGCCTGGTTGTAGTGTACACTGAATAGTGTCATGTGACTGGCCTCGACCGGATAAGTGTCGTGAGAAACAGTTGACTGTAATATATTTTAAATGTTACTTAATTTATTATTTTAGCATAGAGATATATATATATATAGTGACACAGTAGTGTCAAGAAAGTTGTACCCTGTGTAGGGTTATGAATTATTTATTATTTTAGTAAAATGCTAATTATAATTTATTATAGTAATATGTACATATCATATGTTAGTTCCAATACCTCTAGACCAAAGATAGTTGATTAAAGATTAATTGATTTTAATGTGTGTATTTATGTATCCCGAACTCTTTATTACAAAAGGAGTAAATCTTACCATTTATATTTAAAAATGACTTTTTTTGTAATATATGGGGGCCTGTCCGGGATGATAATGATTATCAAGAATGATTTCTGGATGATCATATCCGGGATGACGGTTCGGGATGCATGTTACATTGATCTTTGTGTGTCGGTCTTTTTGTGGTGGGGGTGTTGCAGCCCCCTGCCAAACTAGCGGTTAAATAGTTAACCTGCCGGCCGGCAGTACCTGGGTACGTCATCAAACCCAATGTGGGGACTGCTGAGCCGGCCTTAGAACAGTAAGTACCTGGGTGCCTCACGGTGCGCATCTAAGCAGTAGGTACCTGACCACCTAATCGTACACGTCTACTGGCTTTAGAAACATTATGTACCTGAGCGCCTCACTGTACGCACCTAAGCAGTAGGTACCTGAACACCTAAGGGTACACATCTACTGGCTTCAGCAACATTAAGTACCTGAACTCCTCAGGGTACACATCTACGCAGTAGGTACCTGAACACCTAATCGTACCTATCTACTGGCGTTAGAAGAACAGCTCACCGCAGCTCACTGAGTCTGTTGGCCTCAGTTACTTGACGGCCGCATTCAGTGAGCTTGCAGCATGGTGTTCGGATAGCGGTGTGTCAACCGGCTTTGGAGAGGATTTACTGGACTACCGGTGATGTCTGTGGACTCACCGTCTACGCTGATCAACTGTGGGGCTGGAATCATCAGATGCTGTTAGTGGGACATTACATGAAGAAAAGGTTGGAGTGTTACACTGAACTGGGCCAGGACCGTAGTGTGACACTTAGGAACGTATGATGGAATGGAACACTGAGATATGCACAGGACCATAGTGGAACACTGAGATGAAAAGGGTGTCGTGGGACACTGAAGATGGCCTGGTTGTAGTGTACACTGAATAGTGTCATGTGACTGGCCTCGACGGATAAGTGTCGTGAGAGAACAGTTGACTGTAATATATTTTAAATGTTACTTAATTTATTATTTTAGCATAGATATATATATATATATATATATATATATATATATATATATATATATATATATATATATATATATATATATTATATATATATATAGTGACACAGTAGTGTCAAGAAAGTTGTACCCTGTGTAGGGTTATGAATTATTTATTAATTTAGTAAAATGCTAATTATAATTTATTATAGTAATATGTACATATCATATGTTAGTTCCAATACCTCTAGACCAAAGATAGTTGATTAAAGATTAATTGATTTTAATGTGTGTATTTATGTATCCCGAACTCTTTATTACAAAAGGAGTAAATCTTACCATTTATATTTAAAAATTACTTTTTTTGTAATACATGGCATCATTCATAGAAAATCCATCAGATACACCTACAGTCAAATATCCGTTGTAATACCTGCTCTATACATAAATTTTATGTAAGGGGACAGAAAACATTGCTCCTCCAAAAGGTTCTAAAAGAACGGGAGGATTGTAATGAGGTGTGTTCAGAAAGAGGAAGTTCTCCCTCTCTTATAAGTTAGCAATATGCTCAAGAATCCCTTAAGGTTCTCACTTCAGTTTTCTCTGAATTTTCCTGAAGGGATATTTGACAATTTCTAAAATAAGGGGCAATCCATTTTTCTGCTTCATTCAGGTACATAACATTATAAATTTTCCCTAATGGTTGGGGTTTATTTGGGCAGTTAGGTCTGATGTGGCCTGATTTATTACACTTGAAGCAAATGACATCATTTTTGACCTTAGTTCCTTGCTGACGTTGTGGCTGGTGCCGCTCTGGGTACTGATGTCTGGATACGCCATGTTGAGTGGCTTGTCTCTCACCAGGTTGACAATAAGTTGAGTAGCATGGCTTACCAGGTGACTTGGTTGACATCGTCGTTCTCCTTCATGCTGGCACTTCATCCTCCAATCAGGAACTTTTTGTTGACAGTCTCTGCTCATGCCAGGCTGTTGAAAAGAAAGATGGGACTGCTCGGACAAATAGCGGTTGGTTTCAAAAGTATCACCCAACGTGGCTGCTTCCAATGCAGTGGTCAACACGTGATCCTGCAGAAAGACTCGAACCTCTGGTCCAACAGACTCCAGTTGGTAGAGTTAATATTAACTCTACCAACTCGTCAAAGTTAGCAACACCACTTGCCTTGTACCAACTGGAAAAGGCTCTGGTCTGGTGTCTTACAAAGTCAACAAAGGACTGACCCAGCTGTCGTCTACCTAACTTGAATTCCTTTCTGTACTTGGCAGGAACACATTGATAATCATTAAGAACCGTGGTCTTCACTACCTGATAATTATTGAAATCAGTGTCATTTAACACATGTAAATTCCTGTGCCTTACCAAACAACGCTGTATGCACCAAAGATGCCCAATGCTGTTCAGGCCACCTTAAAGCTTGGCAGCATTAACCCCAATGTAACACGCTATTTGCAATACACACTCAAGCTTATGCACTGTACGACTGCAAAATACTGACACGATAGAAAGGCTGACACACAACAAAACCGAATGCAGGATACACACATACAATAGCAAGACTGACACGCAATAGCAAAACCAACTGCAGAATACTCACACAATAGCAAGGTGAAGTGAATCCAAAGTTGACACACAAAACAGCAAGCTATCTATGATCACACAATAGCAAGGCTGACCATAACAAAGTGAATGCAAAGTTGACACGCAAAATTCGTGAAACACTGGCAAAGCTGACGCAATGCCAGATACCGAGCTATCTACGATGTTACTTCCTGCGCCAGTTTCAACTCCAGGTTCAGCTCCTGCTCTAAATCCACCTCCAGCTTTCGGACAGGCTACCCATATTCCAACCCAGGTACTCAAAGGCCTATTAACTGGGTGTAAAGGGAGCAAAATAACCAGAGCAGAAAAACTTTGAATTATATTATCCTTCATCAAGTATAAACAGAAGTGATGAATCTTTATTTAGGAAACATTTCGTCACACAGTGGCTTCATCAGTCCAATACAAAGCAGAAAGGTGTAAGGAGAGGAGGAGTTTGAGGTAATCAGTCTCTCAGTAGTAGTAACCAGTTACCAGTAACCAGTGTACAAGTAGATGACTCACTACCAACCGTCTCTGCCTGAGTCACTGGCTGTATTCATATTGTTGCTGACCTAGCAGGATTTCAAGCTCCCCTCGCCCATGGGCACTCCTCAGCCCAGCCCTACCCAAGGGGGCCAGAGAGGGGGGGTTCGGCTGTGGTCCCCTTTTCCAAACTTATTTTCCTTTACAAATATACGTTTTTCCCACTACGTAAAGTATTTTTACCCAACCCCAGTTTCAAAACTCCCACATGATAAAGGGTTTGGCCCCGGGGTTTGGAGTTGGGATAATTTTTTACGGGTTTTTTTAAAGACGTTAAAGACTGTTTGGGAGTACCGCAGGGTAAAAGGGGTAAAAACCGTTCACCCCCACTACCCCCCTCCCCAACCTCCAGCCGCAACCGTTGCAGAAGTTTTTTCCAGTTTCCGGGCTTAGTTCGGGGTGCAAATTTTCTTCACTCCCCGAGGGGTTACCCGGTTTTTTTGAAAATTAAGCCATTCATTAACCAAAACTGTGGAATGAACCCCCTCACCAATCATCCACCCTTTTCCCCTGTCATCCACCTGCCCCCTCCGGGCAGTGTTGCCCCGTTAAAACTCTTCCAGTCACCCAAATTCTCGTGGGTTAAGCCAGTCACCCCAACCCCAGTTTTCAAAACCCAGTGAGAGAGAAAAAAGTAACCCAAAAATTCCTCTAAAGTATTGTCTAAAATCTTTTTTTGGTGCCCCCCTTTTGGGATCCCCATTTGGGTGCTAAACGGGTTTTCTTCACCTCCCGTGGCATAGGGGGCCTTTTTCAAGCCCCCTTCTTTGGGTTAAGGGGAAAAGTGCGCGCCAGTGAGGGGCCAGCGAGAGTCACCGCCCCACCGAAACCCACTCTCCCTCCACCAACCCACCCCCAACCCAAACCCACCACCAGCCACCCACCTCATCAAACCTGGGGTTGTTTGCCCCCCGGTTTACCGGGCCCTAATACTTTTTTTTGGTTTCACAAAATTTGGTTTCAAGGGATGAAAGCTGAGCGCCAACTTTTTAAAGCCAATTATGTGAGTTCACCGGAAAAAAAAGGCATTTTTAAAACCGACGCAGTGTGAGTGTGGGCATCATCACCGCGCAGGAAAACCTTCCCCCAATCACCAGTCACCCACCGCCCGACTACTACGGGATTCTGTGTTTTTTTCGGTTTAGAGACTTTTTCTTGCTTTTAAAAAAGACTTTTGCGGTGGGAGCCATTTCTAGTAACTTTCTTGTGAAATCAAAAACTTTGTTTTTTCAGTGTTAGACCAGTGTTTCTTTTGGACTCTTCTTTTTTTGGCAATTTTTTTAGTTTTTTTTTGCTCATCCAAAATTTTTTTTTATCGTGTTTTTTTTTTATGCTACTCTTTTCCCTGTAGTAAGTATTATTGGGGTAGTGTACCACCCCACACTCTTTTTAAAAGTGTTTCATTTTTTTTTTTGTATTCTTTCAGCGTTGTTTTTTTCCAGAAATTTGTCATTGTATTTCATGCATGATTTTCCCAAAACCCCATATACCAAATTACCCCAATTTTTTTTCCTATTTGTGTTTTTTTTCGTATGCCAGCATTTGTCTCATTCCCTAATTTTTTGCGGGACTGTGTACCATTTTTTTTGCCAGAAAATTTTTTGTCTTTATCAGTCCAGCAAAGTTTTTGTTGTAAGAAATACTAAAAAATGAAGGGTGTGCCCTCCACTGTAAGTTTTCATTTCCCCCGTTTTTTTCCCTTTTGGGTTTTTTTTTTATTCTTTTTTTATATTTCTTTGAAAAAATTCATTTCTTGATGAAATTTTCCCATTTTACTTTTAACTAAAGTTTTTTCCCTTTATTTTGTTTGAGTAAATTTTGGTTTTTTTTTCCCTAATTTAAAAATTTAAGAGTTAAAGTTTAATAAATTTTTTTTCTTCATTTTTTTTATTTCATTATTTAACCTGAGTTTTCCCAGTGACACTTTTTTTACTGCAGTGATTTTTTTTTCATCTTATTTTTGCACTTTTTTCGGGCAGTGAATTATTTTTTTTTAAATTTAATTTTTTTATGAATTATTTTTTTAATTTTGTTTATGCATTCTAGAAAATATTTAAAATTTTCCCCATTTTAACAATTTAGTAATTTTTTTTATATTTTTTAAATTTGGGTTTAAAAATTTTTTATTAATTAATTTTTATTAGCAAAGTAAAGAACAGCTCATTTTGTTTTAAATTTTTATTCTCCAGTAATTTTTTTTACTTGTATTTTTCAATGAAATTTTTTTTTATTTTGGGCCCAATGCCCTTTACTTTGGGAGTTGCCCTTTTCCTTTTCAGTGTACCCTT
This sequence comes from Cherax quadricarinatus, assembly GCF_026875155.1. NCBI lineage: Eukaryota > Metazoa > Arthropoda > Malacostraca > Decapoda > Parastacidae > Cherax > Cherax quadricarinatus. Next base: position 33,427,761 of record NC_069455.1, on the reverse strand, counting down.
AGCCCATTTTTTTTATTATTTTCTGCAGAATTTTTTTTGCATCTTTTTTTATTTAAATTTTCTAGCATTTTGTTTTTTCTTTTTTTTAAATTGTTCAAAAATTTTTGGGGGCTTATTTGTTCTCGGAACTTTCCCAAATTATGTTTTAAACATCCCTTTAAAGGGGATTTTAGGTGAATTGGGGACCCAGACCTCTCAGGAAACTGCTGCTCCGTCACCCATCCCACAGTTCCTTACAAACTGGACAACCGACCCGGGGCCCACCGAGATCTAAATTATACCGGGGCCCCTTGATGCATTACTTTTTTTTAAAATGGCCATGTACATAGCCCTTAAAGCAGGTTTTTCCCGGGCCATTCTTTTCCCCCTTTCGGGCTCTGGGTTGAAGGTCCTCCTTCACGGGGAAAGTCTTTCAGCCCTTGCTAAAAAAGCTCTTCATCGACCCCCTTTGCTGCTGTTTCCACATTTTGATCCCAAAAATTGCGGTGTTTTTAAAGGAATCTTACTAAGGGGCCCACAATATGAGGAACTGATTCGTTCTTTCCGGGTCCCAGTAAAAACAGTTGACCCCCATATGTCGTTTTTTGGGGAATTTAGTAAATTTGCTACCCCATGGTAATGAATCGTTGATGCATTTGCTTTTAAAGATTAGAAAAAAACTTTTATCACCCATTTTTTAAATGCTGCCCAGTAAATCACTTTTCTCCCGGGAAGAACAAAAACCCTTTTAAAAAGAATGGGTTGCAAAAATAGCAGTTTTGGAGCAATCAAAGAACTAATGGGGCCCCTGCTTCGTGTGTGCTTATAAAGGCTAAAACCCCTCCAACTGTGACGAGGGAAACCCCATTTTAACCCTTTAAACCCTTAAACGTTTTCCTTTTTCCCCCAGGGTTTTTTTCCCCATGTTTTAAAAAGTAATTTCACCCCAGGGCCTCATCTGCGCCCCTCTTTTTTGGGAACCACAGGGGGACAAATCGTGGTCGTCAACCTTTTCTCAGAGGATCCCCAAGAACCGGTGTACAAAAGTCGTTATAAACCTCGTAGTTTTCATAGTTACTTTCCCAAAAAACCCCATAGCCCCGGCGGACTTGTTTTACAACTGGGGTTTTTCCGTGGCCATATTGAAATTTAAAAATTTTAAATATTTAAACCCAAAGAGACCCCTTTACTGATGATGATTTACCCAGATTTCCCTCCTGAAACTTATCATAGAATACAGGGAAAATGAACTTTCTGATGCAATGCTTCTAAAACCTTCGTACTCAAAGGGTTTTTCCGTGGCCTTTTCCAAACCGCGGGAAGAACCCGTAGAGGAAAAAGTTTATCGTGGTTCTCAAATAACCAAACAGGTTTTTCTTCCAATTCTAAAAAACCTAACCAAAAACCGGGCCCTTCGTTTTTTTCCAAATTCCCGGGGGAATTCGACCCCGCCCCATAAAACCGGGTTCCCATGGTGCCCAGTAGGTGATAATGAGTAACACCATCCCCGTTCAAAATTTCCCTTTTTGAAACCTTAAGCAGCCCCTCGAGAAGCCCAATCCTGCGGATGATGTTGCTTCACATGTCTCTGACATGATGATTTTGGGGATGAAGAAGAACAAGTTTTTCTGATGACAATCCCCTTTTTGTTTGCACAAAACTTAAAAATGAAAACCAAAGGCCCTATATGCAAGCACCCGTTCATAATGCACCCGTTCTTTTTTTTCATGGACTCGGGTGCGCAAGTAAAATTTTTATTAGGTCTAGTTTTTTAAGGATAAGCATTTTACGCCCTTTTCCTTCTCGTAGAACCGACCATGTGCCCCTCCCTTAGTGGAGTAGCGGGTTTCTAAACCTGGTGTCCGAGGTCGGCTTCCCTAACCTTTTCTATTCAAGGTAAAAAGACTTTACCGCTTCCCCCTTGTTGGGCGACCAATTACTTTTCCCGGTGACCTTCTGTGGGCTTTGCTTCCCTGCGAACTTACGCATTGTGCTCGACCCCTTTTCGATGGCATCCCAAATTTTACGACTTGATCGTTCCATTTGGGGTTTTCCAGCTTGGATCCGAGTTTGCCATACTGGCCCCCAGAGTTGACACTCGAATTAAGTCCTTTTCAGGCCAGTGCTTTTCCAGTAGCGTACCCCAAACGGTCAGGCATGATGATCCTGTCACTTCTGTCCCGGTTCCTTTCAAACTTCAAAATTGCAAGTATGTCCCCTTTCCTCAAGTGTCCGAGGTGGGTCTGACTACCTTGAGTGCTGAGCCTATTTCCCGCAAAAGTCTGCTAGTTTAAGTAGGGAGTTTCCCCCACAGGGGGGGCCCCTTTTCGGAAAAAATTACTTGCAACAAGTAAAGCCATCTCTTTGTTATGTCCCCTTCCGTCTGGCAGAAAGAAAGTTTCTGTTTGCACTAGTGCCCTCACAAGGTGTCTGTAGTTGTTCCTTTGTGTTCCCGAAGGTGATAAAAGTTTCCCAGTTGAAAAAGTGGATTCTTGCAAAGTTTTAAAAAGGGCTTTTTGTTGGGAACCTCCTTTACATGTTTTTAAAAAGATAGGGAAGATCCATTTTTTCCTAGCCAAAAACTTTTTGGTACAGTGTTCGCCTAAAAAGCAAATTTTTTTTTTTCCAATCCCTTTTTTGGGCCGGTTTACTATCCTTTCCCCGTTCAGGTAAGATGAGTTGTCACCTGAAACCCTTTGGGGCGGTGCTAATTTTTACCCCGGGAGACCCCATTCCCCTTCACTGGAACAATTTTGTTTCCCCCAGTTTTAGGAGAAAGACTTTGTCCCCCTGCTTCCCAAAATGAGAAAATCAAGCGTTTTTTGACTCTGTTGGGAAAAAAACGTCGTTAAAACCATTTCCTTTCCAGGTGAGAAGATGGGTTTTTTTAACGAGCTTATTGTCCCCCCCGTATTTCCCCTTGAAAATGGTCCCAGACCTATTTTAGCATCCTCGTCCCGAAAGCCTCATTCACAAGTTTTCTGTCGCAAAAAGAAAATTGGGTTTAATCAAATGCTTTTATGATGGAAATTTATTGGGACCTGCAATTCCCCTTTGGGAAAGCACCCTTGATACAGTACCTAAGAAAGGGTGGGGAAATTGGCGCCCAGTGATTTTACTTTAGGAATTAAACGCGGGAAAAACCCTTTCCCCCTTCGTTTTCCACTCCTTGTATGGGTGATCTTTTACGTTTAAAAACCCGGGATAAACAAAGGGCTTTTCAAAACCCCGGATTTTTTACAAGGGGGTTTTTTTCAAGTCCCTCTTCAAAGAGGGGCAGCCCCAAAAGCTAACTGCGTTTTTCCACCCTACAGCCCTTATCATTCCTCCTATGGCGTTTTTGGGTTACGATCTTCCCCTATCACGTTCTAAGGGTCTTGGGCTAACATCTTTTGGGGGTCTCATAAATAATGCACTTAGGTTTTTACTTTTGATTTGCTAAACGTCATGTCTAAAGACGTGGGGTACACACTTGAAAAGGGCTTTTGTAAATTAAATTGGTAAGCTTGAAAAAGCCAAAATTTAAAAATCAAAATGGCAAATGTCAATTTTTTTAAAACAAAATTTAAATTTTTTGGTCACGGAAACACCCTAGAAGGGGGTTCCGGGCTGAAACCCAAAATAAAAATAACTGCAGTTTCTAAATTTTTCCAAAAACCCCCAAAAAAATGATTTCCGTAAAAACCTTTTGGGGGGCTTAGCAGGTTTTTTTTTAAAAACTTTCATTGCCAAGTTTTTTTTTCCATAGTGCTCCTTTTTAACTGAGTTGCTTAAGAAAGATGCTCCTTTTTTTTTGGACCTTCCGTCAAGAAAGAGCATTTCCCCAAATCTAAAAGAAAAGCTAAATCTGCTCCAATTTTTAAATTTCCAGATTTTTTTAAGCCCTTTTAAATTTAACCCCAAAAGATGCTAGTTTTAATTGGGATAGGGGGGCCGTACTAGCTCAAAGACCCATGGCAAGTTTTCAAAAAGCAGTTGCATTTGAAACCCCAGTCCCTTTCCCAAGGCTGAAAGAATTATACAAAAAATGAGCAAGAAATTTAGCAATAGTATTTGGGCTTTTTAAACACTTCCGGGATTTTATTTATCAGTACTCCGTTATGTCTTGAAAACCATGCTCCCCTGAAAAACCTTTTTCCAGAACAAACAACTACTTTAAAGGTTAGCCAGATGGACCCTTTACTATCCAAGAGTTCAATCCCACCTTTTAGCATTTACCCTGGCAAAATCAAAAGTAAATTTGCAGATGGCCCTTTTCCCCGCCCTGTTAGTATAGTAATGAGACCCTTTCCCTTTTTGCTGGGGATGTAAAGAATGCCCCAACGAAAAAAAACCTAATTTTGGTCTGGTTGATTCGATTCCCGCTCCAGGAAGATCTTAAATTTTGAAGTTTAAGCCACCCCGCACCCATCAGTGACTTTTGGTCTTTAAAACCCAAAAATACTGTATGAACAGCCAGTTGGGGTTAAATCCTTTGCAGAAGAGTTTTAAACCCTTTGTTTAAATTTCCCCCAGTCCCCTAGTGAATGTAACCTTCCCCGTAGTTCACGATGTAAAACCCGGGGTTGCACACCCTGGTAAAGGATGTTTCATTTAAAAAAAGCCCGATTGGGAAAAAAATTTTGGCCTCGTATGGCAATGAATTTTTGAGTATGTTAAGAAATGTAGTGTTGCATGCAACCCTAAAGGTAATGCTAATGGTCCTAAACCAATCCAAGTAAAACCAACCCATTTAGCGAATGTGGGGAAAAAGTTTTTGTCTAGATTTGTTAAACTAATTTCCCAAAGGGTTTTCCCCCCAAGGCAAAAAAACATTTTTGTGTTTTGGTAGACCATTTTTACCAGATAAATTTTGGGGTTTTTCCTATTGCAGTAAAAACCCGCCGGAAAACAGGAGCTAAAAACGTTTAAAGAAGCATTATCTGCAGGGATACCACCCCTAAGTCCCTAGGGAAAAGATAATGGGGTTTAATTCGGTTTAAAGAAATTTTTTTGAAAATTTGTTTTCACCTTTACAAGATCTCTTTAAAACCCCCCTTGTTCCTCTTTATCCTTTCCCGCAATGGGGTTTGCGGAATAACCAAAAGAAAGTAAATTATGTCTTGAGAGCCAAATCAATCCAAAAAAAGTGAAACTTGGGAGGAAGTTAAAACCCGAAGTTTCAAATGTTCTTTAAATTCTGCTTACAATGTTTCTATAGGGGGACACTCCACATTATGCATTTTTATGGTTTTAGATAAATGTTTGCCTTATGGTTCTATAAAAACCCTAATCGGAAAAACCCAAATTTTCAACCCTGATGATTTTCAAGCAACCCTACCCCCTTTAGCTCAAAGTGTTTTTGAAGAATCCGTTTAAACACCCTTTATAAAAACAGGGAAAAATTTACAAGAAATCGCAAACAATCGAGCAAAGCCATCCAAAATCAAAGAGGTTTTGAGAGTTATCCCGATTAACTTTAAAAAAAACGTCTTTTCAATGCCAAAGCTTTTTATCAAAATTTTTTTGGTCCTTATCGAGTAAATTGAAAATATCACTGGGGGAATAAATTTTAAGGTTAGAGAGATTAGTACTGGTCATTTTTAAAAAAATCGCATTTAAATTTTATAATTTTGTATGTTGATGATAATGATGTTCCAACCCAGACAAAAGTGACCCGACTTGACAATCCTCCTGATCCTGTACTCTCTTCCTCTGATACTCAGTCAGACGATCAACCTGAATGTCGTTATTCCCTACGTACACGACAGGTATTGAGAAATCCTCAAGTATCATTTGTAACATCCAATTCAGATTTGCCTCAAATACAGCATGAGTTAGCCAGTGCTACAGAGTTTGATCCTCCCAGAGATGACACCCATTCTGCATATGTCAATCTTACCCTAGCAGAGTTGGGGTTAAATGTAAATAACCTGTATAGATGAATAATTACAGTACCAACTTATCAGTATTCAAGAATTTTTTTTGTGTTCATGTTCTCTCCGCATTCTGAGAGTTAACAGTCTAGATTTGAGAGCACCGAATCTGCCTTTCTGTTAATCACTCATTCTTTGTATATATTCCTTCCTCAGAATCCGTAGATCACATGAATACAGATCGATCGATCAAATTTTTTTTTTATCACTTCTATTGTGTAATCCCAACGTTGAGTTTCATTCAATGAGTTGTGCTATATTATACCTTGTATTGCATTACAGTTTCAGTTACGTAAGCTTCCATTCCAATGTTCTACTTATGTATGTTATAATGTTTAATTGTTGTGTACTTTGACATTGTATAGAATCAGCCCAAGCCGTATACCTGCCATCTCTAGTTTGTATTAGTTGTATGTCGGGACGACATACGTTAGCGTCGCCGAGCTCTCAGTAGTAGTAGCCAGTTACCAGTAACCAGTGTACCAGTAGATGACTCACTACCAACCGTCTCTGCCTGAGTCACTGGCTGTATTCATATTGTTGCTGACCTAGCAGGATTTCAAGTGCCCCCTCGCCAATGGGCACTCCTCAGTCAGTCTAGCCAAGGGGCAGAGAGAGGCAGGTTCGGCTGTGGCGCCCTTCCACATACTTCAGTTACAATATACGTACTTCCAGCCTATGTGAGTATTTTTACCCAATCCATGTGTTCGAACTCCCACATGATAAGTCCCTCAACCTGGAGTCGATGTGTTCGGTCCATCAATCTTGTAGAATGTACAGCAAAGGGCGGTAGACGTGGCTTATATACTGTAGTCAGGTGAGGCGAAGCAGGAGAAGGCGGGGTCATAGTGGTATCATCCACTAGTCGAAGTAGGTCTTCGTCCAAAAGTTGGACAAGTTTGAAGAATTCTTTGTATCAAGATCCCATGATGATGCAGTATCTGACAGATGTGATGAATGGTCTACGGCCATATGCTGTACATTCTACATGATTGATGGGCTGAACACATCGACTCCGGCTGAGACGCTGATTTCCTCAAACTACTCCTCTCCTTACAGCTTTCTAGTTTGTATTGGACTGATGAAGCCACTGTGTGGCGAAACGTTTCCTAAATAAAGATTCCCATAAGTTGCATAAGTATCTCAAACTTCATAAACAGAAGTAGGGACACTATATACACTATGTACAGCAACAGCTATTAGTGTACACCACGGTAATCAAGACAAAACAGGAGCCAAGAAAGAGAGAGAGCAGACCACCGTGCTTCAGCCAGTAGTAGAATGAAAATGACAAGGGTGAAAAGGTGAGAGGTAACCACATCACCTTCACTATATCTAGGCTGAACCTAGATATAGGTCTGACGATGGGGCCCTGTTGGATCGTCAGACCCTTAGCATCTGGTTCACTGGTTGGTGAGGCAGTCTATGTGAGTGTGTTAACATACTCCGAATAAGGATTACATACTCTTTGCATGCAGCACTGGACATCATAGCTCTCAGAAAAACCAAGCTCACAGGAATGATAACAGACGCCATCTATCCAATCGGGTATCATAACCCAAGGAAAGACAGAGGGAACAGAGGTGAGCGGAGTAGTGATACAACTCATTTTGACGAGCTGGAGAGAGAGGACAGAGGAGAAGCAAAAGCTTACATAATAGGATCACTTCAATCTGGAGGTCCCAAGCTGGTAATTGCAGTGATGTATAATCCACACAGAACAGCAGGAGGCCAAATCAAGAATATGATGAGAGTAACAGTCGCTTCGTTGATACACTGGCTGAAGTGGCCAGAAGGGCTCATGCGAGCAGGGCAAAGCTATTGATTGTGGGTGACTTCAGTCACAAAGAAACTGAGTGGGAGAACCTGGAGCTACATGGGGACCCAGAAACAGGATGGGCTTAGATGATGGAGATGGTACTGGAAAACCTCTTGTACTAACACATAAAGGAAACTATCAGGGAGAGAGAGGAGAGGATAAACCAGCAAGACTGGACCTAGTATTCACCTTGAGTAGTGCAGATATTGAGGACATCACATATGATATATGCACTGTGCTTTTTGTAACAGAGATAGGAAGGCCAGGCAGAGCGTGTGCCTTCCAGGAGCTGGTGCTCGTGATATAGTCACCAGGTTGGATGACATGCCAGGTAATGGAAACAAGCCCATTATCTGTCTTAGTGCTGGTTGAAATGACAGTTGGAAGGGCAGAGGACAGGAGCTACTGGATAAGTACAGGTCAGCCACAGAAGTAGTCAGGTCTAAGGGAGGGATCCCTGTCATATGTAGCATCTTGCCTAGAAAGGGAGTGAGCACTGAATGGATGTCTATGGTAATTGGTATAAATTGCTGGCTAGACAGGTACTGCAAAGAAATTCCAGTCCCATTCATTGTTAACTGGGACAAATTCTACATAGGCGTATCAAAAGAGAGAAGGGCAGTTAAGAAATCAATATATTCAGTTAAAGAGAGAAATGAAAAAAAGGAAAAAGAATAGCAAAAAGGGATTATGAGGGTAAAGTTGCAAGGGATTCGAAGACTAACCGAAAAGGGTTCTTCCAGGTATATATAAGTAAGATTAGGGATAATATAGGCCCATGAACTGTTTGCAAGGGTGTTAAAGGAATGTAAAGAGGAACTTACCATGCCTTTGGCCAATCTTTTCAGTATATCACTACAAAGTGGAAAATGGCCAATGCAATACCTATTTACAATGCATGTGACAGGTCCTTAGCTTCGAACTATACACTATAGTTGGTGCAGCTAAGGGATCAATAATTGCCGAAGCAATTCGTAGCCATTTTGATTAATGAATCTCAGCACAGTTTTACGAAGGGGTGTTCCTGTCTTACGAATTTGCTAACTTTCTTCACTATGGTATTTGAGGAGGTAGATCATGGTATTGAATATGATATTGTGTATATGGACTTCAGTAAGGCTTTCGGTAGAATTCCACATCAGAGGCTGTTGAGAAAGCTTAAGGCACATGGAATAGGAGGAGAAATTTTTTACTGGGTAGAGGCATGGTTGACAAATAGGCAGCAGAGAGTTTAAATTAATAGGGAAAAATCAGAATGAGTGCACGTCATAAACGGTGCTCCACAGGAGTCAGTGTTGGGCCACTTGTTGTTCACAATCTACTTAAACGACATAGATGAGGGAATAAATAGCTTATGACACCAAAATAGGCAGTCCAATTCATTCTAATGAGGACATTAGACCACTCCAGGATGATATGAATTGACTGATGCTGTTGTCGGAGAAATGGCAGATGCAGTTTAATACAGACATATACAAAGTTCTAAATGTTGGACAGGAAAATAACCATGCCACACATAAACTAAATAAAGTAGATCTTAATATTACGCACTGCGAAAAGGGTTTAGGAGTTCTGGTTAGCAGTAATCTGAAACCAAGACAACAGTGCATTAGTGTTCACAATAACGCTAACAGAATTCTTGGCTTCATAGCAAGAAGTATAAATAATTGAAGTCCTCATGTTCTTCTTCAATTCTAAATATCTTTGGTTAGGCCTCGTTTAGAATATGCTGCGCAGTTTTGGTCACCGTATTACAGAATGGATATACATGCACTGGAAAACGTACAAAGGAGGAAGACAAAGTTGATACCATTTGTCAGAAATCTTCCCTATGAGGATAGACTGAGGACCCTGGTTCTGCACTCTCCAGAAAGGCGTAGAATTAGGGACGATATGGTTGAGGTGTATAAATAGAAAACAGGAATTAATAAAGGGGATGTAAATGGCGTGCTAATGGCGCAGTAATGGTTTTAAATTGGAAAAAATCATATTTAATTCAAGTTTATTTTCTATAATGGTTACAATGTGGGGTTTACAGGTTTTGGGTATTGTGTGGTTTACATGTTTTAAAATACTAATTACAGAGGGGGCCACTAGGACACCTAGCATGGCTAGGCATTTCGGGCAGACTTAGATTAATTCTTACAGATTATGGTATTAAGGCTAAGTGACTACATCATAATTTGTGACTTTAGCAATGTGAATGATTTTGTTTTGGCACAATACAAAGTGTCTATATTGGAGTACTAAGGAAGTACTAAGGGAGTACTAAGGGAGTACTCAGGAAGGATATAGGAAAGCATTGGTTTGGTAACTGAGTGTGGATATGTGGAACAAGCTCCCGAGTACCGTCATAGAATCTAAGACTTTGTGTAGTTTTAAAAACAGGTTGAATAAATACATGAGTGGGTGTGGGTGGGTGTGAGGTAGACCTGACTTGCTTGTGCTACTAGGTCGGATGCCGTGCTCCTCCCCTAAGTGACGTGTCTGACCTCATTAGGTCAAGGCATTGGCTCAAGTCGGTGGGGGAATTGAACCTTCCTCGCATAGGCCAGTAGGCCTGTTGCAGTGTTCCTTCTTTCTTATGTTCTTATGTTTAAAAATTTCCTGTGCAAAGTTCAGTGGGACAGAGAACTGGCAGAGAAGTTAGTCAATGAAATGATGGAATGTGTGACAACAATATGCAAGGAAACTGAGGAGCAGTTTGTACACAAGGGTAACAGAAATAACGAAAAGTTCAGGATGAGCCCCTGGTTCACCCAAAGGTGTAGAGAGGCCAAAACCAAGTGTGCTAGAGAACTGAAGAAGTATAGAGGGTAAAGGACTCTTGAGAATAAGGAGAGAAGTCGTAGAGCCAGAAATGAATATGCACAGGTAAGAAGGGAGGCCCAATGACAATACGGAAATAACACAGCAGCAATAGCCTAATCTGACCCGAAGATGTTGTACAGCCACATCAGGAGGAAAACAACAGTCAAGGACCAGGTAATCAGGCTGAGGATGGAAGGAGGGGAGATCACAAGAAACGGCCGAGAAGTATGTGAGGAACTCAATATGAGATTCAAAAGCTAGTCAGTAATTTAAAAAAAAAACTTCCCACAAGCTGTTAATTTACCCTTGATATAATTCAGTGATACCACAGAGTAAGACCTTTTGGATATACGAAAAACTAGGATGTTAATATGACTCACGAAATCGTAATGAGACGACTGCAAACAAACGATACCACAGGCGGGATTAGATCCCACGGGTTCTACCCCAGCTCGTGGTATGGTTAGGATGTTAATAACAGGATATAACAGTGATAGTATATTGAAAGTGCAGTGCCCATCCAGTGTTTCCGTAACGGTTGTTTAACGGTTTATGGTGACAGTACAGGAAATTGTATGGGTCTAAAAGTGAACTTGACTCACGAAATCGTAATGACACGATTGCAAACAAACCATACCACGGGCGGAGTTAGAACCCCCGATCAGAGAGTCATAAGACTCCAGACCGATGCGTTACCCACTGGGCCAGCTAGCCACATTAAGATTCATCCAACTAGGTATATTTATACACCATAGATGCAAGCGAACATAGATCAGTGTGAGGAAGTCAGTAAGATCAGTAAATTAAAATGTATATGAGTGGTCAGTGAGTAATGAATCTGGAAATAGTTATACAGTGAACTTAACAAAACTAAATGCAGAGAAATTATGATACATGTCCACCCAGAGGAGAAAAAATGGGAGGTCACGTGACCTTTTTCCGACCTCACACGACCCCTACTAGCACCCGTTACCCACACCCATAATATAATCATCCCTTAGCCCCCATAATTCACCCACTACCCACTAGCCACAAGCTTTGGTTTCTATAAATACATCTCATATATTACCGTCACCAGTGCAGAGCAGAAAGGTAAAGTGAAAATCATTTATTTTTCATGGCATACAGAGTGAATTAGGATATGTGCAGGATGTCAGTACAGCATAGATGTGGGACATGTAAAAAATCATGGAAGGAAATCCAGGATCACATGCAATCTACGCTTTTCCAAAAATCATAACTCTCGTGCAAAAATAAACAATGCCTCAAGAAATGGCATGGAACTAGCAAAGTGCCTCTGGTTGTTGAATAAAGATATAGAGCATTGGACAGGTATCGGGAAGGTACTAAGGAGGGTAATAAAAAATAAAATTAAGCAAGAAAATAAAGATGAACTCTTGGACAGTTTACCCAAGATATACAAAACATGGGAGGAAGAGATAGGAGTGAACCAAAATTGCACAATGCACATACCAAAACGGATGACTCGAAATTAAAGTCACCATCTGAAAATAATGTAGGAAACAAAAACGTCAACTAGCCCAACCCCCACCCACAGTGTTAACCCAGACCCATCCTCCAGCTTTAGCGCTACTGCCCACAGCACTGGCGCTGACCCAGACTTAGCCCCCAGCCTTAGTACTAGTCCAGATTCTGCTAGGGACCCTACCACAGTCACCACCAAAATCTTATATATACGACCATCATTGCACAAGATCGTAGCCCACATTACAGATGAAGTGGAGGAGCCTTTCTCTTCTTCTGCTTCTTCTTCTTCTACTCTTTTTCTTCTGGGAAAATTGCTAATTTCTTGGAAGCGGGAGAGGGTGGCTGTGGCTTGGCTACTGAGGATTGTAGTGTAATCTTAGAAACTGTACAAATTGAGAACACACGTACCAAAAATTTTACCCAGCCAAAAGCGAAATGGTGCAAATTCTATGTTTGGGGCATCTGTAAGCAAGTAATATCAGAACAAACTAATGGGACATGCAATTCTGAACATCCAAAAAAATGTCGTGACCTCCTGTCTAAAGGAATGTGTCATTCTACCTCCTGCAGAAATAAGCCTCTCTTCAGTCCTCCAACAACAGTGCTGCAAGACCAACTCCCCTGCATACCATCTAAAAGGGACAAGGAGGTACAGACCTCAAAAGACATACAATAGTAGTTGCGACAACCAAACTAAGTAATTTTTCAGTAGCAGGAAATGAAGAAAGAAAATGGAAGGAAATAAAAATAGTCCACCCGCTTGGAGCCTTGTTGAACTGGAGGTACAGCCAGTGCCCTCCTCCCCTTCCGTGGCCCTCCAGAGCTACAACAACTGAAGCCAATAACAAACCCCCCAAACAAACAAAATACGACATCGTTTATATTAGCTAATGTACAGGGCCTTAAGCCATCCACCAACAACAAAATACCGTTCATCAGTGGACTTCCAGAAGAGTCAAATGCGATGTTTCCAGCCTTTCAGAGGCCCACACAAAAGATTACTTTGACAACGAAATATGAATAAATGGGTACAAACTTTTAGATGCGACAGAAAGAATAGGCAAAAAGGAGGGGGTTTGGGCCCGTATGTCAAAGAGTTGCTCATCTGCACAGAGATGTTGAACACCACAAATGATTTAGCTGAAGTTCTAACAATAATGATCGAGAACCAAAACCTAGTTATCGTGGTTGTATATAAGCCACCAGATGCAACCTCCCAACAGTTCAAGGAACACCTACTGAAAATTGATTACTGTCTGGAAAGCCTTCCACCTACATCCCCAAACATCTTACTGCTTGGTGATTTCAACCTAAGGCTTACAAATGGAAGACTGTAGGAATAACGTTGTAACAGAAACAATCCTTGGAGTCAGCGCAGATGAAAAGTCACACACATGAGTTACTAAATCGCTGCGATAAACACACCCAAACTCAGCAGAGAGAGGAACCAACAAGACTGGAAAACACACTTGACCTTATCTTCACAAATAATAAGGTCCTGGTATGAAACAGCAATATGAAAAAACAACTAATTCCGATCACAATCCAATCGAGGTTGAGACTTATATGCACAGGGGATCTGATCAGCAAAATGCACATAGCTGTGAAGGTGTCTACACCAAATACAACTTCAACAACAGGAACATGAACTGAGATCAGGTGAACCATGTCTTAAATGAAACATGTTTGGAAGATTTCTTAAATAATATGGATCCAAACCATTGCCTTGTTAGTATCAATTTCCTGGCAGGTGAAGTATGCTTAAGGCATATTCTCCTAAGAAAGAAGAGAATAAGAAAACTGGAGACGATACCTCTACAGAAGACGGCAAAGAATCACTGAGCTCCTCAAGAAGACTAGATTATCTGATACACGAAAGGAAGTGCTGACCAGGGAAGAGGAAAGTATCAAACTTAAGTTAAAGGATTCATAGTAGATCCAGGAGAAACAAAAGGAGCTAAAAGCGACTAGTGAAATTGAAAGTATGTTCCACTTCCCACAGACCTCCCCCAAAAGCATCACATAACTGAAGATCTCTAAACAGGCCCCATAAGACTGAGGAAAAATATCCCGCTCCTCTGGGTTCCACATCTGCCCTTTTAACTACACAATTCCAATCATCCCCCACAATCGCCACAGACAGTAACATGCGTAGGAAGTACACAAGTTCCTCCCGCACAAAATTTGTCTTTACTTTCACTTCACTTTCTGCTGGGGCATACACACACACAAACGCCACTCTTTCTCCCATCCACCATCCTTCCACACATAATATCTTCCCCTTCCCCCCCCCTCTTTCCTGTGTAACACAAACGGGCTCACCTCCCTGATCAACACACCCACTCCTTTTAAACTCTCAGATGGCAACACATAAGCCTGGTACCCAGGCACCACTAATTCACGACCAAGTTTAAAATTGTGTTCCTGCACAAATGCCACGTCAACCTTGTATCTATTCAAAAACATCCAGAAGTACTCACGTTTTACACCATTACACAGACCATTAATATTTATTGTTACACACCTGAGGCCGGTTTAAGCTTTCCCTCCCTGCCTTATTTCAAGACTCTTCCCTTTCTGACCATTCCCCTGGGCATTGCCTTTGCCATGTACTCCTCCCTCCTTCCCAACCACCCCCCACTACTGTTGTGGCCCTCTCTTAGAGTCACTCTTGGTACCATGACCCCATGCCTTTTTTCCTGGCCTTTGCGCCGTCGTCAGAACATCGTCTGAATCTGACGCCGCCACCCATTTCCTCGTTGCCCCCTCCATCTCCATATCTGTGTCCTGGGAGTCCTCACAATGGACTTCCATCTCTACCACCCTGAATTCGCCTCCATGTTTTTCCATGGCACTCACACTGTCCATCACAGGTGCCACCTGGTCCTCCCTCCTCCCGCACACACCTCCTTCCGCCCCAATCCCAGGTTACTGCTCGCTGCGACTCTCCACCTCCATAGACTGTAACATAGCCTGTAACACCGTCGCCAACTCCTCCTCGATAGCTTTCACTTCTGTGCCCACTTGCACCTCTTCACTCGACAACTGTACTGTCAAAGGGCTGGGTGATTCATGAATCATCACGTCCCCTTCCGATTCCACAGGAGGAGCCACCACCTCTTCACTCCTCATGCAACCATGCCCTCCTCCTTGCATCTGTTCTTCCTCAGGCATCGTTTTCTCATGTGCAGGTGGTCCGCCTTTTGCCGGCCCAGGAGCCTAATTCCACTTGCCACAATCTGCCGCCATATGGTCATATCCACCACACAGCCGGCACATACGCCTCTGCCCGGCATATGCCACCATTACCTGGGTTTTAAACTCCGAGATATACATACGAGGGTATAGGATGTCGCACCATCATCTTGAGATTGAAAGTACCCTCAGAAAATCCTGCATAAGCTCCTTTTACCCATTTTCTAGGTTGGGCTAGATGTACAGTCTCATATCTTTCGAAAACACTTCTGATATCTGCTTCATCAGCCTTAAAAGGCACGTTGTGGAGCTTGATCCATGAATAATGTCTTGATACGTCAGTCAACCTGACCCTCACTGCCGGTGTTACGTTAATGCTGACATCTTGATAACGATCCACCAACGCCATGTACACTTGAGCTGTTAGCACTTTTACGAATATTCTATAAACACCGTTTAGTGCCACTACATATAAATCCTCGTCTCTGATGCTGTATGTCTCTCTTATAATTTTGGGCAATAACGCCTCGACTGACGTAGGCGTTAAAGCCCCAGTAATGAGTTCAATGCCCACAGTATTCACTCTCTGGCGCACACCTAGCGCCATATCGTTTTCTGAGTAGCTCGTCTGGGTAAACAGTAGAGGGGTGCAAAGCACGACCGCACTCTACCTCATCCAGGCAGTGAATGATCCAATCATCATGGAGTTTAAAAGGATTCTAAAACTGCTCCCTTATGAATTGTGTTTAATAGTAGTGCTAGGAGTAGCAAATATGTACCTAGTTTAAATGACAGCTTGATGAAAGATCCGTCTTGACGGAAAAATTAGGAGATACATTATATTGTTAAATTTCAGGGTGAAGAATTATGCCTTTGTGGCTGACACAAGTGGGTTTGCAGGAGGCAGATCTGGATTGTACCTTTTCTTGTGGCTTGAAAATCCGAGTGACTTTTTGCTTTAGGAGTGTATTATTTGGTGCTACATCCAGTCCTATCCTACTTAAAGTGACTATAAATACACACTTTAAATGTACAGGTAGTCCATTGAGTGAAGTAATGGGTAAACTATTTTATGCGGACAATTTTCTGGGTGTGACGCCAACTGTAGAGGAACTCATGAGGATATATGTAGAGGCTAATAAAATAATGCAAAGTGCAAATATGCCTTTGAGGGAATGGAATAGCAATTCGTCCAGAATAAAGAACAAAATAAATAAAGATTATCCTGGAGGTGAAGTACCTAAATGTAGTAATGAATTAGGATTAACTTGGGATACTGAGAGAGATTTGTTATTGTAAAAGCCTAATAATTATATTATGCCCAATAAATTAACCAAATGCTTCGTTCCACTAGGCATCCCTTCCAATAAGAGGTAAATTGGTAAAACAAGAAGAATGGAAGCTTAATTAAGTGTGCTTGGGATGAAACTCTACCTGAAGAATTTGTTAAAAGGTGGGAAAAACTAAATGGTGATTAAGTAAAAACACCAATGTTTGAGTTCCCATATAATGAAGCATTTCAAGATGGTAAAAATATAATACACATTTTTTGTGATGCTTTAAAATTGGCATATGGAGCAGTCGCTTATATTCTATGAAATAATGTTATTTCTCTTATGTCCAAGGCTAAAGTGGCTCCAATTAAATCATGTACCTTGCCTCAGTTGGAATTAACAGCTATTTACGTAGGTGTCAAATTAGCTATTTATATAAGAAATAAATTGCAGGAGATAAATATTAGCGACATTGTAATTTGTTCTGATAATGAGGTGTCATTACAATGGATTTGTATGTGTATGTACAAAACAGAGTCACTGAAATTAATCAGATGCAAGAGAAATATCATAGTTTGGGTAACATATGTTAACATTTAATCATATACCTGGTGATGAGAATCCAGCTGATTTCTTGTCAAGAGGCTTGATTTATGCTGAATTTGTAAATGCTTTATCATGGCTTAGAGGACCGAGCTGGTTGGTAACTCAAGTTAATTGGCCTATACAAAAGGTGCATATTGCAAGTGTTGAAATTATTTTGACCACCCCTCCAATAATTTGTCCCTACGTAGCCTGTGGAAAATTAAATTTACCTGGATGTAACTCATAAGAAACCTACCAGTAAATGGTAACAAAGATAATTATTCTTTATCAAGGTTACAGAGAAAAGTAGGAATTTTAGGACACTTAGGTCGCAAAAAATGTCCTCCTTCGATACCTACGATAATGTATCTCTCCACAAGTCACTCTGGACCTATATTAATTTCAAATGAAATATACATCACCAGGAATTCTGGTAAAAACATTAATATAAATATGTGGACTGTATATTAAATTTAAAATGTGAATACATATACATTGAAGGAGAATTTATAATAATAAGACTCACCAATTAGTCTGGAGATTACGGTGTGTCATCCTCAAAACCCCCCTGCCTAAACTATGAAGAAAATACAGGCCAGAATTTAAACATAAATAGACAACTTAGCTGGGGTTCCAAAGCTGTCCTGTCCATCTGCTTAATGCTCACGTTATGCAGGACTGCAAATCCAACAATTTCGGCTTCTATTTGGGAAGTTTCAACCACAATTTAACTTCCAGAGCGACGAAATTTATACACATTTCACTAGCGTGCCTTTAACCCATTCAGCGACGCTCACCCATGTCACTGGTTCTTTATTTATTTACAAATTAATTTTTATTACCTACAATATATTCCATCAATTTACATACAAATACACTGTATTTTTGTAAAATATACAGTATTTTCTACACTGCAGCATGGCAGAGTTCGTTGCTATATGACTCAAATTACTCATTCCTTTAGGAGACGATTCCAGCCAGTTCTGGCTTGAGTGGCTGTTCCCCTAGTAGGTCTTACTACAATTTCATCTTCCTGCATCACTTGGTCAGCGTTACCTTCAATATCACTCGTGCAACTTTCCCTTAGACTTTCATTTACATTTGATTGAATGCCATTTAATTCCAAGGGAATCTATTTATTAATTGTGCGTAAACTTTCCTGGCCACGACACAACACTTTGACATTCCAGACAACACCCTGTGCATCTGGGTACAATGTCAATACTTTGCCCAGAGGCCACAATGTTCGATTTTGTTCAGTATCAATTAACACACTGTCACCTGGTTGAATGTTGTATCGATTTACTGCCTCTGTCGCACCATAAAAGTGTTCACATAGTGTAAGAAGATATTCCTTATGCCACACATTAGACCAATGATCAATTACTTTATTTAACATTTTAAATTTATCACACAACACTGCCGCATCATTGTAATCTTCATCACTTTCTTCAGGATTATCTCTATAGACAGGGGCAGCTTCCAATTTCCTTCCACATATTAGGTGATAAGGTGTTAATGCTTCTGCATCAGGTGTATCACTCATGTACGAGAGAGGCCTATTATTTATCCGATTCTCTGCCTCCACCAACACTGTACGAAATTCCTCCAAATTAATTCTCTGCCAGTGTAGTACTTTACGGAGACACCTCTACACTGTGCCTATCAGTCTTTCGTACAGCCCCCCCTGCCAAGGGGCTCTAGGAGTAATAAATTTCCAGGTACACCCTCGTTGGGTTAACAGAGATTGAACATCCCTACTATTATTTAATTTTATCAAGCGTTGAGCACCCACTCCAAAATTTGTGGCATTATCCGAAATCATCAATCTCGGTCAGGATCTCCTAGCTGCAAATTTTCGAAACTCTTCTGCAGACAAGTCCTGAGCCGCTTCTAAATGAACTGCCCTAGTAGCAGTACAGTGAAACACCACCTGAAATACCTGTTAAAATGATTGGACCACTATAGTCTACACCTGTTACATCAAATGGTTTCACTAATTGTACACGCTCCTTTGGCAATGGTGGAGGACCTGGGTGCATATAGGATCTGGCATCCACACGGCGATATATTACACAAGATTTAATGACCCTTTTTACACTTTGCCATCCTTGTGGAATCCAGAATCCAGAAAATTGCAGGACTGCAAATCCAGCAATTTCGGTTCCTATTTGTGAAGTTTCAACTACAATTTAACTTCCAGAGTGAAGAAATTTATGCACATTTCACTAGCTCAGCGACACTCACCCATGTCACTGGTTCTTTATTTTTATTTTTTTACAAATTAATTTTTATTGCCTACAATATATTCCATCAATTTACATACAAATACACTGTATTTTTGGAAAATATACAGTATTTTCTACAAAGCCATTGATAGCAATAAGTATTCTTCCTTCCAAAACTAATTAATGTAAGAATGTTAGTTTTCATATATATGAAAAAAATGAACATCTCATATAATTCTCCACATCCTATGAAATACTGGCTTCATAAGGTGCAAGAAGAAATCTATGGAGATGAAATTAAATTAATAATAAAAGTTAAATGTAAAAATGTTCAATAATAAATTAATGTGTGTAAAAATTGTAAGTCAAAATGAAGAGCAAAATAATTTCAATTAATTTAAGTCATTTAACAATGAACTCCGCCTGGCTATAGTGTGGAATTTTTTTTAATTTTCCGGAAGTCAGCATGTGTAATATTGTATAAAATATTCAATTGTGCATTAAAGTTGATGCTGATTTAACTCTGGTAGAATCTGCGCTTGCACCAGGTGGAGAAAGGGAGAGACACCATATTGAAGATTCAGTGAATTCAGATGATTAAAACCCCCATTGAATTAAACCAAGCTTCATTAAATTGTGGTGAAACGGCCTCAGATGAGCAGTAAATAATGTGGTGATGCACTACACTGCGAACTGGGAAAAAAATAATGAAGAAACCACTAAAATATAGTTGATAATTGGTGAAATAAGGAGTTTGCCATCTTGAAATTGAAGAGTGTGACCACATTGTAATTTGGCCTGAATATATTGGCGTTTCCAGAGGTTTATTGAGGCTCAAACCTCCCAAATAGTAGCCAGGAAAATCGGAATTACAGTCTTGCTGAAACGGCAGTAACGTGGCAGGATGTCAATAATTGGATTGTGAACTAAGAGAAATAAAACCATCAACACCCACAGATAAGTAAAACTTTTTTTTGTGTTGAGCCATCTAGCCAATTTAGTTTTTTTCATAGTAAGATAGTTGTGGGTGATCCAGCGGCATACGGCGACCTCCAGAGATTAATTGATAATCATTTAATTTTTCCTAATATTGTGTATATATCTGAGCAACCCAACCACTCCCCTCCTCCTTCCGCAAGTCCAACCTAAATGATACAGCACCATAATTATTGGTTATATGTTTATTAATTTAATTTAATTAATAGGCCCAGGGTTATATGTGTACTAGAGGATTGTGAGTTTCGGATGGGATATTCCCAAGAGACCTAGAATATATAAAATTCCCACATACCTCAGAGGTGCAGCAAAATGTATGAAGTTCTACTCAGTTGCCTTCTAATCAAATTATTTGTATGTATGTAATGAGGTTCATGTAGATTATTTATTTTTCACATTTTCATTGTAAGGGAGAACCAACAAATTGTTAGTTTAATTACACTGGCTGTTCTTTTTGAATTTTAAAAAATATTTCTTACAATTTTAAAAGATTTGTCTATTAAGTGTTTTGGGTATTTTAGATCATTAGCCATTTCATAAATCTTCACCTTTGAACTCTAGGCTGCAAATACGTAAATCTCTCAAAAACATTGATGAGAATACCAAGAAGTTTAATTCTAACTTGACGTGAAGAATAATACTACACATAGGAACAGTTATTTGTTGGTTTTCTGTAAATTTAGAATTTAAAAATATGAGTCCCTTTAAAAATTAAAGCATTCAGAAAAAACAGTGAGTTATTTTCTTTGAACTTAACAGAAAAATTTTTATGGAATGAGTTAGACTATTTAATTTAACAAGAAAATAGTTTATATCTATATTCTTAGGCATAAGACCAAAAACATCATCTGCATATCTGTAGCACTTATTTCTATTGGGAAGGATATTTTAAGAAATCTTGTTTCAAAATATTCCATGTACAAATTACAACAGACAGGCTAGCGAAGATTTTCCATTTCCCTACTAAGTTTCTGAGTGTAAAACTCTCCATTAAACACAAACTTTGCATCAACAATACAAAGTTTATTAAGCTTAATTATGGATTTATATTGGCAATGATAAATTTTAATTAACAAGTTATTCAGACAGGAAACTTATTATATCATCAACTGGATCTTTTGTAAACAAGGAAGTAATATTAAAGCTAACCACCAACATGTATATTGTTCCTGTGAAGACGTGTCTAGTATGCTCTTTATGAATCTGAACTAAGACGTCCCCTGTTGAGCAACATTACCACAAGCCTAAAAATAAATTGAAGGTGATTAAGCTCGAGATACACGACTGAAGGAGGAAAACAAGAGGATTCATAGTAATCTCCGTGTTGTGAGCTTGGACAGTGGCTGGACAGCATGGAACGAACCTGAGGATCAAGAAGATGGGTGGAGTGGCAGAAATGATGAAGAACCAGGAGACTAATGTGGATACTTTGAGCCCATTTTCTGTTCTGTCTGACGAATTTGGGTTGTCTACTGGGAATATCACAACTAACACCAAGGAAGCATTAGCAGACGAGTGTGAGTCGACGATCCTAGACACCCCATCGAAGACCATCCCAATAAAGACCATTCCAACTTAGACTATCACAATGAAGACAATAGAGAACACCACAACGAACACTGCCAATGAAGGTAAGAACATTGTTTTAGTTGGGGACATTCAGTTTAAGTTTATGGATAGGAAAAGGAGGCAGAGGATATGTTTTCCTGGGGCCGAGTTAGACGATATTCTTAGCCGTCTGGAAGACGTTTTGAGAAGTAATGAGAGCAGTCCTATTATTTGTCTCAGAGCAGAAGGCAATAGTGTTAGCAGACGTAGGAGTCAGGATTTGATTAGAAATAGGACAGCCATAGAGATATATAGGAAGAAGGGAGCGAGCCCTATTATATGTGGCATTTCACTGAGGATAAGAGTTAGAAATGAATGGTTGTCCAGGGAAATTGGTGTCAATTGCTGACTGGACAAACACTGTAAGGGAGATGCAGTAATATTCAAAGACAACTGGAACCTCTTCTAATTCAAATTCAAACGTTTATTTCTCTCTATAGATTACAATGTGTGGTTTACATATTATAAAATAATTACGAAATTAAATACTTATTACAAAGAAGGTCACTAGTATGCCTAGGTATACCCAGACATTTCGGGGAAACTAATACTATTCCTTAGCCTCTAATGAGACAGGTTATGAATCTATGGCAGTAATGCATTGTATGCCAGAGATGGTGTTCTCGTATCTAGGTTAGGGATTGGGGGACCTCTTAAGGTTTTAAACAAGAAATAGTGATATGGGTTTTTCTGGGAAAGCAATGAATTCTCAGTGAAGCGATAGAGTGATTTTTAGGGAAACCAGTTATAGGCAGAATGAGGTAGAGTTATTGGTGAATTTTGGAAAGCCAGGAACACTAGGTGACAAGGACAGTAACAGGAATAGTGGATAAACAGGTAGAGATGAGAGAAGGGAGGATTTCTGAATTTATATTACACAGATAGTCGTAGTACTAGAAATAAAACAGACTAGTTGAGATTAGTTGCCAATGAGGTCAACACTGATTTATTTGCCATAACTAAGACGTGGTATAATATGAAAAATCGAGACACATGCCTGCTGATTATCACATACAGGATTTTAAATTGTTTCATGTTGACAATTGTATCGGAAAGTGCGAAGAGACATACTGTATGTCCGAGATCGCTTGAAGTGCTGCATGAAAACTGGTATAAAGTCGGAAATATCACATACAGAGTCTGTCAGAGTTATAGAATTTTCGAATGGGCATGAAAAATTTGTCTTAGGCGTGATATACCGTCCCCCAAACTTGGATAGGGACCGAGGGATATTACTTTGGGAGTAAACTGTCAGGGCCACAAGGCATGATAATGTAGCAATTATAGACTTTAACTTTAGTCAGATTGATTGGAATTCCTTGACTAGGAATTTGGAGCCTAACAACTTCTTAGAGGTAATTCAGGAGTGTTTTTTAAAGCAGTATGTTACAGAACCTACTAGGGGAAATAACCTGTTTGACTTGGTTCTGGCAAACAAGGAAACCTTTGCAGAGAAACTTGGCGCAGTAACCACAAATCAATATGATTAGCACTGAATGGAAGTATGATAATAGAGATTTTTGCTTAGAAGATTACAATGGTCCTAGAGAGCAACTATAATCTGTGAACTGGGGTAATAATGATAGCCATCAATATGAGAGCTTTCTAAACACTATACATGCTGCTAAAAGAACATATATTTCGTATAAAGAAATAAGATAGAATAGAAATGACCCGAAATGGATGAATAGGCTCAAGCATCTTTTAGAGAAGAAGAAAAATTTATAGACTCATCAAAAGAGGTGAAAGTCACCTTATGAATCAATATATTCACATTAAGAGGGAGGTTAAAAGTGGGACAAGAAAAACTAAATAGGACAATGAAATTAAAGTTGCTAGGGATTCCAAAAATAACCCAAATAGTTTTTTTCCAGGAATATAGGACAAAAGTTAGAGAAAAGATAGGTCCACTTAAAAATAAATCTAGGCATCTTAGTGATCAGGAGAATAAAATAAGCTCGATTTTAAATAATTATATTCTCTCGGTTTTCACACAAGAACACTAACAATATCCCAGTAATTAATTTTCATAGTAGGCCTGAAGAAGATAAACCATGTAATATCACAATCACTAGGGGTATGGTTATCAAACAGATCGACCGATTCAATCAAAATAAATCCCCAGGATCTGATGAACTTTTTTCAAGGCTTCTTATGGAGTGCAAAATGGAACTTTGGGAACCATTAACTAACATTTTTAATATATATCTTCCAACAGGTGTAGTGTCTGATATGTGGAAGATGGCCAATGTAATTCCTAATTTTAAAGCAGGTGACAAGTCGTTACAGCAAATTTCCGCCCAATAAACCTAACCTCAATTATAGGCAAATTACTAGAGTCAATTATAGCTAATATTATAAGAAGCCATCATGATAAGTATAATTTGCTTAATGATACTCAGATGGATTCAAGAGGGCCGTTCCTGCCTAGCTGTTTTACTAACTTTCATCAGTAAAGCTTCTGAGGCTATTGACCACGATATAAAGAATTCGATATTGTTTATTTGGATTTTAGTAAGGCTTTTGATAGTGTATCACACCAGAGTCTGTTAAAGAATGTGGCAGCTCATGGCCTGGGGGGGGTGAAGTGCTGTCCAGGATCGAGTCATGGCTCATAAACAGGAAGCAGAGTGTGTATAAATGAAAAAAATTGACACCTGCAACATCTGTGTAACTTTACTGACGTTTCTCCAACAATACAATAATAACAAATCAAATCAAATCAAATCAAAAGTTTATTCTCTGTAAAGATTACAATGTGCAGTTTACATATTACAAAATATTGGTTTCAATTTGTGGTTTACATATTATATTAAAGCTCCTATATCGGAGTATCTCAGGCAAACTTATGACTAGTTTAAGATTTGTTTGGCAATAGATTTATTCGTAATTTTATGTTTACAGTCGCTTGGGTGAGTGTAAGTGTAAACTTGGGGGGAATCACAGATATCGAGAGTAGGTCTAGTTTGTTTTTTATGTGTGTATGATACAAGTAAGAGAATAGATAGTTTTCATGTAGTTTGCTGATGGTGGGGTGTGTCAGGGAGATAAGATGTTTTTTAAAGGTGGTTTGGAAAATGGTGGTTGTGTCTGCAGTTCTAGAGTTTTCAGGCAGGGAGTTCTAGTTTTTAGGCCCTTTAATTTACATTGAATTTTTGTATAGGTTTTGCTGGACACAGGGAATGTCATAGAGATTTTTGTGCCTGGTGTTGTGCCTGTGGGTCCTGTCAGAACTATCAAGAAAATGTTTTAGTTCAGGTTAATATTGGAACATATGGTTCTGTAAATGTAGGTTGCACAGTAGTAAGTTTGGTTGTTCTGTACTGTAAGTTTAGATCTTTGAAGAGTAAGGGGGGGGGTGTTGCCTAGTATTGGATTGTGTGATAATTCTTACTGCTGCTTTTTGTTGGGTTATTATTGGCTTTTGGTGGGTTGCTGCTGTTGATCCCTACTTACTACAGGTGAAGGAATGGTCACTGGTAGGCGGGATTCCCCAGCAGAAGTAGGTTATATCCAGAGAAGGAGCTAGTGGTAAGCAACAAGGTTGTGTTGATGTCCCCTGTACCAAGATTCATGATGATGCAGTGTCTGACAAGTTGTACATAAATGGTGTGATACAATACCGACAAGATGAAGAATCAGACACATGTGCAACATCTGGGTAACTTTGTTTGTAGACATATTCGCGGAGATGTGGTTTATATACTGACTAGAGGTGAGGTAGAGCAGTGGTAGATAGAGTCACCAGAGAACAAAGGAACTAGTGGAAGCAGGTCGTGTCTAAAGATTAGACAAGTTTTAAAGAAATCCCTGCATCAAGATCCCAAGAAGTTGCTGTGTCTGACACTATGTGAAAAAATGGCTTTCAATACTCGCAGGTTGGTAAATGAGACACTTTTGAAACATTTGGGTATCTTTATTCTGGAAACGTTTCTCCACACAGTGGTTTCTTCAGTCAAAATTGATCGATTGCACACATCGACTCAAGGCTGAGGGACTGATTACATCAAACTCCTCTTATTCAACCTGTTTCTGCATTGGACTGAAGACGACACTATGTTGAAACGTTTCCAGAATAAAGATACCCAAATGCTGCAAAAGTTTCTCATTTTATGTATATAGTTTTACACTTTTCAGATTATGTCCTTGTATTGTATTGATAAAGCCACTGGTGGGCGAAACGTTTACAAATAAGATGTGGCACATGTGTCTAATTTCTTCATAATGTCGGTGTTGTATACCACTTATGTACAAATTAAATTCTCTTGTAAGAAGAAGAATGAGGGTAGACATGATTGAAGTGTAAGTGGAATAATGGATTCGAATTAGATAAGTTTAGATTTATGAAGGATATACGACAGTAGTGGTTTGGAAGCAGGGTAGTCGATGAGTAGAACTTTCTGCCTAATAGGGTTATTGAAACTAAAATCTTTGGTAGGTTCAAATTTAGGTTGGATAAATACATGAGTAAGAGGGATTGGATTTAAACGGGACTTGAACATGACTTAAAACGGGTTATCAAACCTTGTTGCTTGGGTAGCACTGAATTTTTTTTGTATATGACATTGATCTGCCAAGTATGGGCCAATAGGCCTATTGCAGTATTCCTCATTTCTTATGTTCTTATACATTTTCCATCATCTACATGAGAATGCGGGAAAGACTCTTTCATCGTAAGCCATGCATGTAATATGATGAGACTAAAATGTCTGCAGCAATGGGCTAGTAACCTCTTCTGAATATATTACTAAAAGTAAGAAGAGAAACTTAATAAAGCTGGGATGTTTAAATGTGCGTAGATGTAGTGTAGACGATAAGAAGAAGATAATTGGTTATTTATGACTGAAAAGAAGTTAGATTTCCCTATCTAAGTGAAACAAAGCTGAAAGGGGAAGAGGAGTTCCAGTGGGGAGAAATTGAAAAGATTGGGTCAGGAGAACTTGAGAGAGTTAGAGGCAAGGTATGTGTAGCAATAATGTTGACGGATCGGTTATGGAAGAAGAGGGAATATAAATGCATAAATTCAAGGATTATGTGGATTAAAATAAAGGATGGATGTGAAGTGTTGTATAATAAGTGTTTATGTACCTGGAGAAGAGAGGAATATAGAGAAAAAAGAGAGCTTTTGGAAGACGTTAAGTTGCTGTTTTGGTAGTTTTAACCAAGTGAGAGAGTAATTATAATAGGGGATCTGAATGCTAAAGTGGGAACAACAGTTATAGAGGGTGTAGTAGGTAAGTTTTGGGTACCAGGGGAAAATGAAAATGGGGGGGCTTATGATTGAACATTATAGAGAAATAGGTTTAATAATAGATAGCACATATATAAAAAAAGATGAATAAATATGCGAGGTATGATATAGTGCATAATGACTGTAGTTCTTTGGACTATGTATTGATGGATATATTGATGACGGGAAGACTTCAGGATGTGCATGTTTATACAGGAGTAATAGATATATCAGATATATTTTTTAGATGTAGCTACAGTGACAGTAAAAGGTAGAATGAGTGCAAGGAGATTGGTATCAAAAAGCAAGAGAGAGGTGATGGTTTATAAAGTAAAGGAGGAGGCAGTTAGGGAAAAATATAAGCAACTATAGTTAGAAAGATGGGCTAGTGAGAGTATAGGCAATGAGGCTGAAGAGTTATGGGGAAGATTTAAGAATGCAGCGTTAGTGTGTTCTTCAGATGTAGGAGGGTGCGTGCTCGAGGGAAGAGAAGCGATTAGTGGAATGAAAATGTAAAGAGAGTGGTAAAAGAGAGAAAAGATAGAATATGATAGGTCTTTACAAAGTAGAAGTAATATATAGGAGGATAATTATATGAAGAGAAGAAGAAGACGAAATATTAAGATGGTGGAGGGTAAAAGGAGATCAAATCAGAGAGTGGGTGAGATACTATGAACAAATTTTGCTGAGAATTAGAAAAAAAAAATGGAGTAAAATTAATAAAGGACCCCAATGGAAATAAGTCACTCTGTCTGATTTTCTTGGATTATCCTAGGCTCTCTACACATATGTTGCTATGTATGATAATCTATGTAACTGTATATGTGTATTCCTGAATAAACTTACTTACTTAGTTAAGAAAGCCTAGAGAACGAATGGATATAACAGATGAAAAAAGGAGAGGAGAGTTGTTAGATGGAGAGTTGGAGTTTTTAGGAAGATAGAGGGAATATTTTGAAGAACTGTTAAATGTTGATGAAGACATGGAAACCGGAATTTCGTGGCTGAATGAAAAAGAGCGAAATGTTAGTGTGGGATCAAGAAAGAAATGTTAAATCGTAGTTTTAGTTGGTGCTTTTATTTAATAAATTTGTGAAAAAGGACAAGGTACCTTGGGATTGGCAGGACGCATGCATAGTTTTTTGGTATAAAGGCAAAAGGGGACAAAAGAGAGTATAAAAATTATAGATGGATAAGCGTGGTAGGCTGTATGGTATAGTTATTGTTGATATAATTATAAGTAACACGGAGAGAAGGATCGCAGATGAATAAGTAGGCTCTAAGAAGGGTAGGAGATGTGTAGACCAAGAGTTCACAGTGAAGCATATAAACAAATAATGTTTACATAAGAGTAGAGAGGTTTTTGTTGCATTTATGGATTTGGAAAAGGCATGTGATAGGGTGGATAAGGAACCAATGTGGCAGATGTTGCAAGAATATGTGATAGGTACTAGGTTAATGAAAGCGGTTAGGAGTTTTTATGAGGAGACTGAGGCTCTGGTTAAAGTATGTAGGAGAGAGAAGGAGAAAGATAGAGAGAGAACTTATTTCCCAGTAAAAGTAGGCCTTAGAGATTGATGTGTGATGTCATCATAGTTGTTCAATATATTTATTGATATGGTTGTAAGTGAATGTAGGGAAAAGATGTGGATTTAAAGATAAAGATTCTAAATGGGAATCGTCACACTTTCTTTTTGTTGACGACATTGTGCTTTTGGGAGATTCTGAAGTGAACTTGCATATGTTGGTGTACAAATTTATGAGGGAATGTAAAAGAACGACATTAAGAGTGAACATTGGAAGGAGCAAGATGATGAGGATAACAAATATTTATGTAATGTAAGATTGGATATCAGATTGGAGGGAGGAAGGGAGGGAGTGTAGAGGAAGTGAATTCATTTATACTTTTGGAAATGAACTTGTTAGCTGATGAGTCTGTGAAAGACGAGGTAAACCGTAGCACTGACGAGCGAAAAAAGATGAGTGGTGCACTGAGGAGCCTGTGGAGACAATTAATGTTATCCATGGAAGCAAAGAGGGGGATGAATGAAAGTATAGTTGTGTCAATACTCCTATATGGGTGTGAAGCATGGGTGGTGAATGTTGCAACAAGGAGAAGACTGGAGGCTTTGGATATATCCTGTATGAGGGCAATGTATGGTGTGAATATTATGCAAAGAATCTATAGCTTGGATTTAAGAGGGAGGTGTGAGTTGAGGAGGTTTTGTTTAGATGGTTCGAATATATAGAAATGATGGAATAAAATAGAATAGAGGGTGTTTAAATCTGTTTCTTGCTTTCTGTAAGCCTCGGAGATCGAACGCCTCGACTTATCTTACCCTACATGGGGATTAAGGGCATAGGATATATACGTGACGTACCGTGCCTGAATATTGACCGTTAGTGATAAGACCTGGCTGGCATCACCATGCCTCCTTACTCTGAGGAAACGTCCTCTCATTCCACCTTTTGCTACTCCTGCAACATTGCATAGCTCCTTAAGACTCACGAAGACGTATGAAAAATCGTGAGACAGGGTGACCCGAAAAAAACACTTTCACCATATTTCACACTACCACTGTCTTGCACGATCTTCACAGATAAGGCAGTTTATATGTCACTCTGAACAGTAAATATTCATGGAAACCAGGTAGCCAAAAGCCATTCGTCTCCACTCCCGTCTAATACACTCACACATGCCTGCTGTATGTCCAAGTTCCTTGCACACAAAAATTCCTTTACTTATATAGCTGGGGGGTGTTCCGGTTGTCAATGCCCCCACCCAGTCCATGACAAGGCCTCGGTGGAGCAGGGCATGATCATCTAGGTTGTTACAGGTAGTGACTGGTCAGGTAGTGACTTATGGTGTTTGTCCAGTTCTCTTCTGAAGACAGCCAGGGGTTTATTGGTAATCCCCTTATGTATGCTGAGAGGCAGTTGATTAGTCTTGGGAACATGGAACTTATTGTGTTGTCTCTTAGTGTACTCGAGGCACCCCTACTTTTCATTGGAGGGATGTTGCACCGCCTGCTGATTTCCGTGTGCAAATTAGGGACTAGTCCCTTTATGATTTTCCAAGTGTATATAATCATGTATCTTCCTCGCCTACGTTCCAAGAAGTACTGGTCAAGGGACTTAAAACATTCTCAGTAATTTAGGTGCTTTATGGAACTTATATGTGCAGTGAAAGTTCTCTGTATATTCTCCAGGTCTGTAATTCCGCCTGCCTTGAAAGGGGCCGTTAGTGTACAGCAACATTCGATCCCAAAAAGAACAAACTGTTTGAAGATAATAATTATTGGCTTCTTATCCCTAGTTTTGATGATTCTCATTATCCATCCTCTCATTTTCCTAGCAGATGTAATAGAAACATTGTTGTAGTCTTTGAAAGTAAGATTCACTGACATTAACACTCCCAGATTTAAATTTATTTTATACTTCCATCTAGTTTTATTTCCTCGAATTTTCCATAGCGAAGTAATAGAAATTTGTCTTCACTGAACTTCTTACTGTTTTCAGAAGCCAAATGGTTAATGTTCACTTGGAGATTTTCAGTGTCCTCAATGGATGACACTGCCATGCAAATTCTGGTATCATTAACAAGGAGGACTCAGTGCTGTGGCATACATTTCTGTTTATGTTAGATATGAGGATGAGGAAAAGAATGGACACGAGTTCTGTACCTTGTGGAACAGAGCTTTCTACTGTAGCCGCCTTTGGCTTTACCCCTTCCCTCCATCCTAGGATGATCCCCTACACAGCCTTTCAGCATCTACAGATTTACACCCTCCAAGTCATTCTATTTTGCTCCATCCAGTCTAAATGACCAAACTACCTTTACAACCTCTCTTTATCCCTCTGAATATTACTTTTAGTAACTCTGCACCTTCTCCCAATTTCCACACTACGAATTCTCTGCCTAATATTAATGCCATACATTGTCTTCAGACACCACATCTCTTCTTCCATCCTCCTTCTTGCTGCAACATTCACATCCCATGCTTCGCATACATATAAGAGTGTTGGTACCACTATACTCTCATACATTCCCTTCTCTGACTCAATGGACAGCGCTCTTTGTCTCCACAGATACCTTTTTCACTTTCTCAGTTCTACCGTTTACTTCGTTTCTCATACACTCATCCGCGGACAAATCCACTCCGAAATTTCTGAACACATTTACTTCTTCCATACTCCGTCCCTCTAATCTGGTATCTATTTTTTTTCTTAACTAACTCGTTGGAAAACCTTATCACGATACACTTATCTATGAATATAAATAAATATCTAACAGCGATAAATATCTTTCAGCAACCCATCGACGACTCTGGAACAGGAGCTGAGACTCTATCCCATTAAGGACAAATAGGTGGGTTCCTATAGGTGAGCAGACATACACACGCACCGTACAGAGGTATGCTGCTTTATGATATACATAACATAATTATCCCACAGACACACGCACATACTAATGAGTTACTAAATATTTTACTTTTCGTTACTCTCGAATTGAAAACATATATGGTCATATTACTCATTGTCAAAAATCTCTTCTTATATACCGAGAGACACTTTAACCATCAGTAAGGAATTATTATATCATTATTGATAGTGTGCAGAATACAAGGGCTCATAAAAACAAGAGCCAGTTCATTTTATGCCTATAAAAACTAGCATGTTGATTTAAGTGATAATTACTTGTGGTTTACTAAAGCTTTCGATTGACAGGACACTCACGATAAAAAATAATCCATAAAAAAATATTAAAGTGAAGTCTCATATTATGTTCACTGAGTGACTCAGAACCTCGGTGCATTTACTCAGTGAAAGTCAACATTTGTTGCCCGGCTCTTGGTTAGTGCGGACGTTCACATAGTGTTGAGCAGTGGTGCATCTCCCAACAAACATCAGTCCCACAACTAACACGGTAAATACTATCACTACTGAACTTCTCAGCATTGAGTATGTAACTAATTATATTTTATGCATCTACTGTCTTGGAAGTTTGCTTAATATTATAATTAATGGTTACATTGAAATTCAAAGTATTTTCTAAAAAGAATATATATATACATATATAAATATATATATATATATATATATATATATATATATAT
This sequence comes from Cherax quadricarinatus, assembly GCF_026875155.1. Classification (NCBI taxonomy): domain Eukaryota; kingdom Metazoa; phylum Arthropoda; class Malacostraca; order Decapoda; family Parastacidae; genus Cherax; species Cherax quadricarinatus. Next base: position 33,395,516 of record NC_069455.1, on the reverse strand, counting down.
ATATATATATATATATATATATATATATAATATATATATATATGTCGTGCCGAATATGTAAAACTGGTCAATTAGCAAGAACTTATTTAAAATTAAGTTCTTTCTAAAATTTTCTCTTATACGTTTAAAGATATATTTTTTTCATTAATGTTAATGTAAAAAATTATAATTTTGCATCAAAAGAATCTTAGAAAACTTACCTAACCTTATTATAACAAGAACAATTTATTTTAGCCTAACCCAACTAAATATATTTTAGATTTGTTTACAATAATTTAATACTAAACAAACACAATCAAATATATTTTTTTCGTTAGGTTCAGAATGATTTTGGCTAAATTATTGCATACACAAATTTTCGCTTGTCCTATATGGCAAGATGAGCGTTGCTATTTAAGCCAAGATCGCAAGTTGTGCCTATTCGGCACGACATATATATATATATATATGTCGTGCCGAATAGGCACAACTTGCGATCTTGGCTTAAATAGCAACGCTCATCTTGCCATATAGGACAAGTGAAAATTTGTGTATGCAATAATTTCGCCAAAATCATTCTGAACCTAACGAAAAAAATATATTTCACTGTGTTTGTTTAGTATTAAATTTCTGTAAGCAAATCTAAAATATATTTAGTTGGGTTAGGCTAAAATAAATTGCGCTTGTTATAATAAGGTTAGGCAAGTTTTCTAAATTCCTTTTGGTGCAAAATTATAAATTTTTACATCAACATTAATGAAAAAAAATATATCTTTAAACGTATAAGAGAAAATTTTAGAAAGGACTTAATTTTAAATGTGTTCTTACTAACTGACCAGTTTTCCATATTCGGCACGACATATATATATAAGAACATAAGAACATAAGAATGTAGGAACACTGCAGAAGGCCTACTGGCCCATACGAGGCAGGTCCTTATCAAAACGACATCTACCTAAAGCTACTCAAGAAATAACTCCCGTACCCCTTGACACCAATCAAACCCAGCCCCTCCCACTCATATATTTGTCCAGTCTCTTCTTAAAGCTACCCAAGGTCCTAACCTCTATCACCCCACTGGGAAGACTGTTCCACGCATCTACAACTCTGTTAGAAAACCAGTACTTACCTATGTCCTTTATAAATCTAAATTTATCCAACTTAAATCCATATATATATATATATATATATATATATATATATATATATATATATATATATATATATATATATATATATATATATATATATATATATATATATATATATATAAAACAATCGCAGACAGGCGATCTTAACAATGCAAGACAAGCCATGGGAGGTTGAAATCTTTAGCTGAAGTACTTTCACACTTCTCAGTGCATCATCAGGAGCTGTGCAATATTACAAAGGCAACAACATGAGAAGTAGGGTAAGTTTTCAGGGAATGGTAGTGTAGGATGCCACCACACACTTGTCCCTCCCCCACACCCCTTATGGGGGCGAGAGGGCTGGGCCTCACAGTTTGCAGATTGCATGAAAAAATTCTAGAAGATAGTTAACATCCTGCCCAAGCTTCTAACCACTGGGAACAGTCATGTGCCTCAATACAGTTATTTATATACCTTCATCTACATCCTTTTAACTAATGAAATAGAGGGGGGGGGGAACCCTCATTTGTCAACCGGTCACAGACCCTTCCAGAGCAATCAGATAATACTTGCAGTGTCAGCTAATATACTTGTGTGATTTTTTCCTAATCAGGCATCCTTCCTCTTAATAACTACGTTATTCTTAATTTTAATGACATTCCTGTCAATATTATCCGCTGATATCAACATCATAACTAGACAATTCTTAATTTTAACACCATTCTATCATTATCATCCGCTAGTATCATTATTATATTACCAACAACCTGATTTATTGAACCACTAAACTAATTGCAACACCATGTTGCACCACCTGTGTGTACTTTGTACCACTGTACCTACAGCAGACCTAACATATTAAATATTGACGTTTGAGAGACTTAACGATGGGCGCACCATGATACCAGTTAATATGCCTGTGCGATTTTTTTCCTATTCGGGCAACCTTTCTGGTAATAATTAGGCTATTCTTAATTTTAACGTCATTCCTATCCTTATTGTCTGTTAATATCATTATTATCATCATTATATTATTACTAACAACCTGATTCACTGCCTCTCCATAACATTAATAACCACAAATATGATTATTATTATCATCATCAAAACTAGGCTATTCTTAATTTTAATGCCATTCCTATCATTATTATCAACTATCATCTGCTAATATCATTGTTATTACCATCATTATAATTTATATAATAATTTTAATGTCATTCCTATCATTATCAACTGTCATCCGCTAATGTTATTGTTATTACTATCATTTTTTTTATATTTTATTTAAAAGACATACATAGTACATAAAAGCAAACGACAAATTACATAGCGAAAACAGTGGTGAAAAAAAAAAAAACGAAATCTATACACACCTCAATTACAACAATAAGCCTTGCAACATATATTGCAAAATTCTGCATAGAACATGTAATTTCCAATTAATATGGTACATCTGAAATACACAAATCTGTACAGTAAACAATGACCATTCCATTCCTTGGAGTAAAGACATTACGCCTCGAACACTAAATCTAACCTAAAGACCCCTTGGCAGGTACATCTAATTCCTGATTGTACATCCTGCCACGGAATGTACAACTTACACTGTACATCCTGCCACGGAATGTACACCTTACATTGTACATCCTGCCACGGAATGTACAACTTACATTGTATATCCTGCCACGGAATGTACACCTTACATTGTACATCCTGCCACGGAATGTACACCTTACATTGTACATCCTGCCACGGAATGTACAACTTACATTGTACATCCTGCCACGGAATGTACAACTTACATTGTACATCCTGCCACGGAATATACACCTTACATTGTACATCCTGCCACGGAATGTACACCTTACATTGTACATCCTGCCATGGAATGTACAACTTACATTGTACATCCTGCCACGGAATGTACAACTTACATTGTACATCCTGCCACGGAATATACACCTTACATTGTACATCCTGCCACGGAATGTACAACTTACATTCTGAAAACACTACCCCCCCCCTCTTTTTGCGCGTCAATCCACCTGACACGTAACAATCTTTATATTTAACTTTATATTGTATGAAATTCTTGCATTATTCCATATTGAACAACATGATACGTTCAGTATAACTCAATATATTGAGATAATATAAAAATCAATTCTACATGATTCATGTACAACGTATATCTACTAGACACCCAAACATATCACCTTCTCGAGGAAGGTATAAATATATACTTATGAAGCATACACTTTACAACACAACCAGTAAAACAAAAACCTAATCCTCTGTCATCCATCAAATACCATACAACATATGTCACCTCAAAGGTAACCTAAACCTACGGGCTCTATAGAGCTCCCATGAAAAAACAATATGTAATAAAACACAAGGTGAGTCAAGCTTTTCTAAAAATAGTTCAATCATTCATTAAAACCACTACTAAGATGTAATTCTTTTTACATAATACATAACAGTGCATGACCTTCACACTTCCATAACTACTGATGCCTTCCTACCACACTCAATACTTCATGTGTATATATATATATTTTACATTCACACAGTGCACCCACATTGTCATTTCATTACACACATACCAATAATTTCGTTTCATATATATAATATTCCATTACACTACGACATCTATCGTCCTTTATAAATTGCATAATTAATAATTAAAATGAAGAACTTGTATCGTTCACAGCACACAACTCGCTCATCACACAGTGAAAGACACTTATGTCTCAGTACTATATTCATTCTCTTCCACACTAAACCCTTTCACACTATCCTTATCGGGAATCCAGCCCGCCGCAATCCCTCACACTGCACGTAAATCCCATAAATCCCTCAACCTAAAACTCCGATAGCCCTCAGTAAAAGCATTCTCCCAACTCCCTCCGTAAATTTCCCTATTACGACACTTAGTTTTGTAAAATGTCGCAGCTAACACCTTAATCCTTTCATCCACGCCCACCTCCCTCATGGCACTTGACGTATAAATAAAATCCGTGACCAAATACGCCACTGCATTCTCCACCATCTTACTCACCCGACCTATATCCAAACTTAAAGCCAGAAACACCTGCAACTCTCCCCCACCTGAACACCTTTCCTAACCAGACCCGCACAACTTCTACACAGTCACAAAAATATACTGCATGAAAAATTGTCTCCATACTTCCACACGCTCTACATTCCCCTCCCTCCCTTATCCTCCTGTTGAATAGAACAACCCCAGACGGCAAAATCCCATGTAAAAATCTAAACATTACCTCCCAAAGACCAGGTTTTACACGTAATTGTTTGAGACCCGTCCATATTTCGCTCCACGCATACATAGGGTATGCCCCTTCAACAGCAGCCACCACTGACCTACCTTCTACTCCTTCGAGGACCCGCAATTTAACACACGATGGGTCCCTCACTGTCATTAAAAACCTCAACATCGCCTCACCAACTATTAAATCCCTACCCCCACCACCGTTGTATAATATCCTTACGTACTCTCACAAGTCCACCTCCCCTCCCTCCCCCCTCCCTTCCCCCTTCCTTATAAAACTTCGTTTTAGGTACACGCTCATCATCCTTTTTTCCAGAGGTATAAGCCCCAACCCTCCCCGACTGACCGGAAGTGTTAACACCGCTCTACTTAACCATTTGCAACCCAATCCCCATATAAACCTAAAAACCCCATGTTGTAAACGTTTTACCTCACGTCGCATCAGTGGGTACATGACAACCACATACCAAAACTTGCTGTACAATAGCACGTTCATCACTATTACTCTTTGATGCAGCGTTAGTTGCGCCGCCCTCAAACCACCAAGTCTTTTCAATACTCCATCCACTATTCACACCGAATTCACCTCTTGAGCCACCCGTGTATCTCTCACATAAACTATCCCACACATCAATAGTTGATCCACCACATTCCACCCACCCCCTACCACCTCATCCCCATGTGTACTATCCCTTAAGACCAGAAACTTAGTCTTCTCAACATTAATTTTCATTCCTAAAGCCTCCCCAAACACATCCACCACCTTACCCACCCTAAGCAAGTCCCTATTACCTCTCACCAAAACAGTCGTGTCATCCACATAACCTACAATACCAGCCCCCCATCTCCCACAACGCACCTCCGAATGGTCCTATGAAATGGATCCTGTATACACGCAAACAATATTTGCGATAGTGGGCAACCTTTGCGCAGTCCCCGTCGCATCTGTATTTTAACTCCTAGCCTCCAGTTAACCTACACCCTCATCGATGCCCGCTGATACAATAATTTTGCCCAAGATATTATTTCTTCCCCAAAACCTTGCCAACACATAAACCTCCATAACGCTTCCCTTTCCACACTATCATAAGCAGCCTTCCAATCTAACGTAAGTACACCCCCATCACCCAACTCCCCCCGTTTCTCTATAAATTCTCGAATCATGCCATGCCCTTCATACATTGACCTTCCTGGCACCCCATATTGCCCCCTATCAATTACCTTACCTATCACCATCTTGATTCTGTTCCCTACTATTCTATCGAACAACTTATAATCTCCACACATAAGTGAAAGAGCCCGATAATCCATTACCGTTGACTGCTCCCCTTTCGGTACCAACACCACAATGGCCGTCTGTTGCTGCTCTCCCATTACCGCAGCTGCCTTAAGTATGTTGAACAACCTTACTAAAAACCCCCTCAGAACTCCCCAATTCTTTATGTAAAAATCATTTGGCAGCCCATCTATACCCGGCGCCTTCCCCAAGCTCACCCCTGACAATGCCTGCCAAATCTCACTCTGTAATCGGCCCACCTAATGCCTCCCGATCTTGACAATCATTCTCACACTGCACATACCCTCCCATTTCCCCCAATGCCACTTCAAGGATGCCCACGCTTTGCGTATATGACTTAAACCAAGCGTCTAGATATCCACTCCTACCCTCCATCGTTACCAATGCTTGACCCGCTCTATACCCTTCCATCCCTACATGTACGTCATGTATTGATGGAAGGGTATAGAGGGTATAAAGCGATGGCCCCTTAACACGCAAGCCGACGGACGATCACACCATAGCACTGTTCCAATCCTCCCATAACTTGCGCACCATCAAAACGCTCATTTTGCAATACCATAATACTCCCCTTTAAACTCTCAATGTCCTGCACTGGATAGCTTGCTCCTCCTCGTGCATAACAGTCATGCAGCTGCCCTTCAAGATATCTTTGAAACCCTTACTTTAACCAATTATATTCCCTCCCACGACAAATGTAATATTCTCTGATGCGAATTTTAGCCACCGAATTCCACCAACTTACCAGAGCATCATCCCAGGCGCCTCATCCGCCAACCATTCCCACAATTGCACAAAAGACTGACGACATTCCTCACGCTGCAACAGCTTCACATTTAACTTCCAATATCCTTGACCTCTTCTAGGCAATCCCTCCCATTCTAGGTCCACCAGTACTCCCCTGTGATCCGAAAAAACCGCGTCCACCACACGCACTCTGCTCACTATTACTGTTCGGGGCACGTACAAGCGATCGACCCTAGCGGCATATCCACGTCTAACAAAAGTATGTTCTACAACCCAACCCCACCAACGTCCATTAACCCCACCCCATTTAATAATTCCCCCAAAATCCCCAAACAATAAATACCCTGCCCCTCTAGGTTCCACGACCTTACGCCTTACTACACAATTCCAATCACAACCAATTACAGTTACGTAGAGTAAAAGGACACAAGTGCAATGAATGTGACATTTTATTGTGGCAGGAACTTGATAAAGCTCCTGGAGAGCGAAACGTTGCCACAATGAAATGTCACATTAGTTGCACTTGTGTCCTTTTACTTTACATATTGTCGGTAATTCTACCAACTTTATTACAATTACAGCTACACCCAGCAAAGCACGCAAATAATATACTAGAACATCCTTCACAAATTTATTCTTAATATGCACATCTCCCTCTGCCGGACCATACACACACACACACCAAACTCATCTGTACCCTACCCCACACACGAATCACCCTCCTCTCCCCACCCTCACAATGCCTCACTATGAACGGGCTCGTTTTCTTTACCAGGATGGCAACTCCACCTTTCAACCTTATCACATGCTCCACATACACATTATACCCATTCACCTTCAACTCATAGCCTGGTCTGTAGTTGTGTTCCTGCATGAACACCACATCAACACTATTACGCACCAAATATTCACTAAATCATACACACTTTCTCTCTGATCGCAATCCATTAATGTTCTATGTCATGCACTTGAAGCCTACAGAGTGGTTTTTCTTTTTGACCCTGGTACTGTCTTGCCACCAGATCGTTTTGTGACACCACGATCCCTTTCCCCCCCCTCCTTGAGGAACGCTCTTAACCAACTCCTGCCCCTTAGGGCCCCTGGATCCTCTCTGCATAACTTCCGCCCAGGACTTTTTCCCAGTGCGCTTAGCAGGCGTTAGCACTTCCTCAGAGTCAAATAGCGCAGCAGCACGCTTCTGTGATGCTCCCTCTGCTTGCATCATGTCATCTGTTACAGTGTCCCGGTGGACCTCCACCTCCACCACTTGCATCATCAAGACATTCATATCACACTGCATTGACCACTTATCCTGTTCCACGCCCTGATCCACAGCATGCCCAAGAACTAGGTCTGGACTCCCAACTTGCCCAATACTCTTGTCATCCAATAACACATTTAAAGCATTGGCTAATGAATCTTCCACGTCACTATCACTCGCATCCGGAGTGTTCTCTTCCAACACCTGAGCTACGTTCAATGAAGGGGTGTCTCCCCTCATCACACCTGCTGACTCCATCTCCTCCGCTCTCTCGACCTCCTCACTCCAGGACCCACCTTGTGTAGGGAAATCTTGCTCCTCACCCTTCTCTTCTGCTTCATGTCGTTGTCGTTTTTCCACGTTGCCACGTCTCCTTCCACACAGAGCCGCTAGGTGATCATATGACCCGCACAACCGACAGGTCCGGCATTGCCCAGCGTATGTCAAAAACACCTGGGTCCGAAATTCTGGCAGCACTACGTACGACGGAATAGGGTAACGTAACGTCATCTTCACAGAATACGTTCCTTCGGGTATCCCTGCATATGGCCCAGTAGCCCACCTCTCAACAGTGGCCATATGTACTCTACCATATTTACCCATCGCAAGACGGATGTCAGAACAGAATCATTCGCCTCAAAAGGCACATTTCTAATCTTAACCTATATGTAATGGTGAGATACGTCGTGAAGTCGCACGGTCACAGTGTAGTTAACTGTCAAAGTGACCTACTGGTACTTGTCCACCACCGCCTCATACACACTTGCCAAGTTAAACTTGACAAAGATCCTCGTTGTGCCATTCAGCGCTACTCCACATATCACCTCGTTAGCAATACCATATGTATCTCGTATGATTGCAGGTAGTAGCAGCTCCATAGAAGTTCCTGTCACAGCCCCATGGATAAGCTCAACACAGACTGTATTGATGCGTCTCTGGCTGGCCAGCGCCATGCTGTGAAAATATAACTGCCACCAATCAATGCCTGGAGCAGGGGCAGCAGCAGCGCACGCCCTCACCACTCAAAGGTTGAGAGACGAATGATCTTATTACTATCATTATATTACCAACAACCTGATTCATTAAACCGTTCAACTAGTTGCAATCTCCATATTGCAACACCTATGTGTACCTTGTACAGCTGTACCAAGTCGGGCCTCAACAGTTATACCGACGTCGGACCTAATATATTAAATATCGACATTCGTGACAGACTAAACGACAGGTGTGCCATGATGTTCAGTTTGCAGACTCTGGTCAAATATAACCAAAACATCATGAAACTCCCTGGCATAAGGAGCAGTCCTGCACTTTTGTATAACATTGTTGTTTAAGGCTGTGCACAATTCAGTCCACTGAATAACTATCGAGTTTGTACAGCCCATAATTTGAGTTATATACGGCATTCCTATCATGTTTCAGGAGGGGGACTGTATTATGTTTCTTTTCATGATGGAACAGTTGGGTACAACTATTTGGGCGGCAGCCCACTCCAGTGTGTGATTGTATGAGCTGACATGGTTAAAGATCGCTTTCGACACCTGATATGTCCTGACTGAATACTGGTGTTGGGATAATCTGGTTTCCTTTCTGACCAATGTACGAATGTGGGCAAAGAGTGCATGGGACCTTGTAAACACCACCAATATTATTAGGTGGTGTGTTTTTAATCAGTCTCTGTTACACTGTCCCAGTGTTTCTGAAAGTCAGATTTATATTGAGTGTCTATAGTGCCTCCCGCAAGCAGACCAAATTGCCATTGTATGGCAATGCCAATACGTTTTTCCTGTCAGGCGTTTCCTTAGGCTCAGTCCTGTAGAAAGTCTTCCTAGCTGACACTAGGGCCTTCTCAACGAAATCCCTGCGATATCTCAGTTTTGTTGCTATGTTAAATATCTTATTGATTTCATCGTCTAAATACTCAGGACTGGAGATATGCAAAGCTCTCAGGATCATTGTAAGGAAGACACTCCTTTTAACCCTACTAGATTCATGATTGGTATAATAACGAATGTATGATGTCACATTGGCGGTCTTCCTGTAGACAGTAAATCTGAAGCTTCTGTCGATGCTATTGATTAGAATGTCTAGAAAGGGTAGAGTGTTATCTGTTTCAAGCTCTACTGTGAACTTAATAGAAGGTACCACAACATAAAGTCAATGTAGAAACTCATCACTGTTGTGACCTCTAAGCCAGAGGCAAAGCACATCATCTACGTATCTGAACTACCAAGCATTATTTGGAAGAATATCATTAAGTAAACTAGTCTTATAAAATTCCACATACAGGTTGCTGAGTAAGGGGCTGAGGTTATTTCCCGTAGCCATGGCCTGCCTCTAAGCATATTACTTCCCTTCAAATACAAACTTGCAATCCATGACGCAAAGTTTAATCAGTTCAATAATTATATTCGTGGGGTAGGGCAGAGAGAAGTTTTCTGGTTCCTCTTCAAGGTACGTAAGTAAATCGGAGACAGGGGCTCTGGTAAACAGGGCAGTGACATCAAAACTCACAAGGGTAAAGTCATGTAAATCATTTAATTTCTAGAGCCTCACCATTGTTTTTAATATGCGCCTCCGAGATCCTACCAACTATGGGAGTTAAAAGTTTAACCAACCATTTAGATAGGTTATCTGCTGCTTAGCCCACTGAACTTATAATAGGACGCACTGGGTTCCATGGTTTATGAGTCTTGGTCACCCCATAAACATACGGTAGAGTTGCGGACCTCGCTGACATGTGCTTGTTTAGTTCATCTGGCTTCAACAGCGTCTTGCGACGTTTATGGAAATGACTATTGACCTGGTCAATGTTTTCCCATACCGCCGGGCACCAAGCTCATTTTGAAAGTTATTTCATCTAATCCTGCCACATGCAGTGGACAACGAGAGAGGTCTTCGACTACTAGATTTCAACTAGTGGATGGTACCACTATGATCCTGCCTCCTCCTGCTTCGCCTCACCTGACTACAGTATATAAGCCATGTATACGGCCCTATGCTGTACTTTCTACAAGATTGATGGACTGAACACATCGACTCCAGACTGAGGGACTGCTTACCTCAAACTCCTCCTCTCCTTACACCCTTCTGATTTGTATTATACTGATGAAGCCATGGTGTGGCAAAGCATTTCCTGAACAAAGGTTCCCATATGTTGCATAAGTGTCTCAATCTTCATAATTTTATGGGGCAACACCCTTGGTCAGGCACGCAAAAGGCCTAGACCAGGATGTGGGGATCGGCCTAGGGACGGGTAGCGAGGGGAGTGGCCCTATCTGTTCACTAATGATGCACATCACTGACTAACTTTTGCTGATTGTTATACTCTTATTATTCCATTTAGAGAAACGCTCGCATTCAGTGATGGAGTCCTGAGCTACCACTCCCCCTCAACCCCAGCCGAACACAGAAGGTAAACACACCTTCACACCTTCCCTGGGAAGATCCCCTCATGTCCAGCACTACTCCCCAACTCCCCATATGCACTCTGCACCTAAGCAACGGCCCGATGCAGAGGACTGTTAGTACTCTGTAATTTCTTGTGAATACTTACGATGACATCTGCCGAAAACTGGCCCTTGCCAACCATGCTGATTTATCGTTTACACGCAAAACGTATGGAGCACCACCAACTGACTCCTTCCCTTAACGCTCCGCTAGTGCTGTACAGTTGTATGTATGTCATCCAACACTTTTTGGTATATATCTTGTTGGTGTCCCCCTCTGTTCTGTCCTCCAAGAGGCCTTCCTGTCTCCTTTGTAAATACTTCCTTAAATATCATGTTGAGCTCCTCACATACCTCTTGATCGTTTCTTGTGAGTTCCCCACCTTCTTTCCTCAGCCTGATCACCTGGTCTTTGACAGTTGTCTTCCTCCTAATGTGGCTATACAGCAGTTTCGGGTCAGACTTGACTTTCGATGCTATGTCATTTTTTGTACTGTCGCTGGGCCTCCATCCTTATCTGTGCATACTAATTTTTGGCTATTTGGCTAATTTTCCTGGGTCCTTTGCCTCCTGCACTTTTTTCATTTTCTGGTGCACTTAGTTTTTGCCTCCCTATGCCTTCGGGTAAACCAAGGACTCACTTTGGTCTTCCTATTATTTCTGTTTCCCTTGGGAACAACCTTTTCCTCTTCCTCCTTGCATTTTGTTATTACATATTCCATCATCTAGCTCTCTGTCCCACTGAACCTCCTGCAGGAAGTTGCTCATACCTGTGTAGTCCCCAACCCCTTTCATAGTTCGGCTTTTTCCATTCAATTCCTGTTACCCTTTCCACTTGCAACTCTGCTATATATTCAAAACTCAGAACCATGTAATCACTAGCTTCAAGGGGCCTCTCATAAGTGATGTCCTCAATGTCTGAACAGCTCAGGGTGAACACAATGTCTAGTCTGGCTTGTTCATCTTCCACTCTTTCTTTGGTAGTGTCCCTGATATGTTGATGCATGAGGTTTTCCAGTACCACATCCATCATCTTGGCTCTCCATGTTTCGTAATCCCCATCTGACTCCAGGTTTTCCCAATCGATCTCTGTGTGATTAAAATTACCCATAACCAGTAACTTTGCTCTGCTCGAGTGAGCTCTTCTTGCCACCTCAGCCAGTGTGTCCACCATTGCTCTGTTATTCTCTTTGTATTTCTCTTGGCCTCCTGCAGTTCTGTGGTGGGTTTTACACCACTCCAATGACTACTTTATGCTCCCCAAACTGAATTGAACCTACTATATAGTCCCTTTCACCAATTTCGTCCATGCCTTCCATTTCCTCAAATCCCCATCGGTTTTTTATGAGCAGTGCAACCCCTCCTGCCCCTCTACTCCTTCTATCTTTCCTCAGGATCTGATATCCCTGTGGGAAGATTGCATCTGTTGTTTCAATGAGTTTTGTTTCTGTGACTGCTATGATATCTGGGGATTTCTCATTAATTCTTTCATTCCACTCCTCATATTTATTTGTTATTCCATCTGCATTTGTGTAGCAAACCTTCAGCTTCTTTTCTATCACTGTGTTCCTGGGAGGATATTGGGAATGGAGGAGTGGGAGCCCTGGTTGGGGCCTATGGGGGTTGTGATGAGGGGGTGGGGTCAGAGTGTCCATAGGGGCAGCTGTAAGGGTGAGGTTTGTGATGTGGGGGTTGGGGGCAGAGGGTACAGTGTGTGGGTTTTGATTTAGATTGTACAGTTGCATTGGGGTTGTTGTAGTTGGAATCCTTCTGCGGAAGTTTCTGGGGGATGTGTTTGCCCTTTCTCCTGGTTCTGGGTCCTGCTCATCTTCATCATTGCCTCTCATTCCTCCTTTCGTCTCTGTACCCTCTCTTTCAGTATCATCCTTTCTTCTTGTGTTATGTTAAAATCGTGGTACACTCTCCGGTACTCTGGTTTGTCCCTCAGTCATGCTTTCTCCTGCAGGATCCTGGTTCGAGCTGATTCTTCCTTGAAAATTACTTTGACAGGCTGTTTCCTTCCACTCACAAACCACCCAATTCTCTGAAAGTTTGTCACCTGGTTCATATCGCTCTAACCTATTGTTTTGATGATACCTTCAATCACTTTTTCCTCCTCCTGTTTTCTTTCATTTAAGGTTTCATCTTCAGCTTCTTGGAGCCCATAGACAAAAACTGACTTCTCCCTTTCCTCCTCCTACTGTGTCTCCCTTTGCATCCTTTGAGGTGTTTTAGTTCCTTCCATTGAAACGTTCCTGCCTTCAATCCCTGTCCTTGCTGAAGCCTCTATGCTCAGTGAACTGTCTTTCATGATCAGCTGTTCCTTACTACTGAAGTTGGCTGTTAGAGTCTCTGCATATAGCATAACTTTGTTGTCTTCAGACCAGTCATTTGATCTTAGTGTGTTCCTCGTCTTTTCCTTGGTCCCACATGGGTCCCACATGGGTCTTTGCATACAGCATATCTCCTTTTCTTCCTACTGCCCCCTTGTCTGTGATTGATATAGAAGTTCCTGATGTCTTGTCTGTACTGTCAGTGTTCTCTCTAATCTGTTTTAGGTTTTTTAGTTCATCTTCTAAGCACTGTATCGTATCTTCTGCTGCTAAGACTTGTGGCCACCAGTTCCTGATCACTTCTTTTCCTCCATTATCGTGCTAAGTTCTTCTATTTTCCTTCCCCACTCTTCCTCCCATTTTTTGAGCTCCAACTCCCAATCTTCCCTCCCAGGTTCTTCCCTCCCAGATTCATCCACCAGACCTCTGGTTCTCCACCCTCTTTTGTAACCCATTTTTTATCACAGAAAGAAGCTTATGTATTTTACCACAGAGAGAAGCTTATGTATATTCTGGATGTGCGTGGGAAGGGTGAGGGGAAAAGGCTAGGGGAGAGAGAGAGAGAAACGAGAGGGGGGAGAGAGAAAGAATAGAAAGAGGGAGAGAGAGAGAGAGAGAGAGAGAGAGAGAGAGAGAGAGAGAGAGAGAGAGAGAGAGAGAGAGGAGAGAGAGAGAGAGAGAGAGAGAGAGAGAGAGAGAGAGAGAGAGAGAAGAGAGAGAGAGAGAGAGAGAGAGAGAGAGAGATTAGGTGAGGGAAAAGGGTATGGGAGAGACAGAGAGAAACAAGAGGGAGGGAGAGAGAGAAAGATAGAAAGAGGAGGAGAGAGGGAGAGAGAGAGAGAGAGAGAGAGAGAGAGAGAGAGAGAGAGAGAGAGAGAGAGAGAGAGAGAGAGAGAGAGAGAGAGAGAGAGAGAGAGAGAGAGAGAGAGAGAGAGTGGATGTGTCACAGTGTGCTCCACAAACTTTCTTAATATTACTTAACTATGAGGGTTGGTGAGGAAAAAAAACTGTTCAATGACCTAGTAGTACCTACAACACATTAGTACAAGTAAGCCAGCTCCTCCACAGAAGTGAATATAAGCAAAATCAATGATAGTTAAGAGTGTTTTGGTGAACATAATGGTGAGAGTGAGGGGACAGTGGCAGGCCTAGGAGTGATGTCACTATTGCCTTCACAGTGAGCATCTAATATTATATCTCTTTTGTGCTATGTACCAGCAGCTTGATGCTTTATAACAACATGACTTGTACAGTGCAACAGAGGGATTTGTGTAACATCTTCCTGTAGTGAAAAAGTGGATAACATAAACAGTGTTTATTAAGTGATAGTGAGAAGGCAACACTCCCAGCTTGCAGGCCCACTGCCTGCCCTCACCCTCTCTCACTACCCATCCCATTATAAACACCTCCACGATACCACCACCCACCCTCTCTCTCCTGTAAACTTCATTGTAAACTTACAATGCCTCATCTGAGATGACTTCACATCGCAAAATAGCAAGAGTATCTATGCTATCTGGCTATTGCCCCAGTAGTTACTGCAGTGTTTGTGGGTATACTACAATGGACAAAATACTTCTTAGATGTAAGGAGCCTACTTGTTTCAACTACTGCCACACAGATTGCATTCCAGAAGAATTCTGTTGCAGCCAGGTTGAAAATCTCAGAAAATTGAAGGATATCCATAATCCTGTGGTATATGTGGATACAAACCTTGTGCTACAGGAAGAAGATTCAGAAGTACCTCAGGGACTCTTATCCAAAGATCAAGACTACCATCATGGGCTGTGTTGTAAAGTTGCAGCTAAGATAATCCATCACAGGGAAGCACTTCATGAGCTTCTCAAATCATTCGCTAACCTTCAAGCTACTGTAGAAGGCCAGTGCAACCCCACATCAAGTGACATAAGCTGCTCAGCTGATGGTGGCACTATTGACAAAAACTGGAAGTCCCACACTGAGCACAACTCAGGGGTAAATAACTGGTGGAATTCTGTCATCGCTAAGACCCCACAGATTGAGTTCAAAACACTATCTTTGGGAATTCTAACACAATTCCTCTGACCACCACAGAGGGAACAGATCCTCTTTCCAGCAACGAAGCAAGCCTTTGATATGTTAATTCTCCTACACCTGACATCTCTGCTTCAGCACCTGCCAGTACACTAGACAGTGCACATACCATTTCTGATCCTACACCTGTCAGCACACCTGCCAACACTATTCCAACATCTGGCAGCAGTGCTTCATCGGCAAGTACTGAGTCAGGATTTTGTCCACAAGAGACTGGTGCAGTTAATAATCAGGCACTATCACTTGAACACCTGCTGCGCCCAAGTATGAACAGCAGGGACACATCTGTCAGAACTGCACAGGGGCATGGTAGAGGACGTGGCCGAGGACATGGAAGAGGATGTGGAGGAGGAAGACATCTACAGCCTTCTCACCTTCCACCAACATAGTCCCAACAGTAGAACGTGCAGACAAATCAGCAAAACACAGGAGGTGCAACAAATAATAATCCACCCTCCCAGGCACATAGGCAGTGCTCTCTCTGTTACCGGAAGGGGCACATCACTAACAACCTGGTGCAATTACTGCACCAAGAAAAGACATCAGGAGGACCAGTATCAGAAGAAAAAGGAACTTGACAGACAGGACCACCTGTTTAGAGACCTGTTCTCGGAACAAACCAGCAGGATCTCTGAATTGGTGAACACACTCACACGTCACCCACTCAGCTACTCCTAACTCAGCCCCGCAGGTGGTGTTGTGCCTTATACAAGACCACAGACCTACATCTCTGCAGCTGCCTCAGTGCCCTACCTCACTCAAGGGCAGGCACCTTACATGCCTTACACACACCACCTCATGCTGACCACATCATGAAGAGCCAAACTATCAGCATCCTGTCGGCCAACATTAGAGGTTTCATTAGTAATGTTGGAGAGCTTACACAGACTTTTCTGAGCACTCGACGTCCCGACATGTTAACTGTTGTTTTTGGACGACAGGACTCCGGAAAATTTTGTAAAAATTGCTGGCTACACCTCATGGATGAGAAGAGACAGGCAAGGGCAAGGAAGAGGTGTTGCTATGTGCTTCTCTAAAAGTGTACATGCCCAACATATTGATGTTGCCATCCCTACTCATCTTAAAATGATGTTCTTCAAGCTCTGCATAAACACTAGTACCTCTGTACTAGCATGTGCAATGTACAGACCTCAGTGGCAACATGCAGACCCCATCAACTTCCTAATGGAAAATATTAACTCCCTTCTGCTACAATACAACTGTCAACATATCATAATTGTTGGTGACCTCAACCAACACCTTATACAGAGGGACTTTGATGATCTTCTTGCAGTATTTGACATGAGAAACTTTGTTGATTTCTTTAATCACATCTCTGGCATTTCCCTTGACCCAGTAGTGAATGATCTAGCAGAAGGTATAGTCACTTGTCAACCCCTCGGCTACGTTGGATCATCTGACCACAAGGCTGTTTTTACGACACTTAAGATCCCAACAGAACGAGGTGAGGAGTCCACACGCACAACCTGGCTATTGGAAAGAGGTAATTGGCCAGCCCTTCGCTCTGAGCTCGCCACCAACGATTGGAATGCTCTTCTCCAAGGGGATGTTGAGAACCAATTGAAAGCCTTCACTGGACACATTCTTAATCTACAACAAGAACACATTCCTCACCGGCAATATATGACGAAGCCTAGAGATCAGCCTTGGTTTGGCTTTCGCTGTAGAGAGGCTGATACTGCTAAGTATAACGCATGGCGAAGGTATAAAAGACATCATACCACCTATAACAGGAACTTGCACAGGCAAGCCTGTAGGCATATGGGAGACGTTCGAAAGTGGGCCATCGCTAAATGGGAGGTGGACACAAAAAGAAAGCTAGCATCAAGGAGGGTAGCCTCTAAAACCTGGTGGTCCCTGGTCAAGGACAGACAAAGTTATCTGCCTGATGAACTCATTCCACCTCTAAAAGGACAGGATGGGACCACGTCTACTAGTAGCCAAGAGAAACTGGACCGCTTTGCTGAACACTTTGCTACCAAAATGAAAGTTCCTGATCCAGCAAGAGACTGTGCAAGAACTGTGTCAAAACTGTTAGTGGTGATAATAAGGCAGGAGGAGGTGCATTTCCTTCTTAAATCGCTTGACTAAGAAAAGGCTGTGGACCCAGACAAGCTGAGCCCAAGATTGCTGAGAAGATGTGCAGACCAGCTAGCAGCACCTCTAACTCGCTTCTTTGAGCATTACCTAGTACAGTGTGAATTGCCTTCTCTGTAGAAAGAGGCAAATGTAGTCCCTGTTCACAAAAAGAAGAGCAGAACAGAAATCAGCAACTACAGACCAGTATCACTCCTGTCAATCACTGGCAAGCTTATTGAGACAATAATCTCAAGACAATTGACAGAGCTTTTTGACTACCACTCACGACTTTGTGACCACCACTGTGGCTTCAGAAAAGATTACTCTGCTGCTGATCTACTGTTAAACCTTTCCACTAAGTGGCACCAGTCACTGGATGACTCCAAAGTCAGCTGTGTGGTAGCACTGGACATTGCTGGTGCTTTCGACCGGGTGTGGCACCAGAGCCTCTTAGCAAAACTGCAAGCTCTGGGAACTGCAGGGTTTATGCTGTCTCCTCAGTGATTACCTTCATGGTAGATCTCTAAGGGTAGTTCTTAATGGAACAGAATCAGTAAGACATCCTAATGGGGCAAGCGTTCCACAGGGAAGCATGCTGGGACCATTCTTATGGAATGTCTACTTCAATTGCCTTCGTCATCTCATCCCAGAATCCCATGCATATACAGACGACTGTACACTGACATTCACTTATCCAAGAGAAGAAATGCCAGCTGCTCTAAGCTACATCAATCACCAGCTAAGAGCCATATCAGCTTGGGGAAATAGATGGCAAATAACATTTGCACCTGAGAAAACACAAATGATGATGATCTCTAGGCACCATAATGGTAATACCGGTGCAGTAGTAAGCATGAATGAAGGGTGGTGGCACCTGGGGAAGAAGTTGATATCCTTGGGGTGAAATTTGACTCCAAACTGACCATGAAGAATCACGTTGTAAATCTTGCAAACAAGGCAGCCAGGAAGCTTACAGCACTTCGCCGTATCTCGCATCTGCTTGACAGTAGGGGTTGCAAGATTTTGTACGAGGCACAAGTACGTTTCACACCTTGAATGTGCTCCACTTTCTTGGTTTGCCTGTCCTCCCTCTCATCTGCGACTGCTTGACAGAGTAGATAGAGAACAGAGCAAGACGTCTCATCTCTAGCCTGGACCCATCCTGGATAGATTTGTCATTTCAGCGGAGCCTTCAACATAGGAGGGATGTGGGTGGCCTTACTGTTATGTACAAGGCCAATATTGTCAAAGTACCACACTTGGATCCACTTCGAGGACAGCGTGAAGCAAGTTTCTATACCACAAGACGGGCAGAAAGCAGCAACTTCATTCCAGCTGTACCCTTCTTCAGAACATTATTTCATCTGAGATCAATAACACCCAGAATGACTCAAATATGGAACACATTCGTACTGCATTATGATGTCAACGAGAAAAAGTCAGTTGATCAAATGAAAATGCTGGCCCACAGATGGCTCCAACTTCTTCCTGTTCCCTACTTGTATGTTTCATAACAATAAAAATGCTTTCAAATGAGCTGATGTAGGTAACAGCTCTTAGCTTGCCAATAAAGTTAAGAATCCTTAACTTGTAAATATATTGTCAATAAAGCTAGGGATCCTTTACCTAACCTTGTCAAACCCTGAGTAAAAAAACAAAAAAGAAAAGAGAGAGAGAGAAGAGAGAGAGAGAGAGAGAGAGAGAGAGAGGAGAGAGAGAGAGAAGAGAGAGAGAGAGAGAGAGAGAAGAGAGGAGAGAGAGAAGAGAGAGAGGAGGTGGGGGGAAAGGCTATGAGAGTGTGTGTGTGAGTGTGTGAGAGTGAGAGCGTGTGGGTGAGAGGGTGTGGGAGAGTGAGAGTGTTAGTGAAAGGGTGTGATTGAGAAAACATGAGTGAGAGAGTGAGTGAGTGTGAGTGTGGGTGAGAGTGTGAGTGTTAGAGAGGGAGTGTGAAAGTGTATGCGAGAGTTTGGGAGTGTGGGGAAGTGCGAGAGAGTGTGAGAGAGTGTGAGGGATTTTGAGAGAAGGAGTGTGAGAGAGGGTGTGAGTGTGGGAGAGAATGTGGGAAAGACAGTATGAGAGAGTGTGAGAGGAAGAGTGTGAGAGTGGGAGAGAATGAGAGTGCGAGAGAGTGTGGGAGAGAGCTTGTAAAAGAGAGCGGGTGTGAGAGAAAGTTGGAGAGATAGTGTGAGAGGGAGAGTGTGAGAGTGAGAGAGAGTGAGAATGCGATAGTGTGAGAGAGAGATTATAAGAGTGTGAAAGTGTGAGAGTGTGGGAGATGTGAGAGATTGAGAGAGTGTGAGAGAGAGAGAATGTGTGAGAGAGTGTGAGAGTGGGTGAGAGTGCATGAGTGTGTGAGTGTGAGTGTATGAGATGGATAGGGTCAGCCTTTACAGTTGCCGTAGGCCTAGTATCTGCGCTAGGGTAGGGACGAACAAGGTTGTGTGTGTTGGTTTATGGCCTTCCTGTGTGTACACGTGTGTGCATGTATGTACGGCTGTGTGCGTTATTATACTGTCACCCGAGCCTTTTTTCCTGAGTGTATGTTCTGACCTGTGCGCCTGCACATCTCGCTGCTGTGTGTGCCACCAATAAAGTGTGTATTCACCTAGTTGAGGTTGCAGGGGTCCATTCCAAGCTCCTGGCCCCGCCTCTTCACTGGTCGCTACTAGGTCACTCTCACTGAACCGTGAGCTTTATCATACCTCTGCTTAAAGCTATGCATGGATCCTGTCTCCACTACACTGCTTTCCAAACTATTCCACTTCCTAACTACTCTGTGGCTAAAGAAATACTTCCTGACATTCCTGTGATTTATCTGTGTCTTCATTTTCCATCTGTGTCCCCTTGTTGCTGTGTCCCATCTCTGGAACATCCTGTCTTTGTCCACCTTGTCAATTCCTCTCAGTATTTTGTATGTCGTTTTCATGTCCCTCCTATCTCTCCGGTCATCCAGTGTCGTCAGGTCGATTTAACTTAACCTCTCCTAGTAGGACGTACCCCTTAGCTCTGGGACTAGTCTCGTTGCAAACCTTTGCACTTTCTCTAGTTTCTTTACGTACTTGGCTAGGTGTGGGTTCCAAACTGGTGTCGCATACTCCACTATGGACCTAACGTACACAGTGTACAGGATCCTGAACGATTCCTTATTAAGATGTCAGAATGCTGTTCTGAGGTTCGCTAGACGCCTATATGCTGCAGCAGTTATTTGGTTGATGTGCACCTCAGGAGATGTGGCTGGTGTTATACTCACCCCAAGATCCTTTTCCTTAAGTGGGGTTTGTAGTCTCTGGCCCCCTAGACTGTACTCAGTCTGCAGCCTTCTTTGCCCTTCCCCAATCTTCATGACTTTGCACTTGGTGGGATTGAACTCCAGGAGCCAATTGCTGGACCAGGTCTGCAGCCTGTCCAGATCCCTTTGTAGTTCTGCCTGGTCTTCGGTTGAGTGAATTCTTCTCATCAACTTCACGTCATTTGCAAACGGACACCTCAGAGTCTATTCCTTCCGTCATGTCATGTGTGTGTGTGTGTGTGTGTGTGTGTGTGTGTGTGTGTGTGTGTGGTGTGTACTCACCTATTTGTGGTTGCAGGGGTCGAGTCTTAGCTCCAGTACCTGCCTCTTCACTGGTTGCTACTAGATTCTCTTTATCCCTGCTCAATGAGATTTATCAAACCTCGTCTTAAAACTATGAATGGTTCCCGCCTCCACTACGTCACTTTCTAGGCTATTCCACTGCCTGATAACTCTATGACTGAAGAAATACTTCCAAACATCCCTTTGTCTCATCTGAGTCTTCAACTTCCAATTGTGACCTCTTGCTTCTGTGTCCCCTCCCCGGAACATCCTGTCTTTGTCTACCTTGTTCATTCCATGCAGTATTTTGTATGTCGTTATCATGTCTCCCCTGACCCTCCTGTCCTCCAGTGTCGTCAGGCCGATTTCCCTTAACCTTTCTTCATAGGACATTCTCCTTAGATCAGGAACTAACCTTGCCGCAAGCATTTGCTCATTCTTTAATTTCTTGACGCGCTTGATCAAGTGAGGGTTCCAAACAGGTGCCTGACGTACACGGTGTACAGTGTCTTGAACGATTCCTTACTAAGGTATCGGAATGCTGTTCTCAGGTTTGCCAGGCGCCCATATGCTGCAGCAGTTATCTGGTTGATGTTTGCTTCCGGAGACATGCTCGGTGTTATACTCACCCCAGGATCTTTCTCCTTGAGCGAGGTTTGCAGTCTTTGGCCACCTAACCTATACTCCGTCTGCAGTCTTCTGTGCCCTTCCCTGATCTTCATGACTTTGCATTTGGCTGGGTTAAATTCGAGAAGCCAGTTGCTGGACCAGGTGTCCAGTTTGTCCAGGTCTCTTTGAAGTCCTGCCTGATCCTCATCTGATTTAATTCTCCTCATTAACTTCAAATCATCTGCAAACATGGAAACTTCTGAGTCTAACCCTTCCATCATGTCCTTCACATATACCAAAAAATAGCACTGGTCCTAGGACCGACCCCTGTGGGACCCTGCTCGTCACAGGTGCCCACTGTGATACTCGTTGTTGCCTCCCTGTCAGGTATTCACTGATCCATTGCAATGCCCTTCCTGTTATATGCGCCTGATCCTCTAGCTTCTGCATTAATCTCTTGTGAGGAACTGTGTCAAAGGCCTTCTTGCAGTCCAAGAAGATGCAATCAACCCACCCCTCTCTCTCGTGTCTTACTTCTGTTACTTTATCATAAAACTGCAGAAGGTTTGTGACACAGAATTTGACTTCCATGAATCCGTTCTGGTTGGCGTTTATACTCTTGTTCCGTTCTAGGTGCTCCACCTCTCTCCTCCTGATAATCTTCTTCATAACTTTGCATGCTATACACGTCAGTGACACAGGTCTATAGTTTAGTGCCTCTTTTCTGTCTCCCTTTTTAAAAATAGGAACTACATATGCCATCTTCCATACCTCAGTTTCCAATTTCCAGTTTTCCATGCCCAGTTTTCAGGGATGTGTTGAAGATTGTAGTAAGTGGCATGTACAGCATATCCGCTCCCTCTCTAAGGACCCACGGGGAGATGTTGTCCGGTCCCATTGCCTTTGAGGTATCGATGTCCCTTAGCAGCTTCTTCACCTCCTCCTCATTTGTATGTATGTCATCCAACACTTGTTGGTATATTCCTTGCTGGTTTGCCCCTATGTTCTGTCCCCCCAGAAACCTTCCTGTCTTCACTGTAAATACTTCCTTAAATCTCATATTAAGCTGCTCACATACTTCTTGATCGTTTCTTGTGAGTTCCCCACATTCTTTCCTCAGCCTTATCACCTGGTCTTTAACTGTTGTCTTCATCCTAATGTGGCTATTCAGCAGTTTCGGGTCACACTTGACTTTCGATGCTATGCCATTCTCGTACTGTCGCTGGGCATCCCTCCTTTTCTGTGCATACTCGTTCCTGGCTCTTCTACTAATCTCCTCATTTTCCTGGGACCTTTGCCTCCTGTACCTTTCCATTCTCTGGTGCACTTAGTTTTTGCCTCCCTTCACCTTCCGGTAAACCAAGGACTCGCTTTGGTCTTCTTATTATTTCTATTTCCCTTGGAAACAAGCCTTTCGTCTGCCTCCTTGCACTTTGTTGTTACATATTCCATCATCTCGTTTACTGATTTTCCTACCAGTTCTCTGTCCCACTGAACTTCCTGCAGGAAGTTCCTCATACCTGTGTAGTCCCCCCTTTTATAGTTTGGTTCTTCCTGTTACCTTCTCCACTTGTAGCTCTACTATATAATCAAAACTCAGAACCACATGATCACTAGCTCCAAAGGGCCTCTCGTAATTTATGTCCTCAATGTCTGAACTGCTCAGGGTGAACAAAAGGCCCAGTCTTGCTGGCTCATCCCACCCTCTCTCTCTGGTAGTGTCCCTGACAGGTTGATGCATGATGCATCTTGGCTCTCCCTGTTTCGGGACCCCTATGTGGCTCCAGGTTTTCCCATTCAATCTCTCTGTGGTTGAAATCGCCCATTACCAGTAACTTTGCTCTGCTGGAGTGAGCTCTTCTTACCACCTTTTTGCCACCTCAGCCAGTGTGTCTACCATCACTCTGTTGTTTTCTTCGTACTCCTCTCTTGGCCTCCTGCAGTTCTGTGGTGGGTTATACATCACTCCAATGACTACTTTATGTTCTCCAGACTGAATTGTACCTACTATGTAGTCACTTTCTACAATCATATCCATGCCTTCCATTTCCTCAAATCCCCATCAGTTTTTTATGAGCAGTGCAACCCCTCCTCCCTTTCTACTCTTATCTTTCCTCAGGATCTGATATCCCGGTGGGAAGATGTTACGCAGAATGTGGGATAGCTGGGGGCTTGAGCCTGGTCTAAGGGCAAAGGTAAAAGTTACACACAACTCAAGCATAAACAGGCCACCCAGGGCTATCCCAGTCAAAACAGAAAGCGCTAAACCAGAATGTATTACTTCCATGGGTTGGTTAACAGAGGGTTAGGTAAAAATCCCAGTTAGGAAAATATATCTATTTATTCAACATAACACTATATACACACTCTAGAAACACCTTAATCCTAAATGCCCAAATGAGGATACACAAGAAACAGCTGCCTGAAGGTTCAGCCACCATAACCACTAGGCCTAGTCAGCGCCAGACCGTCACTACTCCACTACAAACCCCATTTCTTATTTCCTCACTCATCCCACAGCATCCTGGCCATGTCAGTGCCTGGGTTAACATACAGGTAAGCCATATGAAAGCCTATGGCTTGAATTGGATAAACAAAATGAATGTATTATTGCAAACTTAACTTAAAATATACAGCATCTCCGACGCCAGCTTCTACCGCCATCCTAACGTCACGTCACCTCCTCCCCCCACGCTTACTCTGCGTACCCAAACCTCCTTGGAAAATAAATCACTAACTCCATTCTTTATAATTATAGTTAGAGTACTTTACAGTACCTCCAAAAGCACATTATGAATTATAAAATTATTCCTTACAACTACAATATTCATATTATTATGGCACACTTCCCCACTAATATGTACATACGATGTCATGCAGAACCCTGCATAACACCCCCACCCCCAGACCATAGGTCTCACTCTGCTAGCGGGGTCCCAACGGACACCGCTAGGCAAAAAGAAAAAAAAAAGAAAATAAGCCCCACATTAAGGTCTGAGGCAACTGGCAAAATGATAACTGGGGAATGACCACCATACAATCACGGTCTTTTGGTACTACAAATATGCAATATTTACAAACTGAGGTACTAGAGTGCAGACATATGAAACTCGTCGAACATAAAAGTGATCAAGTTCTATGTCCAACGAGCTCACAGTCACACTCTTAGACAGCTGTTTTAGGAAAAGGCACCATTACAACACAGCGCTGGCCAGGCGCTGGTGTTGATGCATTTTACCTAAATTACATCAAGCAAACTTATAAACAAGCAAGTAAACTTTGTACAAAAGTGCCCCTGTGGAATGCCGTTTAATGAAGTAACACCAAAGTTCAGTATGTTGCAAGGCAGACCAAACTGTAGGTGCCACCAAAAAAACTTTTAAACAGTAAGTACATTTTCCAGGAGTTCAAAGAAAAGAAAAACATATGTTACATGTTAAATTCTACGGAGGAAAACAACATCACATTATCACTCCCATCTCACAGCAATCTTTAGTAAACAAAACTGGTTCCCATGACACACCTCTGCGAGAATCAGGAGAGCACAGGAGAGGGGAAAATCTCAGGCCCTAAAAACAACGGGTGGATAGGCACATAAATCTTGTTGGTGGGACTGCGGCCGTATAACCCTGGAGTCATCACTGAAGACCCCGAAAAGGTGGACCTCCCAGGCCGCAACCTACATGTCATTCCAAGGACCCTGGAGTCACCCCAGTGGTGATCCAAAAAGGAAAAATTGAAAAAGAGTCCTGGAGAACCAAAACACCTCGAATCAAAAGACATGACCCAAACAGTGGAGGGCATCACCGCCAGCCCCACATTCACTAAAACATTAGGTCCAACAGTCCCTATACCAACATAAAACAGAGGCGAGGCATTCCAGCCAACACCTAAAAAACGTAGCATACCTTACCTAGGCATGGTCTTTGATGTGTCTACCCCCCTAAATACACACACACTAGGGAATCCTGATACCTCCAGCTCCAGCTCAACCTGCCCTTCTCCTTTGGGTGGCCCAGAGTTCCATCTACTCGTCTACCGCAAACCACTGCAAAATAAGAATAGATAAGTGATCTATACACTACATTGTGCACTTTAAACACGAGACAAGGTATCAGCAACCACATTCTCCGCTCCCTTCACATAACGAATCACCAGATTAAGAGGTTGGAGTACCAAGGCCCACCTCGTAAGTCTCTGATTGTGGTTCCTCATTAAATGAAGGAAACGTAAGGGATTATGGTCACTATACACAGTTATAGGGTGAACTGATTTAAATATGTGCACGTCAAAGTGTTGCACTGCCAACACTAAAGCAAGAGCCTCCTTTTCTATGGAGGTATAACTTCTTTGGTGCCTGCTACTTTTTGCTGAGAAGCAGCCGAGTGGCATTACTTCTCCTGCTCTACCCTGCAACAAGACTGACCCAACCTCTGTATTATTTTGCAAAACCCGGGGAGGGTAACTCAGGATTACACATAAAAGATCTTGAGGGTTAATGGCATACAAAAGGTACATGGACAGAGATATTAAAGTTACAAATATGGGTGTGTCCTTGGCACACATGGTCGTGGGAAGCAGATGACGCACACACTGTTCATTCACACAATTTGCATGTAGTTCATAAAGAGGAGACAAAACCTTATTTTTTAACTGTACCAGGCGGCAGTCAGTGCACGTTTTCAAGGTATCACCTAGTGTGAGACCAGTAAAAAACAACGTCCACCGACTCCCGCTGGATACAAATACAGTCTCTAGAAATAAACACTTCACTTCCTTCAAGGAACCTATTTCACCCCAGCTTACATCATGCCAGACCTGCTGACATTTCACAAATTTGGAAACCTCTACCTCATGGGGTTTAACATGGCCCCATTTTTCAGCATCCCAAAACTCTTTCACTAAGGTGCACCATGGCTGAGTCAACACTTCAACCAGTCTTTCAGAAGATCCAAATCTTCCACAATCTCTTACAATTTTCCTGCTTACATTATCTTTCTCAGGGACTTTATCCATCATCATTTTGAAGGCACCACACAGTTCCATCATAGCCTTCCCAGGACCCGGTTCCAATGCCAATCCCATCTCTCCAGCTTCCAGAATGTGTAGCACCACCTCATAGTCCCACGTCATCCTGGGCGGACTGGCAGACTGGTGCACTAGTGCCAACGACCTCATCGTAGCCAAGAATTTTCTGAAACCGAGAAAAAACACCGCTGGGGAAACATCACCATCCTCACATAGCACATGACTTAATGATTCCAGAGTGCTTCCCCACACGGTAATGAAAGGGAGGGGAATTCCCTCCTCCCAGTCCTGGTACTGGGGAAAACAAATATGCATTGCTCTGAGAGACTGGGACAACCATGGAGCTTTTCTTTGACTCCTAGGATGATATACATTTGTAAATTTAACCTCAAGTAGGCCTCTCAAAACTACATGACATTTCATAAAATATGACGTCTGGGTGATTTGTGCAAAGCCTAAGAGACAAAAATGTTTCACCAGTTATCTCAAAACCACACACACAAAATTATTCAGAAAGGGTAGAGACTCTGGTAACCTGTTAGAAAAGAAATTTATTAATAACCACTGATTATTTAGCTCTCCCGTCTTAACACTGAAATGCCGTTCCTTCAGAATCTGTAAAAAATACTGACAAAGACACTTTAATAGTTCTGCCGCGTCCACGTAAGCACAGGTCCTCTTAAAAAGAGTCTTGCTCATTTGATCAACTCTGCAAAATAAACACTTGGTAAATTTGGGAACCACATCCTCCGCGACAACTGATAAATGAATAGCGTTCCGGAGGTCACAACCTTCCCGGGCCTCACTCAGCTGCTGCAGAGTCAGGGGATTTTTTCCCACATCAGCACCAAGACCACTTCTCCAACCGAGTTCCGGTTGAGCCGGTTCATCACTGCTCAGAATCTCCTGCAGGTCAGACTCAATGAACAGGCTCCCCATGCCCAAACCATCACCACAGTGTGCAGAAGGGTCACAGTGAGGCACAGCTCCTACCTTGTTCCCCTGTTTAGTCCGAAAGCACATTGAAAAATTTTCAGGTACCGTTGCTCCAATTGGGTCATTACCACCTTGTAAAGCCGGGTCCTGCAAAACCAAACATTCCTCACTTTTGAGGAGTCCCACAACATTGTTGCCTAGTAGAAGGTCAACTCCTTCAAAAGGTACATCTTCTGCAATACCTACAGGTAGGTACCCAGACTGGTACTCAGACTCTATCCATAAAACCCGTGCACTGGAGTCCTGACAGGGACTCCAGTTATCCCTTTAAGAAAAATGTCCAATCCGGTGTAGGTGTCATCCAACACTGGCAATACACACCTGCGAAGCAAGGTGTATGTGCTACAAGTGTCCCTCAAAGACATAACACCCGTGACCCTACCTTCATTTTGGTGTAAGGCCACAGTAGACTTACTTGAATAGACCTTCATCCGAGGGTCAAAGACTGCTGGTCTTCTTTGGATACCTTGGGGCAAAACTGCAATGCAAGCCACATCATGTGTAATCGGTGTATTTACTGGAGAAGCATCTGTCGCAGCCTGGTCCCTAAGCATCTTTCGACAATATGGCTGCAGGTGGCCCTGTTTATTGCAATATGTACAGTGATAAGGTTTAAAGGCCCCCTGCCCATCTGACCTAGGTTGGATCCCTTGGTTCTGGGGAACTGGGCTCGTCCCACCTGTTCCTTGTAGTCCTGGACCTGTGATAGCTAACTTAAAACCTCCTCGAGTGGGTACTGGAAAATTAGGGTTATTAAAACCCTTGTGGTTATTAGGCTGATAAATGGGTGGCTTAAACTTCTGAAATTTCTTATTCCTATTTGTGGGTGGAGAAAACTTACCATTATTTGTATGTGGGGTGTGGTAACTGCTACCAAATTTTTGGTTAGCTAAAAATCTGTCACCCAGCTCTAAAGCATTATTAAAATCATCAAGATCCTTCTCAAGATATGCCTTAAGGTCAGGAGGAACATTTCTCAAAAGATCCTCTAACAAAATTAAGGTAATTACACCTTCATAATTGCCTACCACCCCCTTTGAGCGACACCACCTATTTAGAAGTGACATCTTCTCCTTACCATATTCCACCAAAGACTGCCCTGACTGAAACTTTAGTCCTCTGAATTTCTGCCTGTACCTTTCCGGCAACATTTGATAAGCCAGTAAAACTACCTCTTTAGCTTATGATAATCAGAAAAGGCAGATCCTTCTAAAGAACTAATAGCCTGTAACCCTTTACCAACTAATTGGGTTCTTGCTAATGTCGCCCATTCCTTTTCCCGCCAACCTTGGGATTTGGCCGTACTTTCAAATAACAGAAAAAAACTGGTCTGGGTCTTTCTCTAGGAATTTGGGCACAAATTTTATGGCTTAATCCAAATGAAAAACATCTACCCTTGTGTCTGTGTCTGGGTGAGAAGCAAGCTGCCTCTCTTTTGCTCTTTCTTGAGCCCTAAGCTCCTCTAAGGCTCTCTGTTCCTGGATCTTTGTACGCTCAATTCTTAACCGTTCCTTTTCTTCTGCAACTAGGGTTAATTTCATTTGTAAAATTACTACTTCCTTATCCAGGTCCCTATCATGGGGATTTGATTCAATGTCACCTTCCAAATGCATGTCATCCACAGAATTTTCACCAGTGTCAGCCATTTTGGGAAATAATAGCACCAAATCTTACTACCAGCCACAGAACTTACTGATATAAAATAATAAAGCACACAGCAAGGTACATATACTGAAGTAGGATATTCACAAGGAGTTGTCATGTGACTCCCTCAAATTAAAGAGAACTGCACACAAAAAGAAAATCCTGGCAGAAAAAAAAAAATAAAAGAGCTACTGCACTTGCAAAGGTAAATTATTTCCAGAAATTTAGGTGAGCATAACCTCCCAAAAATCAGCAAGATTGTACCTGCAGGGGTAAATTATGCACAAAACATCAAGTATTATTAACATCCTAAAAATCAACAATATGGTACAGAAAGGTAAATGATTTATAGAGCATTAATTAATAATAACACTCTAAAACCAGCAATATTATACAGAAATGGAAATTATTCACAGGGTATTAATTAATAATAACACCCTAAAAACTAGCAATGTTGCACACAAAAGTAAATTATTCACAGGGTATTAATTAATAATAACACCCTAAAAACTAGCAATATTACACACAAAAGTAAATTATTCACAGGGTATGAATTAATAATAACACCCTAAAAACTAGCAATGTTGCACACAAAAGTAAATTATTCACAGGGTATTAATTAATAATAACACCCTAAAAACTAGCAATATTGCAAACAAAGGTAAATTATTATTTTAGTGTGAGTGTTATAGTGAATGCTTCCTCTGACCAACCCAGTAAAGAATGATTATTGACTTTCCAGGTTGCAAACTTGAATTACCACAAAAATTTGATAATTCTCCCATTTACAGGCCCCCATGTTACGCAGAAATGTGGGATAGCT
Organism: Cherax quadricarinatus; assembly: GCF_026875155.1. Taxonomy (NCBI): domain Eukaryota; kingdom Metazoa; phylum Arthropoda; class Malacostraca; order Decapoda; family Parastacidae; genus Cherax; species Cherax quadricarinatus. The sequence continues at coordinate 33,365,184 of NC_069455.1, read as the reverse complement.
GGGGGCTTGAGCCTGGTCTAAGGGCAAAGGTAAAAGTTACACACATCTCAGGCCCAAACCGGCCACCCCGGGCTATCCCAGTTAAAAACAGAAAGCGCTAAACCAGTATGTGTTACTTCAAGGGGTTGGTTAACAGAGGGTTAGGCAAAAATCCCAATTAGGAAAATATATCTATTTAATCACCATAACATAAAAACCTTAATTCTACACGCAAAAATGAAGGTACACACAGCTGGCTGGAGGTTCAGCCACCATAACCACAAGGCCTAGTCAGTGCCAGACCGTCACTACTCCACTACAAACCCCATTTCTTATTTCCTCACTCATCCCACAGCATCCTGGCCATGTCAGTGCCTGGGTTAACATACAGGTAAGCCATATGAAAGCCTATGGCTTGAATTGGATAAACAAAATGAATGTATTATTGCAAACTTAACTTAAAATATACAGCATCTCCGACGCCAGCTTCTACCGCCATCCTAACGTCACGTGTCCTCCCCCACGCTTACTCTGCATACCCAAACATCCTTGGAAAATAAATCACTAACTCCATTCTTTATAATTATAGTTAGAGTACTTTACAGTACCTCCAAAAGCACATTATGAATTATAAAATTATTCCTTACAACTACAATATTCATATTATTATGGCACACTTCCCCACTACTATGTACATACGATGTCATGCAGAACCCTGCATAACAGAAGATTGCATCTGTTATTGTCTCAGCGAGTTTCGCTTCTGTGGCTGCTATGATGTCTGGGGATTTCTCGCTGATTCTTTCGTGCCACTCCCCATATTTATTCGTTATTCCGTCCGCGTTTGTGTATCAAACCTACAGCTTCTTTTCTATCACTGTGGTCCTGGGAGAATATTGGGATTGGGGGAGTGAGAGCCTTGGTGGGGGCCTATTGGGGACTGTGGTGTGGGTGGGGTGTTTGATGACGGGGGTGGGGTCAGAATGCCCATAGGGGGTTGCTGTTGGGGTGAGGTTTGTGATGTGGGGATTGGTGGCAGAGGAAACAGTGTGTGGGTTTTGGTTTAGATTGCTCAGTTGCGTTGGGATTGTCACGGTTGGAGTCCTTCTGTGGGAGTTTCTGCAGGGTGTGTTTGCCCTTCCTCCTGTGTATGGGTCCTGCTCATCTTCTGTCGAAATCGAGGTATACTCTCTGGTACCCAGGTTTGTCCCTCAGTCGTGCTTTCTCTTGCAGGATCCTGGTTCGAGCTGATTCTTCCTTGAAAATTACTTTGACAGGCCTTTTCCTTCCACTCGCAAACCACCCAATTCTCCGAAAATTTGTCACCTGGGTGATATCACCCTCACCTATTGTTTTCATGATGTCTTCGATCATTTTTTTCTCCTCCTGTTTTATTTCTTCAAACTTGTCCCCTTTCACTTCTTGGAGCCCATAGACAAAAACTGACCTCTCTCTTTCCTCCTCCTACTGAGTCTCCATTTGCATCCTCTGAGGTGTTTTAGTTCCTTCCATTGAAACGTTCTTGCCTTCAATCCCTGTCCTTGCTGAAACTTCTATGCTCAGTGAACTGTTTTTCATGATCAACTGTTCCTTGCAACTGCAGTTGGCTGTTAGAGTCTCTGCATATAACATACCATCATTGTCTTCAGACCTGTCATTTGATCTTAGTGTGCTCCTCGTATTTTCCCTGGCCCCACGTGGGTCTGATAGGGCCTTCGCGTACGGCATATCTCCTTTGTTTGTGTGTGTGTGTATATGTGTGTGTGTGTACTCACCTAGTTGAGGTTGCAGGGGTCGAGTCCATGCCCCTGGCCCCCGCCTCTTCACTTGTCGCAACTATGTCACTCTTCCTGAACCATGAGCTTTATCGTACCTCTGCTTAAAGATATGTATGGATCCTGCCTCCACTACATCTCTTCCCAAACTATTCCACTGCCTGACTACTCTGTGGCTGAAGAAATACTTCCTAACATCCCTGTGATTCATCTGTGTCTTCAGCTTCCAACTGTGTCCCCTTGTTACTGTGTCCAGTTTCTGGAACATCCTGTCTTTGTCCACCTTGACAATTCCTCTCAGTATTTTGTAAGTCGTTATCATGTCCCCCCTATCTCTCCTGTCCTCCAGTGTCGTCAGGTTGATTTCCCTTAACCTCTCCTCGTACGACATACCTTTTAGCTCTGGGACTAGTCTTGTGGCAAACCTTTGCACTTTCTCTAGTTTCTTTACATGCTTGGCTAGGTGTGGGTTCCAAACTGGTGTCGCATACTCCAATATGGGCCTAACGTACACGGCGTACAGGGTCCTGAACGACTCCTTATTATGATGTCGGAATGTTGTTCTGAGGTTTGCCATGCGTCCATATGCAGAAGCAGTTATTTGGTTGATGTGTGCTTCAGGAGATGTGCCTGGTGTTATACTCACCCCAAGATCTTTTTCCTTGAGTGAGGTTTGTAGTCTCTGGCCCCCTAGACTGTACTCCGTCTGCGGTCTTCTTTGCCCTTCCCCAATCTTCATGACTTTGCACTTGGTGGGGGTTGGAGTCCATGAGCCAATTGCTGGACCAGGTCTGCAGCCTGACCAGATCCCTTTGTAGTTCTGCCTGGTCTTCGATCGAATGAATTCTTCTCATCAACTTCACGTCATCTGCAAACAGGGACACCTCAGAGTTTATTCCTTCTGTCATGTCGTTCAAAAATACCAGAAACCGCACTGGTCCTAGGAGTGACCCCTGTGGGACCCCGCTGGTCACAGGTGCCCACTCTGACACCTCGCCACGTACCATTACTCGCTGCTGTCTTCCTGACAAATATTCCCTGATCCATTGTTGTGCCTTCCCTGTTATCCCTGCTTGGTCCTCCAGTTTTTGCACTAATCTCTTGTGTGGTACTGTGTCAAACGCCTTCTTGCTGTCCAAGAAAATGAAATCCACCCACCCCTTTCTCTCTTGTCTTACTGCTGTCACCTTGTCATAGAACTCCAGTAGGTTTGTGACACAGGATTTCCCGTCCCTGAAACCATGTTGGGTGCTGTTGATGAGATCATTCCTTTCTAGGTGTTCCACCACTCTTCTCCTGATATTCTTCTTCATGACTTTGCATACTATACATGTCAGTGACACTGGTCTGTAGTTTAGTGCTTCATGTCTGTCTCCTTTTTTAAAGATTGGGACTACATTTGCTGTCTTCCATGCCTCAGGCAATCTCCCTGTTTCGATAGATGTATTGAATATTGTTGTTAGGGGTACACATAGCGCCTGTGCTCCCTCTCTCAGGACCCATGGAGATATCTTAACTGGCCCCATTGCCTTTGAGGTATCTAGGTCACTCAGAAACCTCTTCACTTCTTCCTCGGTTGTGTGTACCGTGTCCAGCACCTGGTGATATGCCACACTTCTCCGTCCCTCTGGAGCACCTTCTGTCTCCTCTGTGAACACTTCTTTGAATCTCTTGTTGAGTTCCTCTCATGCTTCCCGGTCATTTCTTGTTGTCTCTCCTCCTTCCTTCCTTAGCCTGATTACCTGGTCCTTTACTGTTGTTTTCCTCCTGATGTGGCTGTATAACAGCTTCGGGTCAGATTTGGCTTATGCTGCTATGTCGTTTTCATATTGTCGTTGGGCCTCCCTTCTTATCTCTGCATATTTGTTTCTGGCTCTACGACTGCTCTCCTTATTCTCCTGTTTCCTTTGCCTTCTATATTTCTTCCATTCCCTAGCACACTTGGTTTTTGCCTCCTTGCACCTTTGGGTGAACCATGGGCTCATCCTGGCTTTTTCATTATTCCTGTTTCCCTTGGATACAAACCTCTCCTCAGCCTCTTTGCACATTGTTGCTACATATTCCATCATCTCATTAACTGGCTTCCCTGCCAGTTCTGTATTCCACTGAACCTTGTTCAGGAAGTTCCTCATTCCCGTGTAGTCCCCTTTCCTGTAGCTTGGTTTCATTTGTCCTGACCTTCCTGCTTCCCCCTCCACTTGTAGCTCTACTGTCTATTCGAAGCTTAAAATCACATGATCGCTGGCCCAAAGGGGTCTTTCATATGTGATGTCATCAATATCTGCACTGCACAAGGTGAATACTAAGTCCAGTCTTGCTGGCTCATCCTCTCCTCTCTCTCTTGTAGTGTCCCTTACGTGTTGGTAAATGAAGTTTTCCAGTACCACCTCCATCATCTTAGCCCTCCGTGTATCTTGGCCCCCATGTGGCTCCAAGTTCTCCCAGTCGATCTCCTTGTGGTTAAAGTCGCCCATGATCATGAGCTTTGCCCTGCATGCATGAGCTCTTCTGGCCACTGCAGTCAGTGTGTCAACCATCTCTCTATTGCTCTCGTCATACTCATGCCCTGGTCTCCTGCTGTTCTGTGGTGGGTTATACATCACTGCAATTACCACCTTGGGAACTCCAGAGTGAAGCGTTCCTGCTATGTAATCACTTTCTTCTCTGCTGTCTCCTCTCTACAGCTCATCAAAATTCCATCCGTGTTTGATCAGCAGTGCCACTCCTTCACCCCCCCTGTTCCGTCTGTCTTTCCTCAGGATTTGGTATCCCATTGGAAAGATGGCATCTGTTATCATATCTGTAAGCTTGGTTTCTGTGATCACTATGATGTCCGGTTATGTCTCTTTGACTCTTTCTTGCCACTCATCCCACTTGTTTGTTATTCCATCAGCGTTTGTGTACCATACCTTCAGTTTCCTTTCCAATACTGTGGTTTGGGGGGCCTGTGGTTGTGGGAGACCTGGTAGCATACTGTGGGATTCTATGATTGGGGGTTGGGTGGAACCTGTGGGTATGGATTGTAGTGTGTGTTGGGATGGTGTGATAGGTTGTGGGGTTCTGAGGATAGTTGTGTGTGTGCTTGCCCATGCTTCTCTGTTCTGCTCTGACTGACCTCTGATGGTTTCATCCTTGTTTCCTTTCCTATCTCCTTTCGCTTTTTTGTCCTCTCCCTCAGCTGCTGTCTCTCTGTTTGTGTTCTGTCTCTGTCTAGGAACACTTTCTTGTACTCTTCCAAGTTTTTCAATCTTGGTTTCTCGTCGAGGATCCTGTTCCTCACTGTTTCTGTCCTGAGAATCAGCTTGATTGGTCGGTTTCTCCCCATCACGTACCCCCCTATTCTCTGAAAATTTACAATCTCGTCCATGTCTTCTCCCCCTATTTCCGTGATGATTTTCCCAATCTCCTTTCTTTCTTCCTGCCGTCTTTCAGTGTGTGTCTTTTCCTCTCTCTCCCGAAGCCCATGGATGAACACTGATTTTGCCCTTTCCTCCTCCCATTGCCTCTCCCTCTGTGACTCTGGTTCCTGTCTGTATATGGTCATTTTCTCCCTTGATTTTTCCAGTGGCTCTTAGTAGCATGGTTGTGCCTCAGCATTCGACTTATCTTCCTCTCTATCTGCACCCAGCTGCTCTTTCCTTTTACTCCCTGACCCTTC
>NC_069455.1:33267272-33354772 GCF_026875155.1 Cherax quadricarinatus | reverse complement strand
TGGTCCTGCAAGAATATTGGGGTTGGGGGAGCGGGAGCCTGGGTGGGACCCTATGGGGGACTGTGGTGTAGGTGGGGTTTGTGATAATGGGGGTGGGGTTAGAATGCCAATAAGGGACAGCTGTTGAGATGAGGTTTGTGATGTGGGTGTTGCTGGAAGAGGTAACAGTAAGTGGGTTGTGGTTTGTGTTGCTCACACACACACACACACGCGCGCGTGCGTGTGTGTGTGTGTGTACTCACCTATTTGTACTCACCTATTTGTGGTTGCAGGGGTCGAGTCCTAGCTCCTGGCCCCGCCTCTTCACCGGTTGCTACTAGGCCCTCTCTCTCCCTGCTCCATGAGCTTTATCAAACCTCGTCTTAAAACTGTGTATGGTTCCTGCCTCCACTACGTCATTTTCTAGGCTATTCCACTGCCTTACAACTCTATGACTGAAAAAATACTTCCTACTATCTTTCTGACTCATTTGTGTCTTCAACTTCCAATTGTGGCCTCTTTTTCTGTGTCCCCTCCCTGGAACATCCCGTCTTTGTCCACCTTGTCTATTCCACCAGTATTTTATATGTCGTTATCATGGTCTCCCCTGACCCTCCTGTCCTCCAGTGTGGTCAGGCCGATTTCCCTTAATCTCTCCTCATAGGACATTCCCCTTAGCTCTGGAACTAACCTTGTCGCAAACCTTTGTACTTTCTCTAGTTTCTTGACGTGCTTTATCAAGTGCGGGTTCCAAACAGGTGCTGCATTTCTCCAGTATGGGCCTGACATACACGGTGTACATGTCTTGAATGATTCCTTATTAAGGTATCGGAATGCTGTTCTCAGGTTTGCCAGGCGCCCATATGCTGCAGCAGTTATCTGATTGATGTGTGCTTCCGGAGACATGCTCGGTGTTATACTCACCCCAAGATCTTTCTCCTTGAGTGAGGTTTGCAGTCTTTGGCCACCTAGCCTATACTCTGTCTGTGGTCTTCTGTGCCCCTCCCCCATCTTCATGAAATTTGCATTTGGCAGGATTAAATTCGGAGAAGCCATTTGCTGGACCAGGTGTCCAGTCTGTCCAGGTCTCTTTGAAGTCCTGCCTGGTCCTCATCAGATTTAATTCTCCTCATTAACTTCACAATCATCTGCAAACAGGGACACTTCTGAGTCTAACCCTTCCGTCATGTCGTTCACATATACCAAAAATAGCACTGGTCCTAGGACCGACCCCTGTGGGACCCCGCTCGTCACAGGTGCCCACTGTGATACATCATTACGTACCATTACTCGTTGTTGCCTCCCTGTCAGGTATTCTCTGATCCATTGCAGTGCCCTTCCTGTTATATGCGCCTGGTGCTCTAGCTTCTGCACTATCTCTTGTGAGGAACTGTGTCAAAGGGCCTTCTTGCAGTCCAAGAAGATGCAATCAACCCACCCCTCTCTCTCTTGTTTTACTTCTGTTATTTTATCATAAAACTCCAGAAGGTTTGTGACACAGGATTTGCCTTCCGTGAATCCGTGCTGGTTGGCATTTATACCCCTGTTCCGTTCCATGTGCTCCACCACTCTCCTCCTGATAATCTTCTCCTAATTTTGCATACTATACACGTCAATGACACAGGTCTATAGTTTAGTGCCTCTTTTCTGTCTCCTTTTTTAAAAATGGGAACTACATTTGCCGTCTTCCATACCTCAGGTAGTTGCCCAGTTTCCAGGGATGTGTTGAAGATTGTGGTAAGTGGCACGCACAATATATCTGCTCCCTCTCTAAGGACCCACGGGGAGATGTTGTCTGGCCCCATTGCCTTTGAGGTTCGATGTCCTTAGCAGTTTCTTCACCTCCTCCTCATCTGATGTATGTCGTCCAAACTTGTTGGTGTATTCCTTGCTGGTGTCCCCGTCTGGTCTGTCCCCCCAGAGTCCTTCCTGTCTCTACTGTAAATACTTCCTTAAATCTCTTGTTTAGCTCCTCACATACCTCTTGATCGTTTCTTGTGAGTTCTCCACCTTCTTTCCTCAGCCTTATCACCTGGTCCTGACTGTTGTCTTCCTCCTAATGTGGGATACGCAGTTTCGGGTCGATTTTACTTCGATGCTAGTCGTTTTCTACTGTCGCTGGCCTCCCTCCTTAACTTGATTTCTCGTTTCTGGCTTTCTCTAATCTCCCCTTTTTTTCTGGGTCCTATGCCTCCTTACCTTTTCCATTTTCCCGTTGCACTAGTTTTTGCTCCTAAACTTCGGTAACCAGGACTCCGTTTTGGTCTTCCTATTATTTCCGTTTCCCTTGGGGAAAAAAACTTTCCTCTGCCTCCTTGCACTTTGTGCCACATTCCATCATCTCGTTTACTGATTTTCCTACATTTTCCCCTGTCCCACTGAACCTCCTGCGGAAGTTTCTCATACCTGTGTTTTGGGCCCCCTTTTATAGTTTGGCCGTCCCTTCAGTTCCTTACCTTCTCCACTTGTAACTCCATATGTCCAAACTCAGAACCCATGATCGCTAGCTCCAAGGGGCCTCTCATAAGTGATGCCTCAATGTCTGAACTTTCTCCCGGGTGAACCCCAAAAATCCAGTCTTGCTGGCTCATCTCCCCTCTCTCTCTGGTGTTGTCCCTGCATTGATGCATGAGGGTTTTCAAGTACAACATCCATATCTTGGCTCTCCATGTTTCGGGGCCCCCATGTGGCTCCAGGTTTTCCCAGTCGATCTCCCCGTGGGTTGAAATCGCCCATTACCAGTAACTTTGCTCTGCTCGAGTGAGCTCTTCTTGCCACCTCAGCCAGTGTGGTCACATTCACCCTGTTGTTTTCTTCGTACTCCTCTCTTGGCCTCCTGCAGTCTAGTGGTGGGCTTATACATCACTCCAATGACTACTTTATGTTCTCCGGGACTGAATTGTACCTACAATGTAGTCTCTTTCTCCAATCATGTCCATGCTTCCATTTCCTCAAATCCCCATCGGTGTTTTATGAGCAGTGCAACCCCTCCCTCCCCCTCTTCTCCTTCTATCTTTCCTCAGGATCTGTGGATATCCTGTGGGGAAGATTGTGTCTGTCTATTGTCTCAGCGAGTTTTGGTTTCTGTGACTGCTATATGTCTGGGGATTTTTCCACCCCTGATTGCCCCATCTTTCATTCCACTCCTCATTGTTTATTCATTATTCATCCGCGTTTGGTGTACCAAACCTTTAGCTTCTTTTCTATCATTGAGGTCATGCAAGAATATTGGGGTTGGTGTGGGGGAAGCGAGGAGCCTTGGTGGGGGCCTATTATGGGGCTCGTGGTGTATGGTGGGGTTTGTGTTGATGGGGTGGGGTCAGAATGCCCTTAAGGGACAGCTGTTGGCGGTTGAGGTTTGTGATATGGGGGTTGGTGGCAGAAGGGAACCCAGTGAGTGGGTTGTAGTATCGGGGCCACTCCTTTTTTTTTTTTGCGGTGCTCCAGTTGAGTTGGGGAATATCGCGGGTGGAGTCTTTTGTGGGAGATTCTGGGGGTGTGTTTGCCCTTTCCTCCTGTGTCTGGGGTCCTGCTCATTTCATTGGCTTCTCGATCTCCTTGCGTCTCTGTTCCTCTCTTTCAGTGTAGTCCTTTCTTTTGTGTTTCTGTCGCGGTCGAGTTATACTCTTGGTACCCCTCTTTGTCCCTCAGTCTTGCTTTTCTCTTGCAGAATCATGGTTCGACTGATTCTTCCTTGAAAGTTACTCTGACAGTGCCGTATCCTTCCACTCGCAAACCACCCCAATTCTCTGAAAAATTTGTCCCCTGGGTCATATTGCCCCTCCTATTGTTTTCATGATGCCTTCAATCATTTTTTTTCTCCTCCTGTTTTATTTCTTCAAAGTTGGCCCCCTTGGCTGCTTGGAGCCCGTAACAAAAACTGACCTCGCCCTATCCTCCCACTGGAGTCTCCATCTGCGTCTCTGAGGCATTTTATTTCCTTCACATTGAAATGTTCTTGCTTCGTCCCTGTCATATCTGAAACTTCTATTCTCAGAGGATGTTTTCCTGACCAGCTGTTCCCTTGCTACTGCAGTTGGCTGTTAGGAATCTCTTGCATATCGGCATACCTTCATTTGTTCTTCGGACCTGTCGTTTGATTTAGTGTGACTCGTTCGTCTTTTTCCCCTGGCCCCACGTGGGTTTTCTGATAGGGCCTTCATGTTCGGCATGTCTCCGTTTTGTTGCTTTTCCATCCCCTTGTCTGCGCCTGACTTTGAATTTCCTGATGTTCACACCTGATTTGTCATTTGTCTCTCTAATCTGTTTCAGGGCTTTGCAGTTTCTCTTCTAAGCACTGTATTCCTAGCTTCTGCCTGCTAAGACCTGTACTTCCCACTTCCTGCACTCTTCAGCTATCTGCTCCTCATTTCTTACCAAGCTCTACTATCTTCCTTCACACTCTTCCTCCCTTTTTTGGAGCTCTAGCTCCCAGTTCTTTTTTCCTCACTGGTTCGTCCACCAGATCTCTGGGTTTCCGTCCTCTAAGGCCAGTGAGGACGGAAACCCAGCGATCTGGTGGACGAACCAGGGACGGAAAGGACTGGGAGTAGAGCTCCAAAAAAGGGAGGGGGTGGGGGAGGTGGGGAAAAAAAAAACGGGGGGGGGGTGGATAGTGGGGGCGGGAGAAAAAGAGTGGGGAAGGAAGATAGTAGAGCTTGGTTAAGGAAAAATGAGGAGGAGCAGAATAGCTGAAGAGTGCAGGAAGTGTGTAAGTACAGGTTTAGCAGCAGAAGCTAGGATACAGTGCTTAGAAGAGAAACTGCAAAGCCTGAAACAGAGAGAGACAAATGACAATTCAGGTGTGACATCAGGAAATTCAAAGTCAGGCGCAGACAAGGGGATGGTAAGCAACGTGTGTGTGTGTGTGTGTGTGTGTGTGTGTGTGTGTGTGTGTGCGTGTGTGTATGTGTACTCACCTATTTGGTGTTGCAGGGATCGAGTCGTATCCCCTGGCCCTACCTCTTAGCTGATCGATACTAGATCTAGTCTCTTCCTGCTCCATGAGCTTTATCGTATCTTTTCTTAAAGCTGCGTATGCATTCTGCCTCGAGTACCTCACTTCAGGTTGTTTACTTTTCTTGACACTTAAGAGTGAAGAAATAGTTCCTCAATCCTATGGACCTCATCTGAGTCTTCACTTCCATTTTGATGTGATCTCTTGTTCTGTGCCAATCTCTGAAAAACATCCTGTCCCTATTCCACCATAGTCAGTTCCTCTCAGTACTTTGTAAGTCTTTTTCAAGTCCCTTTCCCTCCTGTTATCTAGTGTTGTTCATGTCGTTTTTCCTTATCTCCCTGGTTAGGATGTACCCCCCTAAGCTTGGGTGACAAGTCCTTACTGGCAAACCTTTTGCAAGTTCTTATTTCTTGACGTATTTGATCTTGTGTGGATTCCAAAAATGGTGTACTCCCTATTTATGGTTTGCAGGGGTTCGGGTCACAGGTCCTGCCCCCCGTGTGGGTGTGTGTGTGTAGTATGCGTGTTTCGTACTCACATAATGTGCTCACCTAATTGTGGTTGCAGGGGTCGAGATTCAGCTCCTGGACCCGCTTCTTCACAGATCTACTAGGTCCTTTCTTTCTCTGCTCCCTGAGCTGTATCATACTTCGTCTTAAAGCTCCTGCCTCCACTACATCACTTACTAGACTATTCCACTTCCTGACAACTCTATGACTGAAGAAATGCTTCCTAATATACCTTTGACCCCTTGTTTCTGTGTCCCCTCTCTGGAACATCCTGTCTCTGTCCACCTTATCTTTTCCACGCAGTATTTCGTATGTCGTTATCATGTCTTCCCTAACCCTCCTGTTCTCTCGTGTCATCAGGCCGATTTCCCTTAACCATTCATCGGAAGACATTTCCCTTAACTCCGGAACTAACCTTGTTCCAAACCTTCGCACTTTCACCAATTTCTTGACGTGCTTGACCAGGCGTGGGTTCCGAACTGGTGCTGCATACTCCAGTATGGGCCTGACGAACACAGTGTACAGTGTCTTGAACGATTCCTTACTATGGTATGGGAACGGCTATTCTAGGGTTTCCAGGCGCCCATATGCTGCAGCAGTAATCTGGCTCATGTATGCTTTCGGAGACGTTGATCGTAGTGTTATTACTTCACCCAAGATCTTTCTCTTGAGTGATGTTGCAGTCTTGTCCACCTAGGCCTTACCACTCTGTCTGCGTGTCTTCTTGCACTTCCCCAATTTTTCATGACTTGCATTTGCACGGTTTTGAATTCGAGGAAGCCAGTTGCTGGACCAAGTGTCCAGCCTGTCAGGTCTCTTTGTAGTCTTGCTTGTACCTCACCTGCTTGTTACATCATCTACGAACAGGAACACTCTGAGTCTATCCATCCCATCATGTCATTCATACACCAAAAAATAGCACTGTTCCTAGGACACTGTTCCTTGTGGGATCCCGCTCGTCACTGGTGCCCACTGTGATATATCATCACATTCCTGACTCGTTGTTGCCTCCTATCAGGTATTCTCTGATCCATTGCAGTAATGGCTCCCTGCTGTTTATATGCGCCTGATCGTCCACCCTTCTGCACTAATCTCTTGCGAGGACCTGTGTCGAAGACCATCCTGCAGTACAGGAAAATGCAGATCAAACCCACCTTCTCTCTCGTTGTCTTACTTCTGTTAACTTTGTTCATAAAACTCCAGGTTTGTGCACAGGATTTGCCTTCCATGATGATATTCGTGTGGTTGTCGTTTATAATCTTGTTTCCGTTCCAGTGCTCCATGTGTCTGTGTTATGCTTGCGACCTTTAGTACTTCAGTTTTGTAATCGGGAAACAATTCTGTTTTTTTTTAGGAAAAATGTTCTGGCATGTCTTACTGTTTCCATTAATTTATTTTTAATATTTCCAACAAGTTCTCTTAGGTCCTCAGGTCAATCTTCCTCTCAGTTTTTGTTTTTTAAAAAAAATATTTTTTTTTTTTTTGCCCCCGTTTTCACAATATATTAAGAAATTCAGTTAATTACTTTCTGAGTATGTTTCTGGTCCTGCCGTAATTTATATGTCTCTAAAAAGATTTTTGTTCATACCATATTTTCTGAACGAATGTACAGAGGGATCCCCAAACTTAACACAGGAACCAACACCTCACAGTGAGGTGCTACCTACACAGCGAAACACACCTGACAGTTGACAGTGCTACCAGAACACAGTGAAGTATACCTCACAGTGTTGGGTACCTCTAACATCAGTGAAGCAACGCTTACAGTGAGTGTTACCTAACAACCCCAAGTGAAGCAACACTGGACAGTGAGGTGCTACCTTAAAACACAGTTGAAGGCACAACACCTCACTGTTAGGTACTACTAACACAGAGAAGCAAACACCTCAAAGAGGAGGTTCTACCTTACATAGTGAGGCAACACCTCCTCCCTTCACTTTTTACTTCAAAATTCACTGTAAGGTGGACAACTTATATCAAACAGTTTCATAATAGCAAAGTTTTCCAAAATATTGTAAAGCTCTTCTTTATGCAGTGATTTGAATCTGTAAATTAGGTAGGTCTTTTACAGCGATAAAGCTTTCTTTTTGTTATTATTGAAATTTCTTTGTTTTGGAATACACCACAAGCACAGGAATCATCTTGTTCGCATGCGAACACTCACTGACCCAGGAACCTTGACTGCATACATAAACGTTCACTGCGACTAAGTTATTCGCTTGTTCCCTGTCAACTTTCTGGGAATAACAGCAACACACTAGCACAGATGCACACCCACCTGCCCACGCACATGTTCATCAACAACATATACTTACCGCCTTGTGTTCCCATCCACACGGCCACCCCCCACCCATCCCGTCTACATTACCCACCCACAAGGCTGCTCCCTCCCCCCCTCCGCTTTCTATACCTCTTGTTGCACTTACACATCCAGGCACAGCAGCTGGTTAGTGTTTTTTTTATTCAGGACTGAATATTTTGTGATGGTTTTTATACAAGAAACAATGAGGGACTTAAGCTAGAACAGTTTTAAATAAGGTCATCACTAGGAAGTATTTGGGATTCGAAAACTATTTCTATGCCCAATATAAAGAATAACATTAATGTTAAATACAACCTTTTTTAAAAACAATTGCAAACAGATGACAGTGTTCTTGTAAGTATCAGGACAAAGACATAAGGATGTAGTTAATGTTTTTCTGTCACATATATGTCTTTATACTGAAAACTAATTTCGAGGATGTGTTGGCACAAACTGTGATAAGAAACGAAGGTTCAGGTAAGAAAAAAATATGGAAAAAAAAAAAGTACACCATTTTATTGCTGCTTTGGCATGTAGTGGGTAACTAAATTATTAAATAATAAAAATGAAAAGTTGTGAAAAATATGGTTAATTATCTTGACTGCAAAATTATATGTTAATATCCAAGTAAAACAACATTGTCTTCTGTAATTAATTAAGAACAAAAGTCTAACTAAGTGTACTTTATGGTCACGGAAAACGAAAATATTACAAATATAGTGATTATAAAAAAAATATTTAATGAAAACAAAAGACAAGACACAGACAAGTCAAGTCTTTTTTGGGAACTTTTAATATCTTCAAATGTTTCACAAAAAGTTTATTAATTTTATAGTGAGCGTTAAGCATATGATTAAGCCACTGTCTTTGTGACTTAAAAATACCTTTATTATTACTGAAGCAATACGGAGAATGTATTTGTTTGTAACACACGTTTAAAGGTTTTTTTTTTTTTTATTTTTTTTTCCCTTGGGAGATGAGGTTGTTGTTCTTGGTTTCTGGCTCTAGTATGTATGATGTAAGCTATCATTTACGTTTTTATTTCTTTTTACCATCTTTAATATGAAGAGTTTTCAAATATCCCTTCAGCTTATTCACGCAAGTTTTGTGATTTCCAGTCTTACACAAATAACCCGCACATAAAAGACAGAAGCTTACGACGACGTTTCGGTCCCGACTTGGACCGAAACGTCGTCGTAAGCTTCTGTCTTTTATGTGCGGGTTTATTTGTGTATCGTTCAGTCCACGGTATTGTGCCTTTTTGTTATTTATTTCCAGTCTTGCTCCAGCTTCGTCAGTGTTTAAGTATTCTGAGTCATAATCTCCCCCTCGTTATTGTTTGCCATAAGTGGTGCGAGAGCATGTGGCGGTGTGTGTGTGTGTGTGTGCGTGGTGTGCGTGATGTGTGTGTTGTACTCACCTGTTGTACTCACCAGTTGAGGCAACTGCGGGGGTCGAGTCCGAGCTCCTGGCCCCGCCTCTTCACTGATCGCTACTAGGTCACTCTCCCTGAGCCGTGAGCTTTATCATACCTCTGCTTATCTGGAGTTTATCTGGAGAGAGTTCCGGGGGTCAACGCCCCAGCGGCCCGGTCTGTGACCAGGCCTCCTTAGGTCAGTGTCCCAGGATGCGACCCACACCAGTCGACTAACACCCAGGTACCCATTTTACTGATGGGGAACATAGACAACAGGTGGAAAGAAACACGTCCAATGTTTCTACTCTGGCTGGGAATCGAACCCAGGCCCTCACCGTGTGAAGCGAGAGCGTTAACCACCAGGCCACCAGAGCCCCATAGCTTAAAGCTATGTATGGATCCTGCCTCCACTACATCGCTTCCCAAACTATTCCACTTACTGACTACTCTGTGGCTGAAGAAATACTTCCTAACATCCCTGTGAATTCATCTGTGTCTTCAGCTTCCAACTGTGTCCCCTTGTTACTGTGTCCAATCTCTGGAACATCCTGTCTTTGTCCATCTTGTCAATTCCTCTCAGTATTTTGTATGTCGTTAACATATCCCCCCTATCTCTCCTGTCCTCCAGTTTCGTCAGGTTGATTTCCCTTAACCTCTCCTCGTAGGACATAACCTCTTAGCTCTGGGACTTTGTCTTGTTGCAAACCTTTGCACTTCTCTAGTATCTTCACGTGCTTGGCTATGTGATGGGTTCCAAACTGGTGCCGCATACTCCAATATGGGGCCTAAACGTACTCGGTGTACAGGGTCTGAATGATTCCTTATTAAGATTGTCGGAATGCTGTTCTGAGGTTGTTTTATACCAGGGCGCACATATGCGCAGGCAGTTATTTGGTTGATGTTGCGCTTCAGGTGATGTGCGTTGTGTGGTTATACTCACCCCAAGATCTTTTTCCTTGAGTGAGGTATGTAGTCTCTGGCCCCTAGGCTGTATCCGTCTGCGGTCTTCTTTGCCTTCCCAATCTTCATGATTTGCACTTGGTGGGATTGAACTCAGGAGCCACAATTTGACTGGACCAGGTCTGCAGCCTGTCCAGATCCTTTGTAGTTCTCCCTGCGTCTTCGATCGAGTGAATTCTTCTCTCAACTTCACGTCATCTGCAAACAGTGACACCTCAGAGTCTATTCCTTCCGCTTCCCTTCATGTCGGTACAATACCAGAAAAACAGCACTGGTCCTATCACTGACTCCTGTGGGACCCCGCTGGTCAGGTGCCTACTCTGACACCTCGCCATGTACCATGACTCGCTGCTGTCTTCCTGACAAGTATTCCCTGATCATTGTAGTGCCTTCCTGTCTTCCCTGCTTGGTCCTCCAGTTTTTGCACTAATCTTTGTGTGAAAAACTGTAGTCAAACGTTCTTGCAGTCCAAGAATATGCAATCCACCCACCCCTCTCTCTCTTGTCTTACTGCTGTCACCATGTGCCACAGGATTTCCCGTCCCTGAAACCATGTTGGCTGCTGTTGATGAGATCATTCCTTTCTAGGTGTTCCAACCACCTTTTCTCCTGATAATCATCTCCATGAATTTTGAATACTATTACATGTCAGTGACACTGTCTGTAGTTTAGTGCTTCATGTCTGTCCCTTTTTTAAAGTGATTGGATACTTTTGTGTCTTCCATGGCCTCAGGCAAATCTCCCTGTTTCTCATAGATGTATTGAATATTGTGTTAGGGGTACACTAGCGCCTCTGCTCCCTCTCGCAATACCCATGGGGGAGTGTTATCTGGCCCCATTGCCTTTGAGGTATCTAGCTCACTCAGAAAGCCTCTTCACTTCTTCCTCGGTTGTGTACACTGTGGCCAGCACATGGTGGTGTGCCCACCTCTCCGTCTTTCTGGAGCCCCTTCTGTCTCCTCTGTGAAACTTCTTTGAATCTCTTGTTGAGTGCTCACATAACTTCACGGTCATACACACGGTGTGTGTGTGTGTTTGTGTGTGTGTGTGTGTGTGTGTGTGTGTATTGTGTGTGTGTGGTGTGTGGTGTGTGTGTGTGTGTGTCGTGTGTGTGTGTGTGTGTGTGTTTGTGTGTGTTTCTGTGTCTGTGTACTCACCTAGTTGATACTCACCTAGTTGAGGTTGGCGGGGGTAGATTAGAGGTCCGAGCTCTGGCCCCGCCTCTTCACTGATCGCTACTAGGTCACTCACCTGAGCGCGTGGCTTTATATACCTCTGCTTAAAGTATGTATGGATCCTGCCTCCACTACATCGCTTCATCAACTATTTCCACTTCTGATACTCTGATGGCTGAAGAAAGATTCCTAACAATCCCTTTGTGATTCATCTGTGTCTTCAGCTTTCCAACTGTTGTCCCCTTGTTACTGTGTCCAATCTCTGGAACATCCTGTCTTTGTCACCTTGTCAATTCCTCTCAGTATTTGATATATGTCGTTATCATGTCCCCCCTATCTCTTAGGTTCCTCCAGTGTCGTCAGGTTGATTTCCTTAACTCTCTCGTAGGACATACCTCTTAGCTTGGGACTAGTCTTGCTTGCGAACCTTTGCCACTTTCTCTAGTTTTCTTTACGTGCTAGGGCTCCCAGGGTGTGGGTTCCAAACTGGTGCCCGCATACTCCAATATGGGCTAACATATTCGGTGTACAGGGTCCTGAACGATTCCTTATTAAGATGTCGGAATGTGTTCTGAGGTTTGCTAGGCGCCATATGCCTGCAGCAGTTATTTGGTTGATGTGCGCTTCAGGAGATGTGCCTGGGTTATACTCACCCCACATCTTTTTCCTTGAGTGAGGTTTGTAGTCTCTGACCCCTAGAACTGTAACTCCGTCTGCGGCCTTTCTTTGCCCTTCCCCCAAATCTTCATGACTTTGCACTTGGTGGGATTGAACTCCGGAGCAATTGCTGGACCAGTCTGCCCAGCCTGTTCCAGATCCCTTTGTAGTTCTGCCTGGTTCTTCCGATCGAGTGAAATCTTTCTTTCAAATTCACGGGTCATCTGCAAACAGGGAACCTCAGAGTCTATTCCTTCGTCCATGTCGTTCCACAAATACCTGAAACAGGCACTGGTCCTAGGTACTGACCCTGCGGGACCGCGCCTGGTCACAGTGCCCACTCTGACACCTCTCACGTACCATGACTCGCTATGCTGTCTTTCCTGACAAGTTTCCCTGATCCATTGTAGTGCACTTTCCCCTGTTATCCCTGTGGTCCTCCAGTTTTTGACTCCAATCTCTTTGTGGAACTGTGTCTTCCAAACGCCCATTCTTGCAGTCCAAGAATTGCAATCACCCACCCTCTCTCTCTTGTCTTACTGCTGTCACCATGTCATAGAACTCCAGTAGGTTTGTGACACAGGATTTCCCGTCCCTCAAACCATGCTGGTGCTGTTGGTGAGATCATTCCTTTCTAGGTGTTCCACCACTCTTCTCCTGATAATCTTCTCCATGATTTTGCATACTATTACATGTCAGTGCACTGGTCTGTAGTTTAATGCTTCATGTCTGTCTCCTTTTTTTAAAGATTGGGACTACATTTGCTGTCTTCCATGCTCAGGCATCTCCCTTTTCGATAGATGTTATTGAATATTGTTGTTAGGGGTACACCATAGCGCACTGCCTCCCTCTCTCAATACCCTGGGGAGATGTTATCTGGCCCCATTGCCTTTGAGGGATCTAGTCACTCAGAAGCCTCTTCATTCTTCCTCGGTGTGTGCACTGTGTCCAGCACTTGGTGGCTGTGCCCCACCTTCTCGTCTTTCTGGCTTGTTCCCTTCCTGTCCTCCTCTGTGAACACTTCTTGAAATCTTGTTGAGTTCTTCACTTAACTTCACGGTCATTTCCTAGTTGTCTCTCTCCTTCCTTCCTTAGCCTGATTACCTGGTCCTTGACTGTTTTTTTCCCTCCGATGTGGCTGGTCAACAGTTTGGGGTCAGATTTGGCTTTCGCTGCTATGTCATTTTCATATTGTCTTTACGCCTCCCTTCTTATCTGTGCATATTCGTTTCTGGGCCTCTACGACTGTTCTCCTTATTCTCCTGGGTCCTTTGCCTTCTATATTTCTTCCCATTCCCTAGCACATTGGTTTTTGCCTCCCTGCACCTTTGGGTAAACTGGGCTCATCCTGGCTTTTTCATTACTCCTGTTACCCTTGGGTACAAACCTCTCCTCAGACTCTTGCCTTTGTGTTGCTACATTTTCATCATCCATTAACTGGCTTCCCTGCCTTTTCTGGTCCACTGAACCCGGTCAGGTAGTTCCTCATTCCTGTTAGTCCCTTCTTGTTTAGTTTGGCTTATTCGTCCTGGCCATTCCTGCTTCTCCCTCCCACTTGTAGCTCTACTGTGTATTCGAAGCTTAAAACCACATGGTCACTGGCCCCAAGGGATCTTTCATATGTGATGTCCTCGATATCTGCACTATGAAGGTGAATACTAAGTCCAGCTTGCTGGTTCATCTCTCCTCTTTCTCTTGTAGTGTCCCTTACGTTGTTGGTACATGAGTTCTCCAGTACCACTCCTCATCTTAGCCCTCCATGTATCTTGGCCCCATGTGGCTCCAAGTTCTCCCAATCGATCTCCGTGTGGTTAAATGTCAACCATGATCAGGAGCTTTGCCCTGCATGCATGAGCTCTTCTGACCCACTCTAGCCAGTGTGTAACATCGCTCTATTGCTCTCGTCGTACTCTTGCCTTGGCCTCTGCTGTTCTGTGGTGGGGGGTTATTACATCACTGCTATTACCAAACCTTGGGACTCCAGATCGTGAAAGTGTTAAACTATGTAATCACTTTCTTCTCCGCTATCTCCTCTCTCCAGCTCATCAAAATTCCAGCGATTTTTGATAAGCAACGCCACTCCTCCACCCTCCCTGTTCCCTCTGTCTTTCCTCAGGATTTGGTATCCCGTTGGAAAGATGGCATCTGTTATCATACCTGTAAGCTTGGTTTCTGTGAGAGCTATGATGTCCGGTGATGCTTCTTTGGCTCTTTCGTGCCACTCCTCCCACTTATTTGTTATTCCATCAGCGTTTGTGTACCATACCTTCAGTTTCCTTTCCAACACTGTGGTTTGGGGGGCCTGTGAGGGTGGGAGACCTGGTGGCATACTGTGGGATTCTATAGCTCGGTGTTGGGTGGAGGCTGTGGGTATGGATTGTAGTGTGTGTTGGGATGGTGTGATAGGTTGTATGGTTCTGAGAGTAGTTGTGTGTGTGCTTGCCCTTGCTGTTCTGTCCTGCTCTGACTGACCTCTGCTGGTTCCCTCCTTGTCTCTTTTCCTAGCTCCTTTCGCTTTTTTGTCCTCTCCCTCAGCTGCTGTCGTTCTGATTTTGTTCTGTCTCTGTCTAGGAACACCCTCTTGTACTCTTCCGAGTATTTCAATCGTGGTTTCTCTTGGAGGATCCTGTTCCGCACTGTTTCCGTCTTGAGAATCAGCTTGATTGGTCGTTTTCTTCCCTTCGAGTACCCCCCTATTCTCTGAAAATTTACAATCTCGTCCATCTCTTCACCTATTTCCGTGATGATTTTCTCAATCTCCTTTCTTTCTTCCTGCTTCCTTTCAGTGTGTGTCCTTTCCTCTCTCTCCTGAAGCCCATGGATAAACACTGAATTTGCCCTTTCTTCCTCCCATTGCCTCACCCTCTGTGACTCTGGATCCTGCCTGTATGTGGTCAGTTTCTCCCTTGATTTCTCCAGTGGCTCTTGATAGCCTTGTTGTGCCTCAGCATTCGACATATCACCCTCTCCATCTGCAACCAGCTGATCTTCCCTTTCACTCCTTGGTCCTCCTTGGCAGATTGATGTGACCTTGGCATAATTCATAATTCCTTCCTTCCTGTTTGGCCTCGCAGCTTCATATGCTGTGTCTTCTCTGGTCACTGCCCCTGTAACTCGCTTCAGCCTATTTATCTCAACTTCTAGGACCCTTATCTTGGCTACTGCAGTTTCGACTTGTGCCTCCCAATTCTTTGTCTCCTTCTCCAACCTCCTTTCCAATTTCACAGAGAGCTCTTTCTCCATTTTTTCAGAAAGCTCTCCTAATTTTCTCTCCCACTCTTGTTCCATCCTTTTCCACTGCTCCTCCATCCACTCCTCCCTACCCGAACCATTCTCATCTGATCCTTGGTTCCTGCGAGTCCCCACCATTTTTTTTTTTTTTTTTTTTTTTTTTTTTTTTTTTTTATGAGAGAAGAGAGAAGGGAAAGGTAGAGGGGGAGAGAGAGTGAAGGGAAGAGTAGGAGAGGGGAGAGTTAGAAGGGAAAATGGGGACGAGAGAGAGCAAGAGAGAGAGCAAGAGAGTGAGAGAGCAAGAGAGAGAGAGAGCAAGAGAGAGAGAGAGCAAGAGAGAGAGAGAGCAAGAGAGAGAGAGAGAGCAAGAGAGAGAGAGAGCAAGAGGGAGAGAGAGCAAGAGAGAGAGAGAGAGCAAGAGAGAGAGAGAGAGCAAGAGAGAGAGAGAGCAAGAGAGAGAGAGAGAGCAAAGAGAGAGAGAGAGAGAGCAAGAGAGAGAGAGAGCAAGAGAGAGAGAGAGAGCAAGAGAGAGAGAGAGAGAGAGCAAGAGAGAGAGAGAGAGAGCAAGAGAGAGAGAGAGAGCAAGAGAGAGAGAGAGCAAGAGAGAGAGAGAGAGAGCAAGAGAGAGAGAGAGCAAGAGAGAGAGAGAGATAGGTAGAGAGTGAAAGGTAGAGAGAGAGATATAGGTAGAGAGTGAGTGAGGTAGAGATAGGTCTACTTTGTGTAGAAAGAGGGGGGGAGAGGAGAAAGGTTCAGATGGTCAGTTCACAGGACGGTGTGAAATCCTGTGTATGTGTGTTTGCGTGTGTACTACAGCTTACAAGTGCTTGTTCCTATGTGTGTATGTGTGTGTGTATGTGTGTATGTGTGTATGTGTGTGTGTGTGTGTGTGTGTGTGTGTGTGTGTGTGTGTGTGTGTATGTGTGTGTGTATGTGTGTGTATGTGTGTATGTGTGTGTGTATGTGTGTGTGTGTATGTGTATGTGTGTGTGTGTGTGTGTGTGTGTGTGTGTGTGTGTGTGTGTGTGTGTGTGTGTGTGTGTGTGTGTGTGTGTGTGTGTGTGTGTGTGTGTGTGTGTGTGTGCCCCCACTTCTAAGTATTCATACTGCTAATAAATATCAGTAGTAATACCCGTATTTCTAAAACTACCAACAGTGATTCTAGCACTTATCACTTCTACTTATAAAACACAGAAAGTAATTAGGTTGTAAAATTTAGCTTGTCTGAGCTTCTAGGAGTGTCTGACGTCACCCTCACTAGGCTTCCCCTCGCTAGGCTGCTCCTCGCTAGTCAACCCTATCTTCACCTTATCTATGCTATTTCTGCTCTAATTCTGGTAATAGCTTGCAGGAGTGAGTGACCAGTATCTAACAGTGACTCAAGGCAGGATTCAGAACCCCCAAAAAAACAACCCCAACAGGTGAGTGAATACTTAAGCTGGCAGTGATGCGATGACAAGTTGCCAGATGCTAATGACGTAGCCTTCTATCACTATTTTGAAAATTCTTCACCTGTGATCTTTATAACCGTATATGCTCATGCATCCCGCGTCCCTCAGTGTCACTTATGATAGAGTACACTTCACTTATATTGGAATACACTTCACATTCGGTGTTACACTTTATATGTATAATGTCACACAACTGTTGTGACGTCACTGTTTCAGGAGGCCTAATGCCACCTTCCCTTGTTATATATTATATTTTTTCTTTCTACATTTGCTTATTAACTTTTTCACTCTCACTGTATGGTGCCCCACATTTCACTTGTTATCCAATCTCTCGAAATTCTTGAACACCAGCTTCCACACTCACTTGAATCTTTGTATATTTGAAACTGTGTAGCAACAGAAGCCTACTATCCACTAACGGTTTGACACTTTGAAATATTAAAGATTTCAGGCTTCCTCTCGACTTTTTTTAACTAATAACTCTGGTTATCACTCGTAGGATTGTTCACTGACGTTGTCACTACCGCTGATTACTGCTAGCAGTTGTTGCACGCCTTAAAAACCACTAAAGATCTCGGAGCCTTGTGACCCACGTCTGCTGTGTGTCTGTGTCTGTGTGTGTGTGTGTGTGTGTGTGTCTGTGTGTGTGTGAGTGTGTTTGTGTGTATGTGTGTGTGTGTAGGTGTGTGTGTGTGTGTGTGTGTGTGTGTGTGTGTGTGTGTGTGTGTGTGTGTGTGTGTGTGTGTGTGTGTGTGTGTGTGTGTGTTTTGTGTGTGTTTGTGTAGATGTTTGTGTGTGTGTGTGTGTGTGTGTGTGTGTGTGTGTGTGTGTGTGTGTGTGTGTGTGTGTGTGTGTATGTGTGTGTTTCAACCCAAGGACAATAAGGTCTGTTATCCTTTACCCTGGGTGTAAAGGGGAACAAGGAGCAGAACAAACACAGCTGAGTGACTGAAATACATTTTCCTTCACCAAGAGCAATGTGGATATTTACAGGTATGTACACTATATACAGTTGGAAATGTATGTGTACAACACTGTTTAGGCAAGACTAAGACACAGCCTGGAGACAGAATGGACAACCGTGCTCAACCAGCTTTAGTATGGAAATGACAAGGGTAGACAGGCGGGTGGTGCCCACAACACCTCTACGATTGCTAGAACCACCGTCTCATTGGATGAACCTGGGTACTGGTTCGCTGGTTGGGGAGATAGCCTTTCAATGAGGGTGTGTACATGTGCCGAATAAAGGTTACGTATCCTTTGCATGCCAGTTATTTGGTTGATGGTCGCCTCAGATGTGCCCAGTATTATACTCACTCCGAGATCTTTTTCCATGAGTAAGGGTCATAGTCTCTGGCCCCACAGACTGTACTCTGCAGACTTTCTTGCCCTTCTTCAATCTTCATGACTTTGCACTTGGTAGGGTTGAACTCCAGGAGCCAGTTGCTAGACCAGGTCTCCAGCCTGTCCAGATCTCTTTGAAGTTCTACCTAGTTCTCTGCCCATTGAATTCTTCTCATCAACTTCACACATCTGCAAACAGGGACACTTCTGAGTTAATTTCTTCCGTCATGTCTTTCACAAATACCAGAAACAACACCGGTGTTAGGACTGACCCCTGCGGAACCCCGTTCATCACAGGCGCCCACTACGACACCTCACCGCGTATCTTGACTAGCTGTTGTCTTCCTGAGAGGTATTCCCTTACCCATTGCAGTGCCTTCCCTGTTATTCCTGCCTGATCCTACACCTTTTGCACTAATCTCTGGTGGGGAACTGTGTCAAACGCCTTCTCTAAGTCCAAGACAACACAACCTACCCACCCCCTCTCTCTTTCTCTTGCTTTACGACTGTCAGCCTGTCATAGAATTCCAGTAGGTTTGTGACACAGGATTTCCCGTCCCTGAAACCGTGCTGACCGTCTCTGATAAGCTCATTCCATTCTAGGTGCTCCACCACTATTCTTCTAATATTCTCAATTACTTTGCAGATTATACATGTCAGTGACACTGGACAGTAATTTAATGTTTCATGTCCATCTCCTTAACTTGCCTAACCTTTACCTGGAGTTTAACTGGAGAGGGTTTCTGGGGTCAACCCCCACGCGGCTCACCCTGAGACCTGGTCTCACGGTGGATCAGGGTCTGATCAACCAGCCTGTTACTACTGGCCGCATGCAAGCTGACGTATGAACCACAGCCCGGTTGGTCAGGAACTGACTTTAGGTGCCTGTCCAGTGCCTTCTTAAAGACAGCCAGGAGTCTATTGGTAATCCCCCTTATGTAGGCTGGGAGGCAGTTGAACAGTCTTGGACCCCAGACACTTATTGTGTTGTATCTCAATGTACTCGTTGCGCCCCTGCTTTTCATTGGGGGAATGCTGCATCTCCTGCTGTCTTTTGCTTTCATAGGGAGTGATTTTCGTGTGCAGATTTGGTGCCAATCCCTCCAGGACCTTCCAAGTGTATATTATCATGTATCTCCCTCGCCTGCGTTCCAAGGAATACAGATTAAGAACTTTCAAACGTTCCCAGTAAATTAAGTGCCTTATCGTGTTTATATGTGCCGTGAAAGTTCTTTGTACATTCTCCAGTTCTGCAATATCGCCAGCCTTGAAAGGGCCGTTAGTGTACAGCAGTATTCCAGCCTAGAGAGCACAAGCGATTTGAAGAGAATTATCATGGGCTTGGCGTCCCTAGTTTTGAAGGTTCTCATTATCCATCCTACCATTTTCCTAGCAGATGAGGTAGATACATTATTGTGGTCTTTGAAGGCGAGGTTCTCTGACATTATCACTTCCAGGTTCTTCACATTTCTTTTCCGCTCTATTGTATGGTTAGAATTTGTCGTATACCCTGATACATTTTTAATTTCCTCAAGTTTCCAATATCTGAGTAGTTGAAATTTCTCCTCGTTAAACTTCATATTGTTTTGAGTGGCCCATTCGAAGATTTGGTTGATGTCCACTTGGAGTCTTGCGGTGTCTTCGATGGAGGTCACTGCTATGGTATTCCGGGTGTCATCCGCAAAGAAAGACACAGAGCTATGACTTACATCTCTGTCTATGTCAGAAATGAGGATAAGGAATAGAATGGGAGCGAGTACTGTGCCTTATGGAACAGAGCTTTTTACCGTGGCTGCCTTGGACTTTACTCTGTTTACTATTACTCTTTGTGTTCTATTTGTTAAGAAGTTATAGAACCATCTATCAACTTTCATTGTTATTCCTTTATCACGCATTTTGTGTTCTATTACACCATGGTCACACTTGTCGAAAGCTTTTGAAAAGTCTGTGTTTACTACATCTGTATTTTGTTTATCCTCTACAACATCCAGGATCTTGTCATAGTGGTCCAGTAGCTGGGACAGGCAGGAGCAACCTGCTCTAAACGCGTGTTGCCCTAGGTTGTGTAATTGATGGGTATCTAAGTGGTTGGCGATCTTGCTTCTTAGAACCCTCTCAAAGATTTTTATGAAATGGGATGTTAGTGCTATCGGTCTGTAGTTCTTTGCAATTGCTTTACTGCCACTTTTGTGGATTGGGGCTATGTCTTTTGTTTTTAGTGTATGTGGGATGACACCTGTGTCCATCCTCCCTCTCCATGAAATGCTGAAGGCACAAGTTAAGGGCTTCTTGCAGTTCTTGATGAACATGGAGTTCCATGAGTCTGGGCCTGGGGCGGAGTGCATGGGCATGTCATTCATTGCTTCTTCAAAGTCTTTTGGAGTTAGGATAATATCCGAGATTTTTGGGATGTCCAAATTTTGGACATCGTTCATAAAGAATTCATTTGGGTTGTAGACCTTTAGTATGGGCAGCGGCTCGCTGAACACTGAGTCATATTGGGACTTTAGTATCTCACTCATTTCTTGGCTATCATCTGTCTATGTACCATCCCGTCTAAGCAGGGGCCCAACACTGGATGTTGTTTTCCCCTTAGATTTCTCATAAGAGAAGTAGTTTGGGCTTTTTTCAATTTCCTTTATGGCTTTCAGTTCTTTCTATGATTCTTGTCTCCTTGGGTATCACACTGGACAAATGTGATACCACCTACGATTGCTGCACCTCACCTGCCTGCATTTGTGGTCACAGTGGTGCCTATGCTAACTTTCCTATGGTGTATAAATATTCCTAGTTGGATGAAACTTATTGTGGCTAGCTGGTCCAGTGGCTAACGCGACGGTCTGGAGTTTTGAGACTCTCTGATCGCGGGTTCTAGCCCCGCCCGTGGTATGGTTTATAAGCTACTTCTTTGCACGTATGCTTTATTCTTTTCAAGATTGATGGATTGACCACATCGACTCAAGGCTGAGGGACTGATTTCCTCAAACTCCTCCTGCTCTTCACCGTTCTTCTTTGTATGGACTGATGAAGCCACTGTGTGGCGAAACGTTTCCTCATTAAAGATACTTAAGTGTTGCACATGTGTCTAATTTATCAACCTGTCGGTTCTCTGAACCATTCATGGGTATCCCCATTCTTAAAACCCATCTTCCACTTGTACACTTCGATCATGCCTCCCCTCATTCTTCGTTTTACAAGTGAATGTAATTTGAGGGACTTCAATCTTTTTTCATAAGATAGATTTCTAATACTATGAATTAATTTTGTCATTCCTCGCTTAATGTTTTCTTACGGATTTATATCCATTTTGTAATATGGAAACCAGAACTGAGCTGTGTAATCTAAGTTAGGCCTTACTAATGATGTATAAAGCTACAGTATAACCTCTGTACTTCTGTTACTTACCCTTCTTGATATAAATCCCAGTAATCTGTTTGCTTTATTAAGTACGCCTAGGCACTGTTGTCTTGGTTGAAGGTTGCTGCTTACCATAACCTCCAACCCCTTTTCGCAGTGTCTAAGGTGTTGCCTCACTGTGTTATGTAGCACCTCACTTTGAGGTGTTGTTTCAATGCGTTAGGGAGCAGTTCACTGTGAGGTGTTGTCTCACTGTGTTATGTAGCACGTCACTGTGAGGTGTTGCCTCACACTGTTAGGTAGCACCTCACTGTGAGGTGTTGCATCACTGTACTAGCTGATACCATAAGAAGCCATCTGAATAAACATAATTTGATTATTGATACTCAGCATGGATACACAAGGGGCCCTTCCTGTCTAACTAATTTATAAACCTTCTTCAGTAAAGCTTTTGAGGCTGTCGAGCACGATAAAGAATTCGAAATTGTTTATTTAGCTTTTAGTAAGGCTTTTGATAGAGTACCGCACCAGAAACTGTTAAAGAAAGTGGCAGCTCATGGCATTGGGGGAAAAGTTTTGTCTTGGATAGAGTCATGGCTCACCAACAGGAAGCACAGAGTATGCTTAAATGGGGTTAAACCCGAGTGGGGATCTGTAACAAGTGACGTTCCACTTGTTGTTTATAATATATATTAATGACCTTGATGAGGGAATTACTAGTGATATAAGCAAATTCGCCGATGACACGAAGACAGGATAATTGATTCAAACGTAGATGTCAAGGAACTTAAGGAGGATTGAGACGAACTCGATTCGTGGTCAGAAAAGTGGCAGATACAGTTCAGTGTATTTAAATGCAAGGTTCAGAAGCTCGGAAGTGTCCATAACTCTATCACTTATAAGTTAAATAACGTAGAACTTAGCCATACAGATTGCAAAAAGGACTTGGGGGTTATGGTTACCAGCAGCCTTAAACCAAGACAGTAATGCCCAAGTGTACGTAATAACGCAAACAGATTACTGGGATTTATATCAAGAAGTGTAAGCAACAGAAGTCCAGAGGTTATACAACAGCTTTATACATCATTAATAAGGGCTCACCGAGATTACGTAGCTCACTTCATTCAACAAAGAATGACAAAATTGATTAATAGCACTAGAAATCTTCCGTATGAAGAAAGATTGAAGTCCTTTAAATTGCATTCACTTGTAAGATGAAGAATGAAGGTAGACATGATCGAAGTGTACAAGTGGAAGATGGGTGTTAACAATGGGGATATAAATTAAGTTTTGAGGATATCCTTTCAAGAGAGAACCCGCAAAAAGAAATTCAAATTAGATTAATTTATATTTCGAAGTGATACAGGAAAGTACTGGCTTGGAAATAAGGTAGTTGATTAGTGGAAGTCTGCCTACTAGACTTCGGTGCTCTTCACCAACTCCAAGGCTGAGCGACTGATTACCTCATCTTTTGTATACAGTTTTTCTATCTTCTCATTATGTCCTTCAGTGGTGACCAGTACTTAGCTCAGTGGTGACCTGTACTTAGCTCAGTGGTGACCTGTACTTAGCACAGTGAGAACGAACCATACCACGGGCGGAGATAGAACCCGCGATCTGAGAGTCTCAAAACTTCAGACCGTGACTCAGTGAGAATGTGTCGAGTGTGCTCTCTACGGACTGAACCAAGATGCCCTCCATCGAGCAACTTTACCAACAGCTTAAGGAAGAACTGAGGATGGCGAAGATGGAGATTCGGCGACTGACCGAGAAAAACAAAAAGATTCGTAGTAGTCCTCCTGTTTTGAGTCCTCAGGTCAAGAAGGGAAACTGGTCAGTGGCTGGACAGCATGGAACGAAGTTGATGATCAAGAAGACGAATGGAAAGGTAGAAACGATGAAGAAGAGACTGCTGTGGAAACTGTTGTGGAAACATCTAATGCATTCTCCGTGCTACCCGATGAATGTGAGTCGACTACTGGGAACGTCACGACGAACGACACCTAGGAAGGTAATAATATGTTGTTGCTGGGGATAGCCAAGTTAGGTACATGGATAGGGCCTTCTGCTTGAAGGACAGAAGTAGGAGACAGAGGGTTTGCTTTCCTGGGGCAGGGATGGAGGATATTGTTAGCCATCTGGATGACATCATGAGAGGTAATTGGAGCAATCCTATTATCTGACTCAGTGCTGGAGGCAACGATGTTGGCAGATCTAGAAGTGAGGACCTGATTAGCAGGTATAGGTCAGCAATAGAAATAATTAGGAGGAAGGGTGGGAACTCTTCAGTGGTGACCTGTACTTAGCTCAGTGGTGACCTGTACTTAGCTCAGTGAGAACGAACCATTCCACGGGCGGGGATAGAACCCGCAATCTGAGAGTCTCAAAACTCCAGACCGTGACTCAGTGAGAACTTGTCGAGTGTGCTCTCCACGGACTGAACCAAGATGCCCTCCATCGAGCAACTTTACCAACAGCTTAAGGAAGAATTGAGGATGGCGAAGATGGAGATTCGGCGACTGACCGAGGAAAACAAGAAGATTAGTTGTAGTCCTCCTGTTTTGAGTCCTCAGGTCAAGAAGGGAAACTGGTCAGTGGCTGGACAGCATAGAACGAAGTTGACGATCAAGAAGACGAATGGAAAGGTAGAAACCATGAATAAGAGACTGCTGTGGAAACTGTTGTGGAAACATCTAATGCATTCTCCGTGCTACCCGACGAATGTGAGTCGACTACTGGGAACGTCACGACGAACGACATCTAGGAAGGTAAGAATATTGTTGTTGCTGGGGATAGCCAAGTTAGGTACATGGATAGGGCCTTCTGCTTTAAGGACAGAAGTAGGAGACAGAGGGTTTGCTTTCCTGGGGCAGGGATGGAGGATATTGTTAGCCGTCTGGATGACATCATGAGAGGTAATGGGAGCAATCCTATTATCTGTCTCAGTGCTGGAGGCAACGATATTTGCAGATCTAGGAGTGAGGACCTGATTAGCAGGTATAGGTCATCAATAGAAATAATTAGGAGGAAGGGTGGGAACCCTGTAACATGTGGTATTTTGCCAAGGAGAGGAGTTGGAAATGAATGGTTGTCCAGGGCAATTGGTGTCAATTGCTGGCTGGACAAATACTGTAAGGAAAATGCGATAACATTCATTGACAACTGCGACCTCTTCTGTAGCAGAAATGACATGTATGCCAGGGATGGGGTTCACTTATCTAGGTCTGGGGTGGGGGCACTGGCAACTGCATTGGAGGGAGCTGTTAGGACTTTAAACTAATAATAGTTAGTGGTATTGGTTTTGGCGGGAAAACAGTGAAGTCCCAGTGTAGTAATATTATGAGTTCTAGAGGAACTAGTAATAAGCAGAACGAGGTTGATATTGAAAAGCCAGTGACACTAGGTGATAAGGACAGTAATAGATTTAGTAAAAAAACAGAAATGAGCAGGAAGGGTAAAGAGAAAGGAGGGTCTTTCAATGTATATTATGCTAATAGCCGTAGTGCTAGGAATAAGATGGACGAGTTGAGATTAGTTGCTAGTGCAGGTAACATTGATGTATTTGCCATAACTGAGACGTGGTTAATTCAAAAAGCCGGGACATGCCTGCTGAATGTCACATTCAGGGTTTTAAATTGTTCCAAGTAGATAGAAGTAACGGGAAGGGGGATGGGATCGCTTGAACTATTGCATAAAAACGGGTATTAAGTCTGAAGTAACACATACAGAGTCTGTTTGCATAGAGGGGCATGAAAAATTGATTTTAGGTGTGATATACCCTCCCCCAAACTTAGATAGGGACCAAGGGAGACTACTATGGGAAGAAATTCTTAAGGCCACAAGGCACGATAATGTAGTAATTCTAGGAGACTTTAACTTTAGTCATATTGATTGGAATTTCTTGACTGGGAATTTAGAATCATACGACTTCTTAGAAGCAGTTCAGGATTGTTTTTTGAAGCAGTTTGTGACAGAACATACCAGGGGAAATAACCTGCTTGACTTAGTTCTGGTAAACAATGAATCCCTTGCTAATAATTTAGAAATTTCAGAGGAACTTGGTGCTAGCGACCACAAATCAATTACATCTAGCATTGAATGGAAGTATAATAGTATGGATAACTCAGTAACAATCCCAGATTTTCGCTTGGAAGATTACGATGGTCTTAGAGAACACTTGTCATCTGTTGACTGGGGTAACGAAGAGAGCTATCAATATGACAGTTTTCTGAGCACTATACATGCTGCCTAAAGAACATTTATACCTTATAAAGAAATTAGATCAAACAGAAATGATCCAAAATGGATGAATAATAGGCTCAAATATCTTTTAGGGTATAAGAAAGAAATTTATAGGCGCATCAAAAGAGGTGAGAGTCATCTTATGAATCAGTATATTGACATTAACCTGGAGTTTACCTGGAGAGAGTTTCGGGGGTCAACGCCCCCGCGGCCCGGTCTGTGACCAGGCCTCCTGGTGGATCAGCGCCTGATCAACCAGGCTGTTGCTGCTGGCTGCACGCAAACCAACGTACGAGCCACAGCCCGGCTGATCAGGAACTGACTTTAGTTGCTTGTCCAGTGCCAGCTTGAAGACTGCCAGGGGTCTGTTGGTAATCCCCCTTATGTGTGCTGGGAGGCAGTTGAACAGTCTCGGGCCCCTGACACTTATTGTATGGTCTCTTAACGTGCTAGTGACACCCCTGCTTTTCATTGGGGGGATGGTGCATCGTCTGCCAAGTCTTTTGCTTTCGTAGTGGGTGATTTTCGTGTGCAAGTTCGGTACTAGTCCCTCTAGGATTTTCCAGGTGTATATAATCATGTATCTCTCCCTCCTGCGTTCCAGGGAATACAGGTTTAGAAACCTCAAGCGCTCCCAGTAATTGAGGTGTTTTATCTCCGTTATGCGCGCCGTGAAAGTTCTCTGTACATTTTCTAGGTCGGCAATTTCACCTGCCTTGAAAGGTGCTGTTAGAGTGCAGCAATATTCCAGCCTAGATAGAACAAGTGACCTGAAGAGTGTCATCATGGGCTTGGCCTCCCTAGTTTTGAAGGTTCTCATTATCCATCCTGTCATTTTTCTAGCAGATGCGATTGATACAATGTTATGGTCCTTGAAGGTGAGATCCTCCGACATAATCACTCCTAGGTCTTTGACGTTGGTGTTTCGCTCTATTTTGTGGCCAGAATTTGTTTTGTACTCTGATGAAGATTTAATTTCCTCATGTTTACCATATCTGAGTAATTGAAATTTCTCATCGTTGAACTTCATATTGTTTTCTGCAGCCCACTGAAAGATTTGGTTGATGTCCGCCTGGAGCCTTTCAGTGTCTGCAATGGAAGACACTGTCATGCAGATTCGGGTGTCATCTGCAAAGGAAGACACGGTGCTGTGGCTGACATCCTTGTCTATGTCGGATATGAGGATGAGGAACAAGATGGGAGCTAGTACTGTGCCTTGTGGGACAGAGCTTTTCACCGTAGCTGCCTCGGACTTTACTCTGTTGACGACTACTCTCTGTGTTCTGTTAGTGAGGAAATTATAGATCCATCGACCGACTTTTCCTGTTATTCCTTTAGCGCGCATTTTGTGCGCTATTACGCCATGGTCACACTTGTCGAAGGCTTTTGCAAAGTCTGTATATATTACATCTGCATTCTTTTTGTCTTCTAGTGCATTTAGGACCTTGTCGTAGTGATCCAGTAGTTGAGACAGACAGGAGCGACCTGTTCTAAACCCATGTTGCCCTGGGTTGTGTAACTGATGGGTTTCTAGATGGGTGGTGATCTTGCTTCTTAGGACCCTTTCAAAGATTTTTATGATATGGGATGTTAGTGCTATTGGTCTGTAGTTCTTTGCTGTTGCTTTACTGCCCCCTTTGTGGAGTGGGGCTATGTCTGTTGTTTTTTTTGTAACTGAGGGACGACCCCCGTGTCCATGCTCCCTCTCCATAGGATGGAAAAGGCTCGTGATAGGGGCTTCTTGCAGTTCTTGATGAACACAGAGTTCCATGAGTCTGGCCCTGGGGCAGAGTGCATGGGCATGTCATTTATCGCCTGTTCGAAGTCATTTGGCGTCAGGATAACATCGGATAGGCTTGTGTTAGTCAAATTTTGTGGCTCTCTCATAAAAAATTCATTTTGGTCTTCGACTCTCAGTCTGGTTAGCGGCTTGCTAAAAACTGAGTCATATTGGGACTTGAGTAGCTCACTCATTTCCTTGCTGTCATCTGTGTAGGACCCATCTTGTTTAAGTAGGGGCCCAATACTGGACGTTGTTCTCGATTTTGATTTGGCATAGGAGAAGAAATACTTTGGGTTTCTTTCGATTTCATTTATGGCTTTTAGTTCTTCCCGCGATTCCTGACTCCTAAAGGATTCTTTTAGCTTAAGTTCGATGCTTGCTATTTCTCTGACCAGTGTCTCCCTGCGCATTTCAGATATATTGACCTCTTTTAGCCGCTCTGTTATTCTTTTCCGTCGCCTGTAAAGGGAGCGCCTGTCTCTTTCTATTTTACATCTACTCCTCCTTTTTCTTAGAGGAATAAGCCTTGTGCATACATCGAGTGCCACCGAGTTAATCTGTTCTAGGCATAAGTTTGGGTCTGTGTTGCTTAGTATATCTTCCCAGCTTATATCGGTTAGGACTTGGTTTACTTGGTCCCACTTTATGTTTTTGTTATTGAAGTTGAATTTGGTGAATGCTCCCTCGTGACTAGTCTCATTTTGTCGGTCTGGGGCTCCATGCATACATGTCTGAACCTCAATTATGTTGTGATCTGAGTATATTGTTTTTGATATGGTGACATTTCTTATCAGATCATCATTGTTAGTGAAGATGAGGTCTAGTGTATTCTCCAGTCTTGTAGGCTCTATTATTTGCTGGTTTAAATTGAATTTTGTGCAGAGATTTAAAAGCTCGTGTGAGTGTGAGTTTTCATCAGAGCTGCCTCCTGGTGTTATTACTGCAACAATATTATTTGCTATATTCCTCCATTTTAGGTGCCTTAAGTTGAAATCCCCCAGGAGCAAGATGTTGGGTGCAGGAGCTGGAAGATTTTCCAGACAGTGGTCAATTTTTAACAGCTGTTCCTGGAATTGCTGGGATGTTGCATCCGGAGGCTTGTAGAAAAGCTAAACGGGACTATGAAATCAAAGTTGCCAGGGATTTGAAAACTAAACCAAAAAGTTTTTTCCGGGGAATATAGAACAAAAGTTAGAGAATATGGGGCCCCCTTTAAAAAATTTACTTTTGGGCATCTACTGACAAAGAGAACGAAAGTGTTTGGGTTTTTAAAATAATTATTTTCTCTGGGTTTTACAAGGAAACGCTAACAAATCCCAGTAATCAATTTTTAAGTGGGCCTGAAGAAATAAATTAGTAACATCACAGTCACTATGAAAGGGTTATGAAACAAATAGACGCTGAAGCAAAATAAGTCAGGGGTCCTGATACTTTTTTAAAAGGTTTTTAAGGAATTAAAATAAAAACTCTGTGAACCATTAACTAATTTTTTTTAATTTTAAACCATCAAACAGGTATGGTTTCTAAGGGAAGATAAAAATGAAATTTCCTTTTTTTTAAAAATCAGGGGATAATTCCGTTATTTGTCAAAAAAACCCCCAAAAAGCCTGCCCCAAATTTGTAGGAAAAATTCTAGAGTCAATTATAGCTAGATTATGCCATTTGGATAACCAAAAATCTGATTAACGATATAAGCATGGATTCACGAGGGGCCGTTCTTTTTAAACTAATTTATTAACTTTTTTTCAAAAAAGCTTTGGGGCTGGTGATCACGATAAAAAAATTTGATATTTTTTACTTAGTTTTTAGAAAGGCTTTTGAAGAGTTCCGCCCCAAAGACTGTTAAAGAAAGGGGCGTAAAGGCATTCGGGGAAAAGTCTCTCATGGATCGATCTGGCTCACGACGGAAGCAGAGAGTGTGCATAAAGGGGGTTTAAATCCGAGGGGGATCTGTAACAAATGGGGTTCCACAGGGGCAGTCTTGGGGCCCTTTTGTTTATAATATAAAACAATGATCTAATGAGGGGAAATTTCTAGTGAAAGACAAAATTTGCCGATGACACAAAAATAGGTAGGATAATTGATTCAAACGAGATATCAGGGAACTTAAGGGGGATTTAGAAAAACCAATACCTGGTAAAAAGTGGCATATGCACTCATGTAGAAAATGCAAGGTTTTTAAGCTCGGGAGTGTCCATAACCCGCACTTTTAAAATTAAATAATGTAGAACTTTTATTTTTAAATTTCCAACCAAATTAAAACACGCAAAATTTACCTCAATAACCCAACAGTAGACTGTTCACTCTCAACAACCCCATTTCCAAAACCCAAAACTTTCCCCCATTCCTTTCTAAAACAAACTTGTCTAACTTAAATTCATTACACGGGTTCTTCTTTGGGAAAAATGTCCTCAAGACCTTTTTTTTACCCCCTTTATTAATACCCATCTTTCCCTTATACACTTCATCATGCTCCCCTCATTCTTCGCTAACAAGTAATGTAATTTTAAAAGTCTTCAATCTTTCACATAAAAAGATTTCTAATGCTATGTATCAAATTAAAAACATTTTAAACCTGAATGTTTTTTTAAAAAAATTTTATGTCCATTCTGTAAAATGGAAACCAAACTGAGCTCCATAATCTAGGTGAGGCCTTTCTAAAAGATGTAAAAAGCGCGTATGACCTCGAACTTCTGTTTCTTGCACTCTTGATAAAACCCAAAATCTATTTTCCTATTTCGACGCTTAGGCATTTCTGTCTTGGGTTTTAAGGGTTCTGCTCACCAAACCCCCAAATCCTTTTCACAATCTTGGGCTAAGTTCTACATTATTTAACTTAGGGGACACTCCCGACTTCAGAACCTTGCTTTATCTACTTTTAAAATGCATCTCCCACTTTTCTGCCCAAGAATGGGTTTGTCTAAATCCCCCCTGAAGTTCTCAACATTACTTTGAATCAATTATCCTCCTATTTTGTGTCTGGGCAAATTTTGTCAACACATAATACCCTCATAAAGGTCTTTGATATTTATTATAAACAACAAACGGCCCTAGATGATCCCTGTGGTCCCCCTTGTTAAGACCCCCACTGGTTTTTAACCCCCATTAAAGTATAGTCTCTGTTTCCTTTTTGTGAGCCTTACCGTCCATGACAGTACTTTTCCCCAATCCCATGAGCTGCCATTTTTTTTAACACCCTTGGTTGGTACTCTTCAAAAGCCTTACTAAAATCTAAAAAAACATACAAAATTTTTTTATCAGATCAACGGCTCAAAAGCTTTACTGAAGAAGGTTTAAATAAATTAGTTAGGGGGGAACCCCCCTGTAAATCCATGCTGATATCATTAATCAAGTTTGGGGTTTATGGGGTGGCTTTTACAGTTTAAAATTGTCTCTAGCAATTAGCCTCAATTGAGGTCACGCTTATTGGGGGGAAATTTGAGGGTAACGACTTTTTCCCTTTTAAAAAATAAAAATTACATTAGCCATTTCCACATATCAGACACTACACATGTCTGAAGAAAAATTTTAAAAAAAATATTATCAATGTTTTACAAAGTTCCATTTTACATCTTAAGAACCCCTTGAAAAAGTTCATCAGGGCCCGAGGATTTATTTTGTTTTAACCGGTCTATCTTTTGAAAACCCAAATTTTCGGTAGTGACTGTGATATTGCTAATTTTCATCATCGGGCCCCCACTCAAAAAATTATTACTGGGATGTTGTTTGTGCTTCCTGAGTGACAACCGAGGGGAAAATAATTTTTAAGATAGGCACATTTCATTCCCCTTGTCGTGAGATCCCCAAGGTTATTTTTAAGGGGGGACCTTTTTATCTCTATTTTTGTTCTATAAACCTGGAAAAAAATTTTTTTGGGTTAGTTTTCAAAACCCTAGCAACTTTCTTTTCATAGCCCGTTTAGCTTTTTTACCCCCTTTTTAAAACGCCCCTCTTAATGTTAATATACCGTTTCATAAGTACTCTCCCCTTTTTGAGGCCTATAAAATTCCTTTTTTTTTTGTCCTAAAAAATATCTAGCCTATTATTCATCCATTTTGGGGCTTTCCCATTTGATCTAAATTTCCCATAGGGGGCAAATTCCTTGGGCGCATGTATTGTGTTAAAAAAGTGACATACTGATAGTTCTCTTCTTACCCCAGCAAAGGAAGTTTCTCTAAGCCCCTTGTAACCGCGAAAAACTGGGACCAGGCGAATTTTCCCTCTATCTCTTCTCAATGCTAAAGGTAATTGATTTGTGATCCTTGGCCCTTCCTCTTAAAATTTTAAAAATTTTTAACAAGGGGTTTTTTTTTTCCAAAACCAAGTAGCAGGTATTTCCCCCGAGGCTCAAATTTCCCCCTTTTAGGGGTGGTTTTAGATCTCTGTGGAAAGGGGGAGATGCAGGGGAAAGGAACCAGGGATGTTGTTTTCTTGAAGAGTTCGTTGATGGTGGGTTTTGGGAAGGACCAGGGTTTAGCTGCTTTTTGCATAAGCATACATGATGCAGTAAAAAATCTTGGTGGAGTCGCCAGCAAAGCTGGCGAAGAAGTGGTAGATGCAGCTTGCGTGGCTTGAAGAATCTTGGTAGCATCTGCTTGAAGCTTGGTAATAGCAGCATGTGCAGTGGGTGTTTTTTGTTGTTGGAGTTGTTTCTTAAGTATATCTCGTCTGGTTGGGCAGTTGGCAACAAGAGGATGGTGACATTCTTGCAGTTCAAACTTTAGGTGGAGAGGCAGTAGTGCACGTCTTGAAGTCATGACCTTCTTGGCCGCAGGTGGAGCAGAACTTCTTATTCTTGGCAGGGCAGTCTTTGGTGGTATGTAGGTATGAGTAACAGTTGGAACACTGTGGAATTTGATGGAATTTTTCTGCTTCGATGAAGGCTGGATTGTTGTGGAAATATTGAATAGCCAGTCCCTTAGCGAGAGCTCTGGCTGTCATGTTGACGTTACTGAAGATGACCTTCAGCATGGAGGAGGCATTGGATATTTTGGTAATGAATTCCACCTTGGCCCAAGGGTTCTGTGCTTCAACGGACGACTTGATTTCTTCGGTAGCCTGGGCAGTGATGAGTCTGTCGAGTCTCTTGAGAAACACAGTTCTCCTAGCCCTCAGAGCTGGGGAAGTCAAGACAATAAATCCCTGATCTCGTAGAGTGGTTATAGCAGTGTTTGTAATGAGTTTTTCAGCTTCGGTGTCGTCAGTACAGACGACAACGAAGGCCTCTTTGAGCGACAGAATCGCATTAAACTTGACTTGCAGTCTGCCACTGACGACAGCTGCAAGTGCTAGCTTGGACGAGTCACTGACTGTCCCACTCTCTGGTTTGATCTTACCCTGTTCGAGAAGTGCATCGTGAAGTGTGGGCAGTATAAGTGACGCTATATACTGTAGTCAGGTGAGGCAAAGCTGGAGGAGGCGGGGTCATAATATGGCCCTGCCTCCTCCTGCTTTGCCTCATCTGACTACAGTATATAGCGCCACTTATACGGCCCTATGCTGTACTTTCTACAAGATTGATGAACTAAACACATCGACTCCGCTAAGGAACTGATTACCTCAAACTCCTCTCCTTATGCCATTCTGCTTTGTATTGCCGATTACACGAAGACAGGTAGAATAAGTGATTCAAATGTAGATGTCACAGAACTTCGGAAGGATTTAGACAAACTCAGTTCCTGGCCAGAAAAGTGGCAGATGCAGTCCAGTGTAGATAAATAACAAAAAAGGCACAATACCGTGACTGGAACGATACACAAATAACCCGCACATAGAAGAGAGGAGCTTACGACGACGTTTCGGTTCGACTTGGACCATTTATAAAGT
Source organism: Cherax quadricarinatus (assembly GCF_026875155.1). Classification (NCBI taxonomy): domain Eukaryota; kingdom Metazoa; phylum Arthropoda; class Malacostraca; order Decapoda; family Parastacidae; genus Cherax; species Cherax quadricarinatus. Next base: position 33,321,579 of record NC_069455.1, on the reverse strand, counting down.
CACACTAACGAAAAGGAGAGCAGATACAAGTTTTGCCTTTTCCGTTTACCGCAAGCCTATGCACAGTAGCATGTACATTCACTACTTTTCTTATCATGCTTTCTCTGTCAAGAAAAGTGTTCTTATCTCCCTCTTTCCCCGTGTTCTCCGCATATGTGATCCTCATTTCCTTCAGTCAGAAATTTCCACTCTTCATAATTCATTTTCCCATCTTGGCTACCCTTCCCATTTCATAAACTCTGCCTTCTCAAGTGCTAAACGTTATTTATTCTCTCCCAAACTCTCTACTCCTGGGAACTCTTCTGTCCTCTGCCTTCCCTACATTTCCAGTCTTTCTAATCTCAACAATTCTCTCCGTTCCTTAGGCATCAAACTTACTTTCCACCAGACTAACACTCTTCGCACTAATCTCGTTCATACCTCTCCTTCCTCTACAGATGCTCCTTGTTTCTACTCTACTTCTTGTTCCTCCTGTCCTCTTCAATACTTTGGTAAAACTGGTCGATCTCTTTCTGACAGACTTATGGAGCACAAAAATAGTGTTAGGCTTGCCGACACTAACAATGCTCTTTTCTGTCACATCAGAGATCATAGCCATCCTATTGACTGGTCTTCTGCTAAAACTGTCTTCCCTACTTCCAACTTTAACAGTTGCCGTCTGGTTGAATCTTCCCTAATACACAACTTGCCTTGTATGAATCTTAGTCCTGGCTTCGTCTCTGTAGATACCTTCCTCTCCCACTGCATTGTAAAATGCTCCAAACTTCAGAACACTCGTGACCTAACCTGATTTCTCTTTTTTCTTCTTCTCCCTTTCCCCCTTTCCTCTTTCCTTTTTTCTCCTTTTGGTCGTCTTTCTTCTACCTGTGTATTTGTTCCTTCTTTATTTATTTATTTATTTATTTTTTGTTTCCCCCTCCCCCCGTCGGTGTTCTTGCTCTTACCCTCTGTGGGCACCTAGCTCCATTGCAGTGCTCCTCTATCTTAGCATTTGACTGGCCCCTCCTACTGTTACTACCTCCCCACTACTACTGCCTTCCCTCCACTACTACCACTACTACTACTACTACCACCTCCTGCCTATATATACCCATCCTGCTCTCCTTTTCGTTAGTGTGATTTTGTAAATGGTCCAGGTCGGACCGAAACGTCATCGTAAGCTCCTCTCCTCTATGTGCGGGTTATTTGTTTAGTGTAGATAACTCTGTGAAAACTTGTCTAATGTACTCTCTCTGAATCTGAACCAAGATGTCCTCTCTTGAGCAACTCTACCAGCAGCTTAAGGAAGAACTGAGAATGGTTAAGCTAGAGATACAGCGAGTGACTGAAGAAAACAAGAGGATTCATAGTAATCTTCCTGTTATGAATCTTTAAACCAAGAAAGGAATCTAGACAGTGGCTGGAAAGAATGGGACAAAGTTACGGATCAAGAGGACGAATGGAGAGGTAGAAACAGGGAAGATCCAGGAGACTGTTGTGGAAACATCAAACCATTCTCCGTGCTACCCGATGAATGCGAGTTGACTACTGGGAACATCACAACAAATGACTCCAAAGAAGGTAAAAACATTGTTGTTGTTGGGGATAGCCAGGTTAGGTACATGGATAGGGCCTTCTGCTTGAAGGGTAGGAGGAGACAGAGGTTTTGCTTTTCTGGTGCTGGGATGGAGGATGGTGTTAGCCAGATTGACAACATCATGAATGGTAATGGGATCAATCTATCATCTGCCTTACTGCTGGAGGCAATGATGTAGGCAAGCATAGAAGTGAGGATTTATTTGGAAGGTACAGGAACAGCAATAGACATAATTAGGAAGAAGGGGGGAGCACCCTGTAACATATGGCATTTTGCCAAGAAGGGTGTTGGAAATGAATGGTTGTCCAGAGCAATTGGTATTAATTGTTTGCCTGACAAACACTGTAAGGATAATGTAGTACCATTCATTGACAACTGGGACCACTTCTATACCTATTACTGTCCTTGTTATTGTTAAAATTAAGTATATCAAAGTCTAAATCCATATTTCGACACTCATTATTTTTCTTTCCTAAACCCATACCTCTAACTAATCCTAGTTTAAGGCCCTAACAGCATCCTCAACTGAGCTAGCGAGAAAACCCACACCCGCCCTGGATATGTGAACTCCATCCCTGCAATTCATTTTATTTTGCCCATAGAAGAGGTCCCAGTTGTCAATGAATGGTACTGCATTATCCTTACAGTGTTTGTCCAGCGAACAATTTATACTAATCGCTCTGGACAGCCATTCATTGCCAACACCCCCTTTTGGTAAAATGCCACATATAACAGGGCTCTCTTCCTTCTTTTTAATAATGTCTATTGCTGCTTATACCTTCTGACTAAATCCTCACTTCTGTGCTTGCCTACATCATTACCTCCAGCATTGAGGCAGATAATAGGAATGATCCCATTACCAGGCATGATGTCAAGCCAGCTAACAATGTCCTCCATCCAGCCCCAGGAAAGCAAACCCTGTATCTCCTACTCCTACCTTCAAGCAGAAGGCCCTGTCCCTGTACCTAAACTGATTGTACTCATCAAGCACAATATTCTTACCTTTCTTGATGCTCTTCATTGTGACATTTCTAGTATTCGACTCACATTCGTCTGGTAGCACAGAAAAGCAGTTCGATGTTTCCACAGCAGGAATGGAAAAGGTGGTGGGGTATGTGCTTACGTAAGAAATGACTCAACCTACAACTCAAGACCTGATTTAAAAGACAATAAACTGGTGATTCTATGGTTTGAAGTGTTGCCTCCCAAGACCAAACCCATCTTAGTAGGAATTAGTTACCGCCCTCCCACCCATGATCAATTCTTACAGGACTTTTCGAGAGTTTTGTCCGGACTTGATAACAATTGCGAGACAGTAATACTGGGAGACTTCAATATCTGTTTTCCACAGCAAAATAACGGGCTATGTAAAAGGAATAAGCAAATAATAGGTTTAAACAGTTACACTCAACTAATTAGTGCTCCAACCAGGATTACACAGTTCTCAACCACCCTAAAAGACAATATACTTTGTAACCGCACAGTGAACATTAGTAAGTCAGGCGTCATTACCACAGGCCTTAGTGTTCATCTCATCATTTACTGCACCAAATAAATCACTAGGGAACGGCGAGGCCAACAAAGGACAATAAAAATGAGGTCAACTAGAAACTACATTACAAAAAACACTGGTAAATAGGCTAAACAATTGTAATTGGACAGTGATAACAAGTTGAACGGACGCAAACGATGCCTGGGAAAAAATCAAAACAATGTTCACTGCCATCCTTGATAATATTGCACCAGTTAAAGAGTTAGGATTAAACGAAGAACCGAACCCGGGATGACTACTGAGATGTTAGATAATATGAAATTCAGAGACCAGTTGCTAGAAAGATTTAGGGAAAACAGACAGGATATTGCAGAGCTAAATGAATTTCCAAAGGGTGAGGAACAGAGTGCAGATGCTTATACAAAGAGCAAAAGCAAAGCACTATTGTACAAAAATCGAAGAGTACAAAAACAACCCAAGAAAGCTCTGGCAACAACTAAACCAGTAGATAGATCTAATATAGAACTAAATATCGATAACGAGGTATGCCACGAAACAACTAAAGTGGCAAATTGTTTTAGTTCCTACTACACAACTGTTGCATCAACACTAGTCAGTAAACTATCACCTGCATTAAATACCATTAACACAGAATCTGATAAGTCTAAAAGATGCTATACCAATATAGTGTTAACCCTAAACAGTTGTCAACTAATAAGTGTATCTCATGACTGCATGTAAAAAGAACTAAGCAGGTTAAACCCAACTAAGAGCACCGGCCACATAACATCCCATCTAAATTCCTAAAAGTTGGTGCCTCTGAACTGCCAATCCCCAATGTTCACATAATAAATTTGTCCATCACCACTAATACCGTACCGGAGACGTTTAAGGAGGCCAGATTTACTCCTATCTTCAAGAAAAATAGTAGGTCTTATGTCAGCAGCTATAGGCCTGTTAGTATACTTTGTATAATGTCCAAAATTCTAGGGAGGGCGGTGTACTGTCATGTAGTTAAGTACCTTAATGACAACAACATTCTCCATAATTACCAATCAGGCTTTAGGAGATCTCACTCAGCCGACACCTCCCTAATTATTCTGGAGTACATGAGAAATGAAATGTCGATAGGGAACCTGATAGGAATTGTAACATTAGACTTGCAAAAGACTGGTTTAAATCCTATCTCAGTAATAGGAAACAAAATTAACAAAACAGAATCAGAACCCCTGCCGATAGCATTTAGAGTTACCCAAGGTAGTATTCTGGGTCCATTATTATTTATATGTTATGCAAACGACAAGTTCATTAGTGTCAAGTGGAACGTTTTACTGTATGCGGATGTCAGTGCTCTGTTTGTATCAGGAAAAGCCCCACAAAATATAACTAATGTAATAACGTTACAACTGGAGTCCTGCAGCAAATGGTTAGTAGACAACAAACTATCGTTACACCTCGGGAAAACGGAAGCACGAACATCAACTGAGAAGGGTAAATAATTGTAATGTCCCGTGTAATGGGGATCCCATCACTTCAGTTTCCTCAGTAAAATATCTGGGAATCTCCTTTGACCCATGCATGTCACGAGAATTTATAGGGAACATGTAGTAAAGAAAGCAAATGCCAGACTGAAGTTCCTCTACAGGTAAACACAGTGTCTACCTACTGTCATATGGACTACGCTTGCTCTTCGTGGTACTCTGCCTTGACAAAAAAAAAAAAACCTGAAAGATAGACTGCAAATCATCCAGAACAAAATGGTAAAATTCATCCTGGGCCTAGGATCCAAGAGAACATATAGGCCAGAATGAATTATAACAGTTGAGTATACTGAATGCTGAAGACAGAGTAAAACAACTGAAATTGAAACATGTTTATAAAATTGCTCACAAAAAGTCTCCACAATATCTTACTGCCAGTTTTGTCAAGACTGTGAACCAAAGCAATCATAGTACCAGGGGAAGAGAGCACAACTTTATAGTACCCACAGTCAGTGGCCAGACTTCAAACACCTTTAATTGTACAGCAATAAAGGAATGGAACTGTGAAGGCTTACTCAGCCCTGTAAGATCTTAAGTAGGTATTACCAAGGCTGGCTTCTCCTCAGAAAAATTAATGAATAGAAAATGAACAATAACATAGAAATATAAACACTTTATTGTAAGAATTGAAACTCTAAAACAAATAAACATGAACTTTAGCTTATTTGAAAAAAAAAAAGAAATATATAAATGATAATTGAATCCAACTCTAATTTATACAGAATAATGGAATAAAATTATGTCAATGTTGTTGACATAGCGGAATGTAGAAACTGTGGCCGTTGTTGATGATGAAAAAGGGAAGGTGGAGGTTCACAGATGGTAAGTGACAACCCAATGACTATCCGGTCCCCATGTGTCTAGTCTTGAATGATCCATCAAGATGATAGGAGCACAGGTCCTTCATCACTGCAGAGATAAGAGGTAGCTGCCTGGGATTAACTACACTCAGGTACGTAGATCATGGGTGACGTCTCCTCTCCTTCAGAACTGACTCTGTAGTCGCCAGATGACCCTAGCTGCTCGATAAATCATTCTCCACGATAAGTAAAGCATTTAAAAGACTGGTGAGGATTTAAACATGAAAGTCAAGGCAGGATGAACTAAGTCTCAAAATTAGATAAAAGTGACACTTTTAACTAATATATCAATTAAAACAGGAGCAGAGGCATTTATTTACAGTTGTGTTGGGAGCTGCGAGTCAAGTGATTATCCATTTGGTAGGAGTACCACACGTCACCTTTCAGTGTGGGAAAACGGGGGGGGGGGATGGTAGGAGCTAGACACTGACCCTGCCTTAACAAGCAGTCAGTCAATCAAACTATCGTCACCATATATTCGCTCGCTACTCCTAACTGATGAACTTTTCCCTCCCACAGCCTCCATACCAAGGCTTATAGTCAAGGAATATAAGAAGAATAGGCGAGGAAAAAGTTGTAACCTGGAAAAGTTGTGTAAGGCACCAAACCTTCAACTGACTGTCACAACTTAACCAGTCAGAGAAATAATTAGATGAACCATTGATATACACAATATGAAACTTTAAAGCTTGGAGTGCCAATGTCCACCTCAAGAGGCGGCTGTTGGTTCCCTTAAAAGTTTCCAGGTATATCAAAGGTTTGTGATCCGTTTCTAAAATGAATTTTTTACCCAGTAAATAAAATTTAAGTTTTGAGATGCACCATACAAGGGCCAAACATTCCTTTTCTATGGTGGTGTATCTCGTTTCTGTAGGAAGAAGTTTCCGTCTTAGGAAGCATACAGAAAAGGGTGTACCATCATGATACTGTAGTAACACTGCACCTAGGCCGGAATCTTCTCGAGCTACGTTGGAAAGTTCAAGAGATTCCTTCACAGACTTTTTAAGGTAGTCGGATAAAATGCCTGTAAGATCGGTAATGTTGGGGATAAACCGTGCATAAAAATTTACAGAACCAAGAAAGCTACAGATGAGCTTCTTGGTTTTGAGGAATTTAAACTCTAATAAAGCTTTGATCTTACTGGGGAGAGGCAGTAAAGAGTTATTAAGAAGAGTCAATCCAAGATATCTAATTTTGTTATACCGGTTTGGCAGTGAGGCCATGTGAGCGTAACCTACGTAAAACTGGTGTTAATGGTTAGATATTCTTGTTCCACGTGGATGTCATTATGTAAATGTTATCAAAATAAACTGAAACATTTGGCATATTACCCAAGACTTTTCTCACCAGTCTCACGTAGGTAGCACAGGCAGTTACCAAAACCGAAGGGCATAGTTCTATACTGCATCAGTCCTTGGTGTGTAGGAAAAGCGGTGTACTGCTAAGATGAAGGATCTAACATTACTTGGTGATATGCTGGCGCAATATCAATCTCTTAAAAGAAATAAGAACCATAAAATTTGCGTAGATCGCTATCTATTAAGGGCATAGGCTCAGCATTCCAGTGAGTTATAGCATTAAGTCCACTGAAGTCAATAGCAAGTCTATATGAATTGTCTTCCTTCTTAACCATGACTACTGGTGAGCTATATGCAGATACTGAAGGTTCAATGATCTTTAATTTTAATAATCTGTCTACCTCTCGGTCAAATGCATCCCTAAGGTGAACTGGAACTGGGTATAATTTTCGTTTGATAGGATTGTTCGTGACTAAGTCAATCTTATGGACTACCGTGGAGGTGACACCTGGAATATCAGTAAAGACATCTGAGAATTCGCCCACACATTGTAGTAGTTCATGTTTCTTATGGTCCTCCAAAGACCAGAGTGGTCAAGAGTCACCAAGTCATGTAGTTCTCTGTCGTAGTCTACGTTAAGGTGTCAATTACGCACACCTTACACTCCTCAGTTGTCTTATCAAATTTGTGTGGAAAAACTAAATCAAAGTCAGTTAACCGAATTTCTTAAGAATGTTGATATGATAAAGCTTAGGTTTCCCTTTGACTTCTATGAGGTAATCAACCTTCACACAAGTATTCAATACATTATACGGCCTTTCCATGCTACTAATAATTTATTTGGCTTTATTGGTAAAAGCACCAGAACTTTATCCCCTACTTTAAAACTTCTCCTCTGACTTTTGGTATCAAAATAGGTTTTGTACTGGTCCATTGATAAGCTTAAGTTTTTCGAAACTATGTCAGAGGTCTCCTCAAGTTTGGATCTAAGGCCAAGGAGAAAGTGATAAGAAGACTGAACCTCAGCATTTCCCTCCTCATTAGTCAATAAGTCATGAAGGATGGAAAATGGACCTCTGGCCTGTCTACCATAGAGAAGTTCAAAAGGTGAAAACCCCAAAGAGTCAATGGGAACTTCCCTCATGCCAAACAAAGCACAGGGTAGGTAACGATACCACTCCTTAGATTTAAGGGAGCAAAGTTTCATTAAAATGGACTTGAGAATTGAGTGCTGGAGTTCAATCCTCCCATTACAGCTGGGATGATATGGTGTTGTGAAGAGAGGTTTCACTCCCAGAAGTTGGTAGAGATGTTGCATTAGTTCAGTTGTGAATTGTGTCCCACGGTCAGACAAAATCTTTCTAAGGATGCCAACTCTGGAGAAGATGGACAAAAGTGCTTCAGCCACCTCTGTAGTAGGTATGGACTTTAAGGATACGGCTTCAGGGAAACTCGAAGCATAATCAACTTATGTCACCGAGATGAAAGTGGTGATAAAGAACCAACGATGCCAATAGCTACTCTTTCAAACGGTACCGTAAAGATTGGCATTTTGACCATAGGTACTCGCCGGGTACCTCGGGAGGATGACAGTTGGCAAACTTTACATGATCTACAACTTGTAGTGATACCTGAGGACATTTTGGGCCAAAAATAGGTTTCCCTAATTTTATTCAAGGTTTTACGATATGAGAAATGTCCGGCCACTGGCAGGTCATGAACCATTTTAAGAACGGTCTCCCTGCATTGACTTGGAGCAACTAAGATGAAATAGTCTATCTCATCTGAACTTAATTTGAATACCGGTTTATACAAGATTAAATTTACATGAAAAGTTTTTCCTTTGGATAACTTGATTTTGTTTAGCAGCATTATGGCAATTCTGAAGAGAAGTTCAATTACGTTGTAAATTGACAAAGGAGTCCTTCGATATATCTAAAGGCTTAGAATCAGGGAAAATCAAAAGATGGACAGCAGGAGAAGCCTTGGCTTCGATCTGAGCCCTAGTCAAGACATTTATAGTATCGGAGGCGATATCCTAGCTTTCATCTAACAAGTCAACCGGTGATCCTACTACCTCGCTTTCGAGAGTAGTATCACTGGTTTCTAACCCCACATGAATATCAAGAGACATTGCCTCATCTGAACTGCCGAGGGGCTTTTCTGACTTACAGAAAGAGGGGTTGGAAAACTTATGTCCATGGCTGGTGATGAAAGGTCAACCTCAGAAGGAAGAATGGCACCTTTTACATTACCTATTAGTACGGAGCAAGAGGTGATGGGAGCTAGTACGGTTTTGGACCATCCTGTGAACCATTTAGACCTAATGTAACAAACTAACAACGGATGGTAGGAAAAGTGTCTGTACGGCCCAAGTAGTCTGAAAGGATAGCAGAGGCATGAGTGACTTTTAGGTTAGGGAACAGCCTATCAGAATTGACTATACACGTGCATCCAGTGTCTCGTAAAATGGTAGATATATTAATTCCATTAACTGTTCCCTAACAGAAGGGTGCCTGGTCATTTCAGTCTTTAAAACACCTACCAACTTTTTGCACTTTCTTAGAAGGACAGTTGGGACGTTTATGTCCCTTAACACTACATAAATGACAAACCGGAATAAAAGACGTCAGTTTACTTTATACTAGAGGCTTTGTTTTCTTAAGATCCGGTGAACCCTTGCCCTTAGGGATCGATCCCTTTAGATCTTTATAGGAATTATGAGCCTCAGCATACAAGTCAGCGGCCTCAGCAACTTCCTCAGCTTTAATCAGGTTATGTTCTCTAATGAATGTTCGCATCTGGTGGGGAAGAGCTGTCAGGAACTGGTCAGTGTGAAGGCTTACTCAGCCCTGTAAGATCTTAAGTAGGTCTTACCAAGGCTGGCTCCTCCTTAGGAAAATTAATGAATAGAAAAAGAATAATAAGATACAAATATAAACACTTTATTGTTAGATTTTTTAAAATATAAAACATTTAAATATGAACTTTTATCCTACTTGAAAGAGAAATGAAAAATAATATCCTTGAAGGTGGTTACTTCAATAGGACATTCCTGCTGTTTGCAATCGTGTCATTACGATTTCGTGAGTCATGTTGACGGCAGTGAAGGGACTTGAGCTAGAGTTCGTCACGGCCACGCTAGCTGGAGATTCGTCACAGTGGTGCCTGTGCTAACCTTCCTATGGTGTAGAAATATACCTAGTTGGATGAATCTTATTGTGGCTAGCTGGTCTAGTGGCTAACGCGACGGTCTGGAGTTTTGAGACTCTATGACCGCGGGTTCATTATTATTATTATAATCAAGGGGGAAGCGCTAAACCCGGAGGATTATACAGCGCCTGGGGGGGGATGTGGAAGGCATTCAGGCTTAATTCGGGGAACTGGAGCACAGATCCAATTCCCTAAATCAAGAGCCCCTCACCAACATCAAGGAACCTTCCTTGAGGGGACCGCGGGTTCAATCCCGGCCGGGGTATGGTTTGTTTGCAATCGTGTCATTACGATTTCGTGAGTCATAGTAACAGGTTATGAGTTCGGGAATCTTGTTCCGTTCTCCTTGCTGGTTTTGAGGCAGGCGTCGTTTTTTCAACTTCAGTTTCCACCTTTGGATGAAATTCAGAGGTTCGTCGATGATGATCTCTGTCCAAACCAATCTGTTGGGAAGAAAAGTTAAGAGGCCGCTCGGACAAGGAGCAATTAGCCTCAAATGCGTCTGCCAGTCTAGCCGCCTCCAACGCAGTTGCCACTGAATAGTCGTCGGACTTGAAGTTTGGGTGTTTTTAACACCCAAACTTCAAGTCCGACTCAAGAAGATTGTCATATAGGAACATATGAACTTGTACCACTTGGTAAAGGTTTTAGATTGCGTATGAACAAAGTTTACAAGGGACTGACCCAAATGAAACTTGCTCAGTTTAGATTCCCGCCTGTATTTGGCAGGTATACACTGATATCCACCGAGAACTGCTTTTTCGTAATATCGTAATTAGCGAAAATCTTCATCACTCAAAGCAGCTATAAATTACTGCACTTTGCCATATAATGCTGTATAAACCAGTGTTTTTTTTTATATTTTATTTAAAACATTGCAATACAAGGTGGAAATTATATTAAAAGGTACACAAAATGAGTTAAATCACAAATTCCCAATTCAGCCTTACAAAAATGATTACAACAGACGAAGTGTTCTGACACCCTAATACCACACACCATATACACCCAGTTATACCAGAGTTATATACCTGTGAAGGCTGAAACTTCTGACACAATTTTACCCCCCCCCCTCCCGCAAAATATAACCATCACCAACCTGATTGCATCTTAACTTAACATTACAGGATACATAGGAATTACACTATCATGAGTGATGCAGTAACATCTTAGACACAAAAATATTAATAACAATTAAATGGGATACATGTCATTACTTAACACAATGACACCTCAACCTGGTGAAAGAAAACCCCAAAAGCTTAATTTTCTAAGAAGGTTGCCACAATGAATGTCAACTCTCAAAGGCAACTTATGTGCAGTCTTAGCATGTAAACCCTATTCATGCAACATAGTGTATAAATAAAACTTTATATTATGAAAAACATCAGAGAATACAAAGGTATAAAGTATAAACCCCAGCCATGTAGCGGCTACACGCAAAAAATTCCACATACTTCCCTAACACAGATAAAACAAAACAAAATTTTTGTGACAACTGCACCTAAACACAACTCACATCACATGACTTAAGACTATGTACATAGATAACAACCTAATAATATGACTTAAGACTGCTATGTACATAGTAACAACTAATATATGACTTAAGATGCTATGTTGACATAGATAACAAAATAATATGACTTAAGACTGCTATGTACATAGATAACAAAATAATATGACTTAAGACTGCTATGTACATAGATAACAAAATAATATGACTTAAGACTGCTATGTACATAGATAACAACAAATAAATTATGACTTAAGACTGCTATTTTACATAGATAACAAATAAATGACTTAAGAACTGCTATGTACATAGAAACCAAAATAATATGACTTAAGGACTGCTATGTACATAGATAACAACATTATAATGACTTAAGACTGCTAAAGTACTAGTAACATAATAATATGACTTAAGACCCGCTATGTACATAGATAACAACATAATAATTATGTATTAGAAGCTGCTATTTCATAGATAACTAATAATTGACTTAAGACTGCTAGGTACTAGTAACATATTAATATGACTTAAGATCGCTATGTACATAATACGAACATAAAATATGACTTATTAAGACTGCAAATTAGAAAACATAAAAATCATTCTTGAATGGACGCACAGTTTGATATACAGTGTATAGTCCATTGTCACACAAAAAACTGGGCCACTCCACGGGCAGACCCGTGGTCCATACTTATTCACTCAGCATCACTCATCCAAACTACACGCAACATTGTGTCGACCATTACCAGGTGAGGCGGACCCTGTTTTACACCCATGACTTCCCTACCACCCGCAACACTTCCAATCACTACCTCCCCTCCTCGATATACAAGTCTATAAAACCTGTAACGTAAGTTGCCATATCCCTCGAAAATCCCTCACCCACCTCCTCCCATAAATTCCCTTATTTCACATACCGTTTTTAGAACGTTACCGCTAACAACCCTCCTCTTCACCTCGTAACTGTTTCCCCCGCAATCTCCACACTATATAGATTAATTTGCCTTAATGTATCCCCAAGTCTGATTACACGTTCCTCCCAACCCCACGCGAGGGTTTAAAGTTATCAATACAGGAAATTTTTTACCTCCTAAACTATTTATCACCCTTTTAACCACCCCTTGACACCCTCGTCTGTCACAAAAATATATACATGAAAACCCGACTCCCCCCACCACTACCCCACACCCCCCCCCTGTCAATGACTCGTCTACCCCCGTAAAACCCAACCCCTGACAGAAAAATGCCGTGCAAAAAACGATCATTTACATCCCGAACACGAGGTTGAACCTTTTATAAACCTTTTTCCTATACCCCCCATGCATACATGGGGAAAAATTCCCCTCTACGGCGCTAAAACCCTCCCTGCTAACATCACAAAACCTACTATTTTAACCTTTTGTGGCTCTCGATCCCACCCCCAGACCCCTCAAACATTTCACACTCAGAACTAAAACCCCTGTATAACCCGTTGCAATTGTTATGGATCCTGGCAACCCCCCCCACCCACATTTCCCTCTCACCTCCCTTTTAAAAAGACACATTTGCCCCCCCTTTTAAGCCCGCAATCCCAACCACCCTACTTCAGGTAACATTACTACATCCCTTTTAACCCAATCCACTCGAACCCCACAAAAATTTTAAAAAACCTTCCTAGTATGTTGGTTTTTTCGCCCATTTAATGGGAACCGGCTGCCACGTGCCAACTTTGCTAAAAAAGTAAGATATTAAAAAAAGGCATGCGCAAAAGGGAAAAATGTAAGGTCGCAATGCCCCCAAGGGGCCCCCTGAATCCTTTCTCCCATCCAAACCGAGTTTTCCATGGTGCCACAGTTAGATCGTCTGCATTAAAAAGACCGCAAATTTTTAACGAATTTCCCCTGCTTCCTCAAACTGCACTACCCCAATAAACCCCTTCCTGCCAAGTCCAACCCCAGACCTGGATTTATCTGAATTTACCCTCTTTCCGTTGCCCCTGCGAACATTCGACTCCCCCTTAATGTGTCCTTGACATCCCTCCCTGATCAGAACAGTTGTATCATCCACATACCCCAAATTAAACTGGGGAAACCCTCACAACCTCACACCCCGGTCCCTTACGTGACACAACGTGCTCCCCCAATCATAAAAGGGGCCGTATGCCCGCAAACTAAAATTTTGAATAGGACACCCTGCCCCAAACCCCCCACCATTTTCAATTCCCCCCAATCGCCATTTCCCCCCCAACAAACGCCTCAACCCAACCCAATTTTTTCCCCCAAACCCTGACCCCCCAGGATGGGTTCAATGCTTTTGATCCACTTATCGTATGCCCCTTGCCAATCGGCGCCCCAAAAATCCCTCCCTCCCCCCTTTTGCCTCACGAAATCCCTAATAAACCCTGCCCCTCCCCCATAGACCTCCCCGGGAAACCAACTGAGTTTTGGGCATACCCCCCCCCACCTCACACTTGACCCGATTCCCAAAATCTTCGCAAAAATATAATCTGCCAAAAAACGAGATTGCCCGGTAATCCTGAAGCGTATGCTCCCCTTCCCCTTTGGGACCCTACAACGACAGCCTTTTCCCGCTTCCACCAACCACCTTTTTCAGCATTTAAAAACCTAACCAAAAAATGCTCTTAATTTCCAATGCTGCTGATAAAACTCTTCCGGGAGTCCATCAATTCCCGGTGCTTTGCCCTTTCGCATTCCACTTAAAGCCCTCCATATTTCCTCCTCAGTTATTTCCCCACCCAGTGCTTCCCTATCACTGTTATGCAACTGACATACCACACTCCCACACACCTGTTCTAAAACCCCATCCTCTACCCCTTCTCGTTGCCAGTACTTCTCATACCACTTGTCAGCAAACGCCCCCATTCCTTCCGTAGCTTGTATGACCTGCCCCTCCCTGTACCCTCCTATCGACTCATGAACCTCCAACCGTGGAATAGTCATTGCCTGCCGTCTTTGTTTCTGCCTATGCAATATGCACAATGAAGGTCTATCGCCCCATTACACCTCTTCCACCCCCGCCTGTACCCGCACCGCTTGGAACCTCTCATCCTGTACCTCACGCAGCCTCCCTTTAATTGCCATAATATCATCCATTGGGTAAGTGCCCGCCACCACCCCCCTCGCATAACGACCCCGTAATCTATCCTCCAAATAGTTGGCAAGCCCATATTTTAAAGAATTGATACGTTTCCCTTCCTTTATGTAATATTGCTTAATCCGTTCTTTAGCCACACCATCCCACCACATCACCACATCCTCTGCCCCATTTATCTCTGCACGTAACCCCTCCCACAGCGCTGCAAATCCCTCTATCCCCTCCTCATCGCCTAACACACTTGTATTTAACTTCCAATAACCCCTAGATATACCTGCTTGTGACTCCCACACCACCTCTGCTACTACCGCCCGATGATCCGAATAAACTACTTCCATTGTACGGAAAAATGTCAACCCAACCCCTTGAGATATATACAGCCTATCCAACCTAGCAGCATAATCCCGTCTTACAAAAGTGTGCTCTACCTCCCACGCCCCTCCTCCAACTGCATCTCGCAACTGAATATCCCTCAAAAGATCTCGCAAGGCCGCCGACACGTTGCCCGCCCTTTTTGGTTCCAAGTCAGCCCTCCTAATAACGCAGTTCCAGTCCCCACCAACGACGGCCACTGCAGGTAAACCATGTAAGAAGAAAACTAGTTCTTCACATACAAAATCCCTTTTTACCCTCACATCATTTTCTGCTGGTGCATACACACTTACAAAAGATACCCTCTGCCCCATCCACCACCCATCCACGAGCAGTACTCTTCTCCCCCTCCCCCCTCACTTCTTAGCAACACAAACGGGCTCGCCTTCCTGATCAATATACCCACACCACCTTTCAGATGTGCAGATGGCAGAGTCATGACCTGAAACCCCTCCACCTCCTTCTTCCCTCCTTGAAATTGTGTTCTTGCAGGAACACTACATCCACCCTATATTTATACAGAAACATTCGAAACCATTCCCTCTTCACACTATTACACAGTCCATTTACGTTCACAGTCATACACCTAAGGCCTCTTTATAGTTTCCAACCCTTCCTCCTCTCTTCATTCATCCCAGGGCCTCCTGCCCCAGAGCCAGCACAAGGCTTCACACCATCAACCCCCCCCTTTTTTGCGATGCCTCTTATCGTGACTACTTCGACAGTGCTCTTCCTTCCTCCCAGACCTCTGCGCCGGCGTCAGGACATCATCTGAGTCTGATGCAGCCGCTCTCTTCCTCGTGATGCTCTCCACATCCATGTTATCTTCTGAGGTTCCCTCACGATGTACCTCAACCTCCACCACGCCTCGTTCCACAGCACACGGCGAAAACTTGCTCTTACTAGTTGGCCCGTCAACCCTGCTATGGTTTTTATCATTATATTCCTCTACAGGCAACGCCGTGCAGGCGGCGTCAATGTCCTTAACACTTCCTGAAGCTCTTCCTCTAGAGCCTGCACCTCCTCCTGCACTTGCAGCTTACCTCACACATGCCAGTCTCCTCTTTGGAATCCTCTACCTCTTCACTCCACAAGCGCCCAAGCCCTTGCTTTCGCGTGGGGCTCTCAACAGCTATCACGCTGGTAACTGGTGCTTCACCAGTTTGTGCAGGCGCCCTCCTCAGCTTCACACATGCTGCCGCCATATGGTCGTACGCCCCACATATTCTGCACGTACGTCTCTGTCCGGCATATGATACCATAACTTGCGTCCTGAAGTCCTCCAACACGACGTAAGATGGTATGGGATGTCTCAGAGTCATCTTCAGGGAAAAGGCTCCCTCCAGACGGCCCATGTAAGCACCTGCCGTCCATTTGCCCTGTTGTGCCAGATGTACGGTCCCATATGCCTCAAAAACACTCCTGATATCAGCCTCATCTGCCTCAAATGGGACATTACGAATCTTAACCCACGTAAAGTGGCGAGATACGTCGATCAAACGCACCTTCACAGCTGGAGTAGCGTCAAGACTCACGTCTTGGAATCTCGTCACCAAAGACTCGTACACGGATGTGGAATTCAGTTTGACGAAGATTCTGTAAGCCCCATTCAGGGCTACACCATACACCTCATCGTCCTGGATTCCATAGGTCTCCCTAATGATTGTTAGGAGTAATACCTGCGCTGAAGAGGGTGTAATCACCCCACGAAGCAGCTCAATACCAATGGTATTTACGCGCTTCCTCACACTCAGTGCCATGTTGGTACAAGGTAGCTCGCCTGAAAACAGCAGAGGGGTGCAGAGCACAACCGCACTCTACCGTGGTCAAGCAGCGAATGCAACCAGTGTTGTCCAGTTCTCGAGTGGCCACCGCAAAGCCTGATTTTTCGAAAGACTCAAAAAGCTGCTCAGACTCAGAATTAGAAAACAGAGGAACTAGAGATATCGATTTCTGAACAAAGAAATTGTCATCAATAGTACGCCGAAGCTGTCTTTTCTCTTGCTCTGTCAAATTCCTCTTGAGCAAAGGTATGTTGCTCCTTGGTGTGGACAACATTGAGTCTAGCTAACTGAAGCGCTAACGAAGCTGACTCTCCCGAGACAACACCGATTCACCACCTGTTTCCACAGGTGGATAGTTGCCCTCTTGCTATGCATTTTGTTCTTCCCCATTAACTAAACAATCGAAGTAGTTGTTCGTTGATAACACCAATAGAACGAGCAATTCGTCAGTAGAGCTGTAGTGATAGTCTGAGGAAAGTTTTACAGGGTATATTCAGTCAGCACATGCCTAACATTTAATGCGTCGGTCTGGAGTTTCACGACTCACCGCGAGTTCAATCCCCGTACGTACAGTGGTTTGTATTATCTGTTATTATCCCTGCTCTGAGAGGAGCTAATGTATTTGCTCTCGTCTCTGTTAACCTTATTGGTTTCGTCATAACTTGTATGATTAATGAATTGTTCATACTTTTAATGAAATCAGTTACTAGTGGGTCTTCGGTTAGGTCAGAGGTAATGTTGAAATCTTCAGCTAGTAGTAAGTAATGTTTATTCACTTGCTTTTTTGTTATTAGTTTTTGTTGTTGTTGTTGTTGTTGTTGTTGTCACTAGAAACTGGAATATTAATATGAGGTATCCTATAGACTGATTTAGAAAAACACATAAGCAAACAATTGGACATATTTATTAGAAAACGTTTCGGTCCTGGGAACTTGATCACTTCTAACATACAGAGGTTGAAAGACAGTATATATAGGCAGAGAGTGTGAGGTGTGAGTGACGCATGGTGCCCTGAAGAATTCCATGTTGGGATGAGGACGGGTAGACGAGAAGGTCATGTGACTCCTGTGTTGCTGAGTAGGTGATGCCTTGTCTGGTTGAGTATCATGTTTTAAAAATTTTATGGTTTCCAGTGTTACGTTCTATTGTGTCGGTGACAGAGATTAGCGAGGCCTCCAGACACCGTCAGTTGTGCCTCATCCTAGTTCATCAAATGCTCCGTGGAGTCTCTGTGGAGGACACAGGCGTACCTTAAATCGTCTCTGTTACTGGAACTACGATGCTCGTTCAGGCGGACCGCAAGATCTCTGTCTGTTTCGCCTACATATTTCTTGGGATACAATCCACTGCGGATGATGTAGACGCTTGCTGTGGAAGTTAGACGAGTGGGGCTGCGTTTCGTAGTGAAGTCTTTGATAGATGATGTGTTTGTGGTGGAAACATTTATGTTACTCTTACCAAGTGCCCGGCGAGTATTCGTGGCAACATCATCACATGGGAGCACTATGAACTGCTTAGAGGGCTATTTCATGGGCGGTTTGTTGAGGATTGCTTATGCCATGAGTCTGCAATCTCTGATGAAGAAAGATGGAAACTGAAGACGTGTAAAAGCTTGTGTTATGTAAGTGCATTCTTCTTTATGAAAACAAGGGTTGAAGATGCGAAGAGCTCTCAAGAAGAAGCAAGTGAGGACTCCTCTTTTAGTGCGGGTAATTTGGTGTGAATAGAAGTGTATATGATCGTCCATGTTGGTAGGTTTTCAATACTTTTTTCAAAAGGCTCGTAGCATCTTACAAAAAAGTTAGAAGTTAGCAATTATATATTTAATACATTAATCTCTGAAACATGTGGAGTTGCAACATAACTATTCATTAGAATAGTAGATGACAATCACCCCATCCCCCATTTGATCTGTCTTGTAGTTGTGAAAGACTGTGTATCCCGCCTTGCTTAAGCTTGGTTTCAGTAAGTATAATATAAAAGATGGTTGAATTTAATGAACCCAGGAGCCCCAGGACGTCATCATAGCGCTTACTCAGGAATCTAATGTTGTAATTATGAAAATTTATTTTCCTAGCATTGCAGAGGACAGTTTTTGCTTTGGTCGCCGTGTAGTAAAGACAAATACTTTCATGAAAATATTGGTTAGTATTTACATTATATAGGAGGTTTAAATCAGGTTTGATGACAACATTCATGAAATATGGGATAAATATAATACACTCTGAACTGGTAATCAAGATAACAATGGAAACAGTAGTCGTCTGTAATAACCACAAGTTTTTGTGTAAGTTTCTTTTGAGGTACAATATCAAATGCCTTCTCGCAGTCGAAGAATATGCAGGGTATCCATCCTTCACTCTCTCTCTTTCCACTTTCACTTGCAGTTGTGTCATAGATCTCTCATAGTATCCATGCTGACACCTTTAGAAGTCCCATTGCTTCTGATACATCCAGCTCACCTTAGATTTTTTTTTATCTGTTACCCTGTTTTATGTTTTCCAGTACCCGGCGGGTTACTCGTCTCAGGCGTCTGGCATAGCCTTTTTATTTCACTGAAAGGTCCTCTTTAAATTGTTTGTTCAATACTTCACAAACTTCTTTGTCGTTTCAAGTGGGCCAAATTATCTGGTCTTTTACTGTCGACTTTCCATGTAGCTGTGAGGTAGGTCTATTTTTTTTTACACAGGGTTTGACAAGGGTAAGGATCCCTAGCTTTATTGACTAGCTATTTACAGGTTAAGGATTCCGAACTTTATTGACAAGCTGTTACCTACATCAGCTCATTTTAAAGCATTTTTATTGTTATGAGACATACAAGTAGGGAACAGGATGAAATTGGAGCCATCTGTGGGCCAGCATTTTCATTTGATCAACTGACTTTATCTCGTTGACATCATTACGATGTACGAATGTGTTCCATACTCTAGTCATCCTGGGTATGTATGATCTCAGATGGAGTGATGTTCTGGAGAAGGGTACAGCCAGAGTGAAGTTGCTGCTTTCTGCCCGTCTTGTGGCATAAAAGCTTGTTTCCGCTGTCCTCGAAGTAGATCCAAGTGTGGTACTTTGACAATATTGGCCCTTTTACATAACAGTAAGGCCACCCACATCCCTCCTATGCTGAAGGCTCTGCTGAAATGACAGATCTATCCAGGATGGGTCCAGGCGAGAGATGAGACGTCTTGCTCTGTTCTCTACTCTGTCAAGCAGTCGCAGATGAGAGGGGGGGGGGGCAGGCAAACCAAGGAAGTGGAGCATACTCAAGGTGTGAGCATACTTGTGCCTCGTACAGAATCTTGCAACCCCTACTGTCAAGCAGATGCGAGATACGGCGAAGTGCTGTAAGCTTCCTGGCTGCCTTGTTTGCAAGATTTATAACATGGTTCTTCATGGTTAGTTTAGAGTCAGATTTCACCCCAAGGATATCAACTTCTTCTCCAGGTGCCAACACCCTTCCATTCATCCTTACTACTGCACCAGCATTACCATCATGGTGTCTAGAGACGATCATCATTTGCGTTTTCTCAGATGCAAATGTTACTTGCCATCTATTTCCCCAAGCTGATATAGCTCTCAGCTGGTGATCGATGTAGCTTAGAGCAGCTGGCATTTCTTCTCTTGGATAAGTGAATGTCAGTGTACAGTCGTCTGCATATGCATGTGATTCTGGGATGAGATGAAGAAGGTCGTTGAAGTAGACATTCCATAAGAATGGTCCCAGTACGCTTCCTCGTGGAACACTTACCTCAATAGGATGTCTTGCTGATTCCGTTCCATTGAGAACTACCCTTAGAGATCTACCATGAAGGTAATCACTGAGGAGACATAACGTAGAGCCTGCAATTCCCAGTGCTTGAAGTTTTGCTAAGAGGCCCTGGTGCCACGCCCGGTCGAAAGCGCCAGCAATGTCCAGTGCTACCACACAGCTGACTTTGGATTCATCCAGTGACTGGTGCCACTTAGTGGAGAGGTTTAACAACAGATCAGCAGCAGGGTAACCTTTCCTGAAGCCATATTGACGATCACAAAGTATTGAGTGGTAGTCATTTGTCTTGATATTATTGTCTCAAGGATCTTACCAGTGATTGACAGGAGTGACACTGGTCTGTAGATGCTGATTTCTGCTCTGCTCTTCTTTTTGTGATCAGGGACTACATTTGCCTCATTCCATAGAGAGGGCCATTTACACTGTACTAGGCAGTGCTGAAAGATGCGAGTTAGAGGTGCTGCTAGCTGGTCTGCACATCTCAGCAATCTTGGGCTCAACTTGTCTGGGCCCACAGCCTTTTCTTGGTCAAGCGATTTAAGAAGGAAATGCACCTCCTCCTGCCTTATTGTCACCACTGACAGTTTTGACACAGTTCTTGCAGCTAGCCAAGGAGGGTCCCTTGCTGGATCAGGAACTTGCATTTTGGTAGCAAAGTGTTCAGCAAAGAGGTCTGCCTTCTCTTGACTACTAGTAGAGGTGGTCCCATCCTGTCGATTTAGAGGTGGAATGAGTTCATCAGGCAGATAACCTTGTCTGTCCTTGACCAGGGACCACCAGGTTCTGGAGCCTACCCTACCTGATGCTAGCTTTCTTTTAGTGTCCACCTCCCATTTAGCAATGGCCCACTTTTGAACATCACCCATATGCCTACAGGCTTGCCTGTGCAAGTTCCTGTTATAGGTGGTAGGATATCTCTTATACCTTCGCCATGCTTTGTACTTAGCAGTAGCAGCCTCTCTACAACGAAAGCCAAACCAAGGCTGATCTGTAGGCTTTGTCACATATTGCCGGTGAGGAATATGTTCTTGTTGTAGATTATGGATGTGTCCAGTGAAGGCTTTCGCTTGGTTGTCAACATCCCCTTGGAGAAGAGCATTCCAATCGTTGGTGGCGAGTTCAGAGCAAAGGGCTGGCCAATTACCTCTTTCCCATAGCCAGGTTGTGCGTGTGGACTCCTCACCTTGTTCTGTTGGGATCTTAAGTGTCGTAAAAACAGCCTTGTGGTCAGACGATCCAACGTAGCCGAGGGGTTGACAAGTGACTATGCCTTCTGCCAGATCACTCACTACTGGGTCAAGGGAGGAGCCAGAGATGTGAGTAGGGAAATCAACAAAGTTTCTCATGTCAAATACTGAAAGAAGGTCATCAAAGTCCCTCTGTATAAGGTGTTGGTTGAGGACCTGCTGCTGTGTCATTCTCAAATTGCTGCTCAGGAATTCTCCACTCCCTTGCATTTCCGTTTGTGACTCTTCTCACTATGTTTTCGAATGTCCATCTCATTCTTTAGTTTTTTAAGCTCTTGTTCTTTTCGTTATTTCTGTAACTACATCTCTTGTTGAACCCAGGGCTCTGTTGTTAAGATTTCCCACTCTTCTGGGTATAGATTTCTCCTCTGCTTCCCGGCATTTCCCGGCAAGTACTCCAATATTCCATTTGTTGAATTTCCTTCCAGCTTACTTTCCCAGTGCAAGTCTGGTATTTCACTCCCTTCACGTGCCCCTCGACTCTCAGTATGTAGTTCGTCAAGTAATACGAAGTTCGGTACTGTACTGTGAGCATCACTCAGGCGGCTCTGGTATTCTATTTCACCTATGTCAGATGTACTTGGGGTAAACACAAATCCTGTTTTCCTAGGTTTTTCTTTTATCTCTTGTTGTGTCCATAACATCCTGATATAAAAGGTTTTCTTTATTACCATCATGACATTTATGAAATATATCTGTATGTATATTATTGAACTAAATGGTTATACATGACCATAATTTTTAAAGGGGTGGACCGGTAAGCCAGCTGAAAGCCTTGATCCGATGACCAAAAGCTTCACAGGCGGGCCATCCTCTGACTAAGACCCGCGTCAGGACACACTTGTCCTGTTTCCTGACGAACCTTACCTAACCTAACCTGTATATTATTGTTTTCTCGTTGCTGGTGTTTGCCTTAACAAACTGTTGCCTCGGCAAGGTACATCACCTAGGTATCGTTATTGTCGAAGTACTTCGTCCTGTGCAACATGCTTTCTGTATGTAGTAGAGGCATATGTAACATTACAGACAGAATAGTAATTTTAAAGTGATATATGTCCTGATAGGTGGCCAGTTCTTTCTATCAAAATTGAGAACCTATCACCTCAGAATTACCTCTCCAGTGCTACTGTCTTCAGTGTTATAATTAAATATTCGCCTGAAAAAACCAGCGGTGCTGGCGATGCTGTTCTACATTAAGGATAACTAAGTGATGCACTTGTCATTATTGTCAATATTGTTCATTATTTCGAAAATACAGTCTTTTAAATTTTCCATTCCAGGAAATGTCATATGACAGCAGTGAGTCATATGGAGTGAAAGATCAACAACAACAGTTTGTTAGCAGTTGTCTTCCATCTAATTCAGAAATGAATGAGAATGTTCAAACTTTACAAGAGGCAGAATCAAAGTTGCAAGTCGTCACTGAGTGTCAAGTTTCAGAGTTAAGAAGTGATGAGGACGTGGAGAAGAAAGTGGTGCCAGACGGTGGATGGGGATGGATGGTCGTATTCGGTGCTTCACTCATTCTGGTACAGTCTACTTAGATTTATTTCAAAATAAAGGTTGCAGCGTAAGTCACTTTACTGATAATATTTCTCGCCTCATCTCACAGCTTGGTAATTCAGATAACAATGGTTAATACTGCACAGAATGGATTTTCTTCTAATCTCTGCTGCACTAATCATATTAAACCACAAGCAACTCAACCTATTGCTACACTCAGCATATTGAACCATACACTAATTAGTATACTGCTATACCCAGCATATTAAACCACTTTTTGCATTCAGCACAATAAATGAAACTAGTCTACTCACTACTATACTCAGCACATTAAATCACAAATTAGTCAATTTATTGCTGCACTCAACATATTACACCACAAATTAGTAAACTCACTGCTACACTCAGGATATGAAGGTTGATGAATCAGCGCAGATATGAATAAAATTAAGATGTAAACTCGTCTCTGCACCAGCCAAGAAAGATATCCCCATATTGTTCATTCTAAGTCCCTCGTACCTCAGTACTCACTACTGCAGAGGGAACCATAAGCTGGAAATACAGTTAAGTATCAGAATTGAAGATTTAAAGTGAATCAGAACAGTCATTCGCAAAGCATCACATAGAAATAAATATCACAAGTCCTCCATTAAAAGTGAAAAAGTTAGGATATACGAAGCACAAATCTAATTAAAATTACGATTAATTAATATCAGTGAGACCAAGATAATGAAATTTAAAAACGATTTAACTATTGTTTTTTTCCACTCATTTATATTTTATTTCAAATTTCGTACATTGCTATAGGAAAAATATTTGAGTTACTTGAAATAAAAAAAAGTTTGAAAAGATTATATTAAATGAAATTGAAGATTGGCGCACATATAGACCAAAAATAATACAAAAATGCTTACAAATTGGATAAAATAGGACCATTCCATGTCAACTGGACCAGGGTTTCCCCACCTCACTATCATGTCAAGTGGACCAGGGTTCCCCACCTCACTATCATGTCAACTGGACCAGGGCTCCCCACCTCACTATCATGTCAACTGGACCAGGGTTCCCCACCTCACTATCATGTCAAGTGGACCGGGGCTCCCCACCTCATTATCATGTCAACTGGACCAGGGTTCCCCACCTCACTATCATGTCAAGTGGACCGGGGCTCCCCACCTCACTATCATGTCAACTGGACCAGGGTTCCCCACCTCACAATCATGTCAACTGGACCAGGGTTCCCCACCTCACTATCATGTCAAGTGGACCGGGGCTCCCCACCTCACTATCATTTCAACTGGACCAGGGGTTTCCCCCCCCCCACAATCATGTCAAACTGGACCAGGGTTCCCACCTCACTATCATGTCAACTGGACCAGGTTTTCCCCCCCTCACTATCTTGTCAACTGGACCAGGGTTCCCCACCTCACTATCATGTCAACTGGACCAGGGTTCCCCACCTCACTATCATGTCAACTGGACCAGGGTTCCCCACCTCACTATCATGTCAAGTGGACCAGGGCTCCCCACCTCACTATCATGTCAACTGGACCAGGGTTCCCCACCTCACTATCATGTCAAGTGGACCAGGGCTCCCCACCTCACTATCATGTCAACTGGACCAGGGTTCCCCACCTCACTATCATGTCAACTGGACCAGGGTTCCCCACCTCACTATCATGTCAAGTGGACCAGGGTTCCCCACCTCACTATCATGTCAAGTGGACCAGGGTTCCCCACCTCACTATCATGTCAAGTGGACCAGGGCTCCCCACCTCACTATCATGTCAAAATGGACCCCGGGTTCCCCACCTCACTATCATGTCAACTGGACCAGGGTTCCCCACCTCACTATCATGTCAAGTGGACCAGGGTTCCCCACCTCACTATCATGTCAAGTGGACCAGGGCTCCCCACCTCACTATCATGTCAACTGGACCAGGGTTCCCCACCTCACTATCATGTCAAGTGGACCAGGGCTCCCCACCTCACTATCATGTCAAGTGGACGAGGGATTCCCACCTCACTATCATGTCATGTGGACCAGGGTTCCCCACCTCACTATCTTGTCAAGTGGACCAGGCTTCCCCACCTCACTATCATGTCATGTGGACCAGGGCTCCCCACGTCACTATCATGTCATGTGGACCATGACACCCCACCTCACTATCATGCCATGTGGACCAGGGCTCCCCACCTCACTATCATGTCAAGTGGACCAGGCCTCCCCACCTCACTGTCATGTCAAGTGGACCAGGGTTCTCCACCTCACTGTCATGTCATGTGGACGAGGGCTCCCCACCTCACTATAATGTCAAGTGGACCAGGGTTCCCCACCTAACTATCATGTCATGTGGACCAGGGCTCCCCATCTCTATATCATGTCATGTGGAGCAGGGCTCCCCACCTCACTATCATGTCAAGTGGACCAGGGCTTCCCACCTCACTATCATGTCAAGTGGACCAGGGCTCCCCACCTCACTATCATGTCAAGTGGACAAGGGTTCCCCACCTCACTATCATGTCAAGTGGAACAGGGTTCCCCACCACACTATCATGTCAAGTGGACCAGAGCTCCCCACCTCACCATCATGTCAAGTGGACCAGAGCTCCCCAACTCACCATCATGTCAAGTGGACCAGAGCTCCCCACCTCATTATCATGTCAAGTGGACCAGGACTCCCCACCTCACTATCATGTCAAGTGGACCAGGACTCCCCACCTCACCGTCAAGTCAAGTGGACCAGGGCTCCCCACCTCACCATCATGTCAAGTGGAACAGGGCTCCCCACCTCACTATCATGTCAAGTGGACCATGACTCCCCACCTCACTATCAGGTCAAGGAAAAGGGAAAAATACAAATGGACCAGGGCTCTCCTCCTCACTATCATGTCAAGTGGACCAGGGCGTCCCACCTCACTATCATGTCAAATGGACCAGGGCTTCTCACCTCACTATCATGTCAAGTGGACCATGGCTCCCCACCTCACCATCATGTCAAGTGGACCAGAGCTCCCCACCTCACTATCATGTCAAGTGTACCAGGACTCTCCACCTTACTATCATGTCAAGTGGACCAGGGCTCCCCACCTCACTATCATGTCAAGTGGACCAGTGTTTCCCACCTCACTATCGTGTCAAGTGCACCAGGGCTACCCACCTCACTGTCATGTCAAGTGGACCAGGGCTCCCCACCTCACTATCATGTCAAGTGGACCAGGGCTCCTAACCTAACTATGATGTCAAGTGGACCAGAGCTCCTCACCTCACTATCATGTCAAGTGGACCACGGCTCCCTACCTCACCATCATGTCAAGTGAACCAGAGCTCCCCACCTCACTATCATGTCAAGTAACCAAGACTCCCCACCTCACTATCATGTCAAGTGGACAAGGACTCCCCATCTCACTATCATGTCAAGTGGACCAGAGTTCCCCAACTCACTATCATGTCAAGTGGACCAGGACTCCCCACCTTACTATCATGTCAAGCGGACCATGGCTACCCACCTCACTATCATGTCAAGTGGACCATGACTCCCCACCTCACTATCAGTTCAAGTGGACCAGGGCTCCCTACCTCACTATCATGCGAAGTGGACCAGGGCTCCCCACCTCACCATCATGTCAAGTGGACCAGAGCTCCCCACCTCACTTCATGTCAAGTGGACCAGGACTCCACACCTTACTATCATGTCAAGTGTAACAGGGCTCCCCACCTCACTATCATGTCAACTGTACAGTGTCTCCACCCTCACTATCATGTCAAGTGGACCAGGGCTCCCCACCTCACTATCATGTCAAGTGGACCAGGGCTCCCCACCTCACTATCATGTCAAGTGGACCAGGGCTCCCCACCTCACTATCATGTCAGTGGACCAGGCTCCCACTCCCATCATGTCAAAGTGGACCAGGCTCCCCACCTCACTATCATGTCAAGTGGACCAGGGCTCCCCACCTCACTATCATGTCAAGTGCACCAGGCCTCCCCACCTCACTGTAATGTCAAGTGGATCAGGGCTCCCCACATCACTGTCATGTCAAGTGGATCAGGGTTCTCCACCTCACTGTCATGTCAGTGGACCAGGCTCCCCACCTCACTATCATGTCAAGTGGACCAGGCTTCCCACACCTACTCATGTTCATGTGGACCAGGGCTCCCCACCTCACTATCATGTCAAGTGGACCAGGCTCCCCACCTCACTATCATGTCAAGTGGACCAGGGCTCCCCACCTCACTATCATGTCAAGTGGACCAGGGTTCCCCACCTCACTATCATGTCAAGTGGACCAGGGCTCCCCACCTCACTATCATGTCAAGTGGACCAGAGCTCCCCACCTCACTTCATGTCAAGTGGACCAGGCTTCCCTAACCTAATCATGTCAAGTGGACCAGGACTCCCCACCTCACCATCATGTCAAGTGGACCAGGGCTCCCCACCTCACTATCATGTCAAGTGGACCAGGGCTCCCCACCTCACTATCATGTCAAGTGGACCATGACTCCCCACCTCACTATCAGGTCAAGTGGACCAGGGCTCCCCATCTCACTATCATGTCAAGTGGACCAGGGTTCCCCACCTCACTATCGTGTCAAGTGGACCAGGGCTCTCCTCCTCACTATCATGTCAAGTGGACCAGGGCTCCCCACCTCACCATCATGTCAAGTGAACCAGTGCTACCCACCTCACTATCATGTCAAGTGGACCAGTGCTCCCCACCTCACTGTCATATCAAGTGGACCAGGACTCCTCACCTCACTATCATGTCAAGTGGACCAGGGCTCCCCACCTCACTATCGTGTCAAGTGGACCAGGGTTCCCCACCTCACTATGTTGTCAAGTGGACCAGGGCTCCCCACCTCACCATCATGTCAAGTGGACCAGGGCTCCCCACCTCACCATCATGTCAAGTGGACCAGAGCTCACCACGTCACTGTGATGTCAAGTGGACCAGGACTTCCCACCTTACTATCATGTCAAGTGGACGAGGGTTCCCCACCTCACTATCGTGTCAAGTGGACCAGGGCTCCCCAACTCACTATCATGTCAAGCGGACCAGGGTTCCTCACCTCACTATCGTGTCAAGTGGACTAGGGGTCCCCACCTCACTATCATGTCAAGTGGACCAGGGCTCCCCACCTCACCATCATGTCAAGTGGACCAGTGCTCCCCACCTCACTATCATATCAAGTGGACCAGGACTCCTCACCTCACTATCATGTCAAGTGGACCAGGGCTCCCCACCTCACTATCGTGTCAAGTGGACCAGGGCACCCCACCTCACTATGTTGTCAAGTGGACAAGGGCTCCCCACCTCACTATGATGTCAAGTGGACAAGGGCTCCCCACCTCACTATCATGTCAAGTTGACTAGGGCTCCCTACCTCACCATCATGTCAAGTGGAGCAGAGCTCCCCACCTCACTATCATGTCAAGTAGACCAGGACTCCCCACCTCACTATCATGCCAAGTGGACCAGGACTCCCCACCTCACTATCAAGCCAAGGGGACCAGAGCCCCCACCTCACTATCAAGCCAGGTGGACCAGGGCTCCCCTCCTCATTATCATGTCAAGTGGACCAGGGCTCCCCACCTCACTATCATGTCAAGTGGACCAGGGCTCCCTACCTCCCCATCATGTCAAGTGGACCAGAGCTCACCACCTCACTATCATGTCAAGTGGACCAGGACTCCCCACCTCATTATCATGTCAAGTGGACCAGGGCTCCCCACCTCACCATTATGGCAAGTGGACCAGGGCTCCCCACCTCACTATCATGTCAAGTGGACCAGGGCTCCCCACCTCACTATCATGTCCAGTGGCCCAGGGCTCCCCACCTCACTATCTTTTCAAGTGGACCAGGGCTCCCCACCTCACCATCATGTCAAGTGGACCATAGCTCCCCACCTCACTATCATGTCAAGTGGACCAGGACTCCCCATCTCACTGTCATGTCAAGTGGACCAGGGCTCCCCACCTAACCATCATGTCAAGTGGACCAGGGCTTTGCACCTCACTATCATGTCAAATGGCCCAGGGCTCCCCACCTCACTATCATGTCAAGTGGACCAGGCTCCCCACCTCACTATAATGTCAAGTGGACCAGGGCTCCCCACCTCACTATGATGTCAAGTTGATCAGGGCTCCCCAACTCACTATCATATCAAGTGGATCAGAGCTCCCCACCTCACTATCATGTCAAGTGGACCAGGACTCCCCACCTCACTATCATGTCAAGTGGACATGGACTCCCATCTCACTTTCATGTCAAGTGGACCAGAGCTCCCCACCTCACTATTCTCAGTAGTAGTACCAGTTCCTAGTAACCAGTTACCAGTAACCAGTGTACCAGTAGATGACTCACTACCAACCGTCTGTGTGAATCATTGACTGTATTCATATTTCTGCTGACCATAGCAGGATTTCAAACACCCTCGCACTGTAGACACTTGTGAGTCAGTCGTAGTAGGCAGCAGAGAGAGACAGGTCGGCTGTTGGCGCTTTCCATACTTCCCCTTATATATTATACGTACTACCAGCCTACGTGAGTATTTTTACCCATCCACGTTATCGAAAACCCACCTGACAAATGGTGGCACCAGTGTGGGCGTGGATTTAAGGGTATTTCAGACGTTAGAAGACTGTTTGTGGGTTGCTGGCAGGTCAGAGGTGAACCGTCTCAGCCACCACCCTGTGTACTCCAGCCTGCAAGCCTGTTGCAGCCATTTTTCAAGCTTCCTGGCTTAGTTCGTGTGCTAATTGCTTCAATCTCCGAGGGGTTGACCCGGATTTTGCAATTAAGCCAGCCAAGCCAGACTGTGGAAGTGAACACTAGTCAGCCTGCCTCAGCCTACCATCCAGCCTGTCTCCTGTCATCCACCTGCTCCTTCATGCTGTGTGCATCGTTACACGTCTTCCAGTCAGCCATTCTCGTGGGTTAAGCCAGTCAGCCAGCCCAGCTTCCTAACCCAGCTGAGAGAGAGAAGTAAGCCACGCAAGTTCCTCTGAAGTTTTGTCTCATATATCGCTTGTGCTTGGATGCTGGTAAGAGTGGTCTTTATCATCCCTGTGGCATTGTGATTTAATTAAGCTACCTTGTGCGTGGTGAGAAGTGCGTGGCAGTGAGAGCGCACAATGCCAGCTTGTTCCTCTGCCCCCACCACCACCACCCACCACTATTCACCTCATCTACCTGTGGGATTTTCCACCCTTGTACCGTGTCCTAGTACTGTTTTGGCTCACATAATTGGTCAAGAGATTGTAGCTGAGCACCAACGATAAAGCCAGTTATGTGAGTTCACCGAGAAAGCGCATTTCTTCCGACGACAGTGTGAGTGTAGGCGGCATCACCGGCAGGACAACCTTCCCCTCATCACAAGTCACTCCGTCTTCTACTCCAGACTTCAGTGATAATTTTCTAGAGACATTTTCCTGCATTTAAAGACATTTGCGTGTGTGAGACATTTACAGTGAATTTCTTGTGTACTCTAAGCCTTGTGTTTTCAGTGTAGACTCAGTGTTTCTTTGACTCATTATTTTTGCAATATTTTTCAGTGTTATCGCTCATCTCATAATTTTTATCTGTGTTTTTTTTTATGCTACTCTCTGTCTGTAGTAAGTATTATTCTGTAGTGTACCAGTCAGTCACTCCGTGTGAAGTAATTCATTCATTTTTTTTGTATTCTTTCATCATTGTATTCTCCAGTATTTGTCGTCGACCAAATTATCCATTTATTTCTATGTGTACCTTTTTTTCGTATGCCAGCAGTGTCTCATTCCCTGATCTTTTCGCAGACTTGTGTACCATTATTTTTGCCAGCAATTTTTGTCGTATCAGTCACAGCAAGATTTTGTTGTAAGAATATACTAAAAAAATGAATAAGTGAATATGTTGTGTGTGCCCTGCCACTTGTAAGTGTTGTGTGCCCTGCCACTTGTAAGTGTTGTGTGCCCCGCCACTTGTAAGTGTTGTGTGCCCCGCCACTTGTAAGTGTTGGTCCCTTCGCCACTTGTAAGTGTTTGCGCCCCGCCACTTGTAAGTGTTTGTGTGCCCCGCCGCTTGTAAAGTGTTGTGGGCCCCGCCCACTTGTATGTGTTGTGTTCCCCGCCACTTGTAAGTGTTGTGTCCCCACCACTTTGTAATGTTTACACTTTCAGTTTTTGTTTCTTGTTTATTGATTTATTCATATTTTTCATATTTCTTGAACAAATTCACTCTTAGTGGTAATTTCAATATTCTATTTTAACTAAGTTTTTCTTTACTCTGTTTGAGTAAATTTTGTATTTGTCTACTTTACACTTAAAAGTTAAAGTGTTCAGTCAGTTTTTCTTCCAAATTTTTATTTATAATTTAACCTACATTTTCCCCAAGTGGAACCCTTATTGCCGCATTGATAATTTCTGCATCTTAATTATGTTGCACTTGTTCCAGTGAATTAATTTTCTTTTATTGTTATTTTTTATGCAATTTTAAATTCTCATTCATTATTGTTTGAGTCTTGTTTTTCAATTTATTATTTTTTTTCCTTCCTCATGTTGTACTTTGTATTATACTTTAATTTTGTTTATGCCATTCTTAGAAAATATTTAATTTCCCAGTTATCTCTCGTTGCCTACAATGTAGTGATTTTAATTTTATAACTTTTTACAATGATTTTCCATTTTTATTAGTTCATTTTCTTATTAGCAAGTAGTACAGACAGCTCATTTGCATTTAATTCAGTCTCCAGTAATATAGTTTTACTTGTAAAATTTCAATGTATTTTATTTTATCTTGTCCAAACATCCTTTACATTGAGTTGTTCTTCCTCTTGCAGAGTATCTTAGAACATTTTTTTATTACTTCTGTCAGAATTACTTTGCAATCTCTTTTTATTTCAAATTTAGCATTTTGGTATCATTTTTTACTGATAATAATTTGCCTTATTTGTCTTGTGCAACTCTTTGCCATTATGATCTCACATACTGTCAAGTGATACTTTAGTGAATGTGACAATCAGTACCTCTCAGGCTACTGCTGCTCCTGTCATCATCCTCACAGTTCCTTTATCGACGACAGACCGACCAAACACTGAGACACGTAGTTTACCGTGGATATTTCCCCCTTGATGCGTTACCTTTATTCAATGGCCTGTACATAGTCTTGAAGCATGTTTACCTGCCATTTCCGTTCTCGTGTTAATGTTCAAGTTGACGGTCTCCTTTCTGAGGAAAGTCTTATCAGACTTGCGAATGAAGCTCTTCATCGACCCCTGCACTGTTCACGTTGTTTGATCTCCTTGAATGCGAGACTTCGGAATCTTACTAAGTGTCACAAAATGAGGAACTGATTCGTTTCCTTTCCTCGTACCATTAAAAACCAGCTGATCCATAAGTCGTTCTTAGGGACCTAGTGAATGCTACAAAACACAACCCATGACTAATGAATCGTTGAGTGCACTTGCTGTTAATTAGACTAACTTATTATCATCATTATCCATGCTGTCACAGTCCTCGCTTTTGTCCCTGACGAAGGGATAAACCATCCACAGCGTCGTTTGCTAAAATAGCAGCTTTTGAATAAGGAGCAATCAAGAACTAATGCCGCCTGCTTCCGTGTGGTGCTTATGAGGCTAATCCTCCAACTGTGACGATGGAACCCCTTACAAGCCCTAAATCAAGTACGTTCCGTGTCCCCCAGGGTACTTTCCCATGTACAAAAGTAATTTTCACCCTATGCCACAGTCTGCACCAAACCCACCTCTTGTTTGCGCCACAAGCGACAAATCGTGGCGTCAACCATTCTCAGCGATCACCAGGGAACCAGAGTACAGAACCATTAAAAACCTCGTATAATCATAGTACATTCAGTAACCATATGTCAGCGGACTTGTTACAACTGTGGTTTATCCTTACCGTGGCCATATTGCATTAATTGTCCTGAAGTTACCCATGAGGCGTCGTACTGATGATGAAGTACCAGTCCAGATCTTTCCCCTACTTCTTTAACATAGAATACATGGACATGACACATCTGAGTGCAAATGCTCTCTACAACCCTTCCGTACTCTAAGTCTTAACCGTGGGCCGTTCCAACCGCAGAACCCGTAGAGAAATAGACATCGTGGGTTCTCAAAATAAACCAGAACCAGGCCTCATCTTTCTTCCAATTCGGGAAATTCGAGCGCCCCATCAAACCGTCCCATGGTGACAGTAGGTGATAAAGAGTACACCATCCCCGTTCACAATTCCTTTGAAGCCTTAAGCAGTCTCGAGAATGACAATCCTGCGGATGATGTTAGCTTCACAATGTCCTGACGTAGTGATTTTGGGGATGAAGTGGAACAAATCTTTGCGGATGACAATCCACCTTTTTGTTTCACATAACTTTCCAATCAACCATAGGCCCTATAGTGCAAGCATCGTTCATGATGCGCCCGTTCATTTGTTCAGACTCTGGTGCGCAAGTCAATATTATCAGGTCTAGTTTGTTTAGGGATAAGCAGTTATGACAAGTCCTTCTCGTAGAACCGACTCATTTGTCCTCACCTTAGGGAGTAGCTGGTTCTCCACCTGCATGTCCGAGGTCCCGAAGCTTCCCTCACCTTTTCTATCCAAGGTAGAGACTTCACTGCTTCCTTCCTTGTTGTCGACAGATTACTTTCCCAGGTGAACCTTCTAACTGGGATTTGCTTCCATGCGAGACTTACAGCATTGTGCTCGCCCTTATCGATGGCATGCCCAAATTGATGACTTGATCGTACCAAGTGGGTTTACCAAGTTTGGAACCGATATCTGCCTAACTGCCGCAGAGTACGACATTCGAATTAAGATCCTTACAGGCCAGAGCATTTTCCAGTAGCGACCCAACGGGTCAGGGCACTGATGATCCTGTCACCCTGTCTGGTTCCTGCAACTTCAGACTTGCAAAATAGAGTCCAGTTACCCAATGTCCGAGGACGCTCTGACTACCTTGAGTGCTGAGCCTATCCCTGCAATGTCTGCTAGTTCAAGTAGTAGTTTCATCCAACAGGGGAACGCCTTGTTCTGAAAACGATAACTTGCAACTAGTAATGCCATCTCTTGTGAATGTCACATGCCGTCTGCAGAAAGACCTTTCTGTCAACAGCTAGTGCCCTCACTAGTGTCTGTTGTTGTTTCCTAGTGTTCCAATGGTGATAAAGTCCTAGTTACAGTGATTTCCTGCAAAGTAAAAGGTCTATTTGTTGAACCATCACTACATGTTGTAAGAGATAGTAAGATCCATTTCTTCCTAGCTAACACTTCTGGTCACAGTGTTCGTTCTCAGAGCAAATACCAATCTTGTTGACCTAGTTTCACTATCCTTACCCTGTTCAGGTAGAGGATGAGTTGTCCCACCTGACCATTGGAGTCCGGTGCTATTTCTACCGGGAACCTCATCCACTTCAACAGATCAATCTGTTTCAACCAGTTGAGGAGAAAGACATAGCTCCCAACTGACTCCCCACATGAATCAAGCATTTGTTGACTCCTGTTGAACAAACGTCTAAGCCATTGCCTTATACCCAGGTGAGAATATGGTATAAAACGAAACTTATTGTTCCCCATCAGAATTCCACTTGAACCTGTAACAGACCTATCTATATACCTGCGTCACAGAATGCCTCAAGCACAGGGGGGGGGGGGTTGCTGTCGCAGAAGAATTGATCAATCAAATGCTTGATGATGGAGTTATTGCACCTAGCAATTCACCTTGAATGTGCCCTGATCCTAGTACCTAAGAAGGAATGGTACTTTGGCGCCCAGTGATGACTTAGGAAGTTAAATGCGAAAACTATCCCAGATCGCTCCCACTTCCCGTACTGGGTGATCTATTACGTAACATCGGAGATAAAAAGTCTTTTCAACCTGGATTTGTTTTTACCAGGGTTTTGGCAAGTCCCCTCTTCACGAGGACAGCCAAGAGCTAACTGCATCTCCACTCCTACAGGTCATTATCACTTCCTCAGTATGGCATTTGGCTTACGAATCCTCTCCTATTCACTTTCTCAAGCTCAATGAAGAATATCTTAGAGGCTCATAGGTAAATGCCACTATGGTGTACTAGATGAACGTAATCGTCATGTCTAAAGACAGGATACACACTTGAAAAGACTTGATGGAGTACTTCGTAAGCTTGAAGAAGCCAATTTAAATGGATCAAACTGTCTAAATGTCAATTTTTCAGATCAGAAATTAAGTTTCATGGTCACTAAAGTCACTCCTAGAGGGGTCGACCTGCCAAAGTAAAGTAATCGCAGTACTAAAATTTTCCAACACCCAAAAACTGCTGGATGCCATAAGATCCTTTGTGGGCTTAGCATTTTTTATAGATCTATCATTGCCAATTTTTCTTCCATAGCTGGCTCATCAACTGAGTAGCGTAAAGAAAATCTCCTTTTGTTGGAACCTTCCATCAAGAAAGAGCATCCAAACTTTAAAAAGAAAAGCTAACATCAGCACCAGTATTGAGAATTTCCAGCTTTTTTTCTAAGCACCTTCTATCTGAAACTGGTGCTAGTTTCAACAATTGGCATAGGTGGCCGACTAGCTCAAAGACTGATGGCAAGTACAACGCAGTTGCATTTGCTAGCACGATCCTTACGAAGGCTGAAACGCAATTAATACAGTAACTGAGCAAGAGACGCTTTAGCAATATATGGTCTTTAAAAGCAATTCCGAGACATTTATTTATCAGTACTTCTGTTCAGTCTTGACAGACCATCTCCACTGATACCTTTATCCAGAACAAACAACCTACAACTGGAACGTTAGCCAACGGACCTTGACTATCCAAGAGTTCACTCCCACCTTTGAACACTTTACCTGGCAAGACAAATGTAGTCGCAGATGCCATAATCGCGACAATGTTTAGTATAGTAACTGCAGACCCCTCCATTTTAGTGCTGAGGATGTAAAGAATGCCTCAACGAACAGATCCATGTGGGTCTGGTGTATACGATTCTCTCCAGGAAGATCTTATTCAGACTGTGAAGCCACCAGCACCCATCAGTGACTTTGTCATGAACCAAAGATTACTGTTCGAACAGCCGAGTTGGGTACTCCTAGCAGAAGAGTTTACCAGTTATAATTTCCACAGTCCACAATGATTGTAGCTACAGCTAGTTTCATGATGTACCAGGTGATTGCGCACCCTGGTTATGGTGGATCGTTTCAGTAAAACAAGCCAGATTGAAATACTTTATTGCCTCGTATGCAAACTGAATATATTCTGAGTATGTTAAGAAATTAGTGTCGCATGCAACATAAAGGTACTGCTAAGGTCCTAATCCAAACCAGGTGTATCCAACCACTTAGGCAAACGTGGGAAAGAGTTCCGCGAGATTTTGTTAACTAATTTCCAATGTTCCCCTCCAGGGCAACAAACACTATGTGTTATTGGTAGACCATTTCACCAGATATGTGAGTTAAGTTCCTTTTGCAGATAAGACTGCCTGACAGTAGTTTAAAGCGTTTAAAGAACGCATTATCTGCAAGACATACCACCCTTAATCCCCTAATAACAGATAATGGTGGTGAATCCTGTAATGAGATTCCTTGAAAATTTGTGTACCTAGTTACAAAACTCTAATCCACCATTGTTCCTCATCATCCTGCCACAATTGTTAGCGGAATAGTACCAATACGAAAGTACTTGATGTCTTGAATAGCCCTATCAATCCCAACAGTGAAACTTGGGATGAAGTAATCCCTGATGTCAGTGTGCAATAAAATCCGCTTTCAATGTTATCTATAGGTGACACTCCCATAATGGAATTGTATAGAAGATAAACGTTTGGCCTATGAGTTTGCATATTTCAAATCCGAAACCAATTACAACCCTGAGATTTCATAGCACTCGTACCAGCTTAGCTCAAAGTGTTTTTAGAAGAAATCCAGAAACACTTAATAAATCAACAAGCCGAAATTACAAGAGTCGCAAACACTCGAGCAAAGACCGTCCAAAATCAAACTAATTACGGAAGAGTTATGCTGACTAACTTTAACAAAACGTCTCCAATTCCTAAGCTTGAATCACAAGTGTGTGGTCCTTATCAGTATTTTAAACATATCACTGCAATAAGGATATAGTTAGAGAAATTAGTACTTGGTCAGTATAAAGAATCGCATTTAGAATCATATGAAGTTATAGTATTGAAGATAATGATTTCCAACCCAGACAAATGTGATAGACTCTGACAATGCCACCTGATCCTGTACTCTCTACCTCTGATACTCATCTCAACGATCAACCCTGAATGTCGTTTACTTCCCTATTTAAACGACAGTATTGAGGAAAATCCTCAGTATCATTTGTAACTAACCAATTCCAGAATTTGCCGTCAAAAACAGCCAATGAGTTTAGCCCCAGTGCCAACAGAGTTTGATCTCCCAGAGATGACACCCATTCGCATATAGTCCAATCTCACCCTAGCAGAGTTAGGGTTAAATGTAAATAACCTGTAAGATTAATAATTACAGTATCAACTTATCATATCAAGAATTTTTTTTGTGTTTCACGTTCTCCATTCCGAATCTGAGAGTTAAACAGTTAGATTTTGAGTGCACGCGAATCTTATGCCTTTCGATAAACACATCTTTCTTTGTAAATATTTCCTTCCTCAGATCCGTAGATCACATGACTACAGATCGATCGGATCAAATTTTTTTTATCACTTCTATTGTGTAATCCCCAACATTGAGTTTTTCATTCGATGAGTTGTGCTATATTATACATTGTATGCATTACAGTTTTTTATTACAGTTTCAATTAATGTAAGCATCCATTCCAATATTCTACTTAAGTATGTTATAATGGTCAATTATTGTGTACTATTGACATTGTATAAATCAGTCAGCCCAACCCATACACCTGCCGTCTCTAGTTTGAATTAGTTGGTATGTCGGGACGACGACTTAGCGTCGCCGAGCTCTCAGTAGTGGTAAGCCAGTTAGCTAGTAACCAGTTACCAAAACCAGTGTACCAGTAAGATGACTCACTACCCAACCCCGTCTGTGTGAATCATTCACTGTATTCATATTGCTGCTGACCATAGCAGGATTTCCAAACACGCCGTCGCACTGTAGACACTTGTGGAGTCAGTCCGTATTAGGCAGCAGAGAGAGACAGTCGGCTGTTGGCGCTTCCAACTTCCCGTTTATAAATATACGTACTACCAGCCTACGTGAGTATTTTATACCCATCCACAAATCGAAAACCCACATGAACACTATCATGTCAGTGAAACCAGGCTCCCCACCTCAAACTATCATGTTCAAGTGGACCAGGGGACTTCCCACCTCACTATCATGCCAGAGTGGACCAGACTCCCCACCTCACTATCAAGTCAAGTGGGACCAGAGCCCCTCACCTCACTATCATGCCAG
Organism: Cherax quadricarinatus; assembly: GCF_026875155.1. NCBI lineage: Eukaryota > Metazoa > Arthropoda > Malacostraca > Decapoda > Parastacidae > Cherax > Cherax quadricarinatus. The sequence goes on along the minus strand of NC_069455.1, from coordinate 33,282,922 downwards.
GTGGACCAGGGCTCCCCACCTCATTACATATCATGTCAGTGGGACACAAGGGCTCCCAACCTCTCTGTCATGTCAATGGACCGGGGCTCCCTACCCCCCCCATCATGTCAAGGAGACCAGAGCTCACCACCTAAATATCATGTCAAGGGAACAATCCCCCCTATTATCATGTTAAGGGACAAGGACTCCCAACTCACATCATTCAAGGGGACCAGAGCTCCCCACCCACTACATGTAAGGGAACCGGGCTCCCCACCCCCTACAGTAAAGGGGACGCGGGCCCCCACCTCTCTATTATGTCAAGGGACCGGGGCTCCCCCCCCAACTATATATCAAGTGCCCAGGATCCCCACCTCAGTTCATTTTAGGGGGCCCAGGGCCCCCCACCTCACTTTTTTCAGGGGGTCAAGTGGACCGGGGACTCCCCACCTCCTTCATGTCAAGGCCAAATCCCCCCCTCACCATCATAGATTTTGATAAAACTTGGTGTGCGGGACCCACCATGCCCAAAACTAACTTTGGAAATTTTGAGTTTGTTAATAAAAGGGTTACCGATAGAAGCCTTAGTTTCCCCTCTTTGGCGGTGTCAGTAGCTCTACGATATTTGGGAATTTTTCGAATCAAAAAAAATGCTCCCGTTCTAACAAAAATTAATTAAACTTTCCTTTTTAAACAAAATTTTTCTTTCTTTTAAAATCGAGTGGAAATTATGGGATTTTACATTTTTAATACTACGTACTGACTGACCCCCCAAGGGGGGCAAAAAAGTCAGTCCCACAAAAAATATCACAGTTTAGCCTTTTCGGTTATTAAAAATTAGGATAACAAAATGAAAATTTTTTTACTATTTTAACAAACCTTTTTTGCAAATATATAGTTTAAAATTTTAGAAAATTTTTGTTCTTTTAAATTTAAAAATTTTTGGGGTTTTTTAAAAAAATAGAAAAAGAAAATTTAAAATTTTTGAATACATTCTTAGAAAAAACATGTTTTAAATATATAAAAAGTTCTTTTGTTTTTTATTTCGCCCAATAATCCCAAAATTAAGGGTCAAAATTCAACAGGTTGCTTTATCTGATCATATAATTTATTGTGATAAATGAAAATTTTTATAAAGCGTGTTTTTATCGTCTTCTTAAAGACTATGTTTTATCTCCGGGTAAATTAATTTTATGGACAATTTAATATCAAATTTCTAGTATGGAAACTGTGGAATCTGCCTGTAGTGGTGGTCCCACAGCATGTATAGTTGGAAGAGAAATACTCTCATCGTCATCAACATGTCATGGTTTATTTTATTGCAAGAAAGTTAAATTTAAATCGGTAAAAGATTTATCCACAGACAACAAAACACTACTTATTCGACGTTCAAAAGTAAATCTTATGGATGATGACCAAATTTGTTGCATCATGAAGCAATGTACCTCGAAAAATATGAAACAATGCAAAGACATGTTGTAATACATTGGATAGCAAAATCATCATACCAGAACAGGACTGTTGAGAGTTGGCGTTGAAATGGCTGATAAACGCAATTGTTTGAAAAAGTGCAAAATCAAACCAGGTCAGAAAATTTGTTCTAAATGTAAAGCTGATGCTCGAACAGCGGAGACTTCAGTTGCCTGCCACAACTAATTAACAAAATCTTGTCTGTCTTGGATGAATCGCCTTTGAAATTTTCGAAAGTGAATAGTAGAGATAAAGTGGGTTATACAAAACGAAAAATTGAACAACTGCAAAATGTGATAAAGCACAAGATGACTGGCACTGCCAGACTCGATGTTCAGAACTCAGAACCGTCTAGTTAAATGATAGACTGCAGCTTATGTGATGATTTCATTTCTCTGAAGTGAAGAAGAAACTCGAAATATCCGAAATATCAAAACAAGGTTGAATAATGACTTTGGCTCCAAATAGTTGGTCTATTGAAGTTTGGAATTTCAGAGCGTGTGGTGAAGGCAGCCAGAAAAATCAGGAAAGAACAACGTATTTTGGCTTTGCCAGAACGAAAAGTTGGGAAGCAGTTGTTAAAAGAGATTGTTAATAGAATACAAGAATTTTACGAAGACTGTGAATTCAGCAGAATGTGTCCTGGCAAGAAAAATTATGTTTCAGCTCGAACTGATGGAGAAAAGATGCACAAACAGAAGCGGTTGCTGTTGAGCAACCTTAAACAGATGTATATAGTATATAGTGAAAGGCATGGTGCTGATATCGGGTTTTCAAAATTTGTGAGCTTAGACCAAAGTGGTGCATAACAGCTGATGCTTCAGGCACCCTTTCTGTTTGTGTTTGTATCATACATCAGAACGTCAAACTCATGTTGCAAGGAGCTAATATTAAAGAAGATCACAAAGTGCTTATAGAGAAAAAACTGTTTGCAATTTGAACTCTTGAAGAAGTTACAGTTTATCAAGAAGAAATAAAAGAAATATTCAAAGATTGGGACCTGGATAAACCGACTGAATTTAAACAGTGGGTGCATACCGATCACGAAATGCTAGAAACGTGCAAACTATCGTTGCACGAATTTATCAGAAAAACATGTGAACAAAATTTGGAAACAGACAAGTCACCATTTTGTGTCAAAGCATCAAAGTGAAAATTTGAAATCACTGAAAAACGAATTTAGAAGAAAGTGAAATGATTGTTGTGATGGACTTTGCCGACAATTACTCTTGTATTGTACAAGATGCTGCTCAGGACTGTAACTGAGAAAATTCACAAGCTACATTATACCAGTTTGTTGCATGCTACTTCAACGAAACAGGAATCCTACAAGTTACAAAGATTTGCATCATCACACATCACATGCAGCATGACTCAATATCTGCTGATGTGTTCATTTGCAAGCTGATCCAGTTTTTGCTGGAATCCCCTGTTTTAGTGATTTCTCAGGCTGTCAATATAACAATTTCAAAAATTATGTCAATTTGTGCAATCGCAAGTCTGATTTCAATGTTGAAGCACAATGGATTTTTTTTGGAGCAAACCACAGCAAATTATCATGTGATGGAATTGGAGGAACGGTAAAAAGATTAGCCATTAGAATTTGCCTTCAAAAAACATTTAACGACTAAATGTTGTCACCAAAAGATCTATTAGACTTTTGTGACAAGAATATTCATGGAATAAAATATATATTTGTTCCCAAAGAAAAAGTTGATGAAAACAAATGGTTTTCTGCGGGACAGCAGCACAATAGCTAGATCGACGGAGCATCACCAATTTGTGCCACTTGACTCAAACACCGTTGGCGTAAGTAAAGTTTCGAATGATGCCAATATGGGCACTAAAATGCCAGGCTTATGAATATCATAACTGCCCCCTTGTAATTACCTTGTTTATATTTACGATAACAAATGGTGGATTGGAAACGTTGTTGAAGTATCGGTGGAAGAAAGGGACACCTTGATAAAGTTTATGCACCTACCTGGTCTGGCCAGTTCATTTTATTTACCTGAAAGACACATTTGTTGGGTGCCGGAGCAGAGCCTCATTTCTGTACTTCCTTATCCATCAGTTACATGATCTGGGCTACAATATCAATTTTCAGAAAAAAAATTGGCAAGCGTGAGCCACCAATTTAAAGCAATACAATGAAGAAATCTAGTAGCCAGATCTTCGGCTTGAAAACCTAGACTAAGCAGCCTCCCTATTGGCTTTGGATCCTCAGCAAAGAAACCAAAACTGCAGATTTGAGAACCTGGACAAAGAAACCCACCCGTGGCTGAGATTGCATGGCTATCTAGCGTAACCTCTAAGTTGATTGAACCTGTAGTGGAAATGCCACCAAGGACCAACACAGTTAAATACTTCTGTCCTTTTCTCATAAAGAGTGCTGACAAAATGATCACATGACACGTACAGCATAAAAGGTTAACCATACTGTGGATTTTCACAGAACGCTGAAGCTACAGTGTCCTGCTGAATTTTGACCTTTATATTTGGGGGAATTATATGACTGTAATGAAAAACTAAAGCAACTTTGAAAACACGCTCTTTCTTGTAGATGAATGGTTCACAGAACCGACACGTTGATAAATTAGACACATGTGCAACTCTTGGGTATCTTTATTAACGAAACGTTTCGCCACACAGTGGCTTCATCAGTCCATACACAGGAGAAACTTGAAGAACAAGAGGAGAATGAGGTAATCAGTCCCTCAACCTTGAGTCGATGTGATCAATCCTTCAATCTTGAATAGAATGGCATATGAGCGGAGAAGCAGCTTATAAACCGTGGCAGGAGAGGCGCAGCAGTCGTAGGTGGTGTCACATTTGCCCAATGATTTTTTTTATTAAATTAATTAAATTTTGTCTAGATGCTGGTGAGTGATTCTTGATGCAAGGAACTAAATTTATCCTCCCTTTGTTTAAATCGATTCTGAATGTATCACATTCTGCAGTGTTGTATGATCTCTTTTCCTTGATGGAAATTTAAAAAAAATGCCTCTTTTGATCAGCTTTGAACTTTTATTATTGATTTGATTTTATTCTTTGGAAGCTTTGCCTTACTTTTTGGTTGTAACAATTTTAGCATGTCAATTATGTTAATCAAATTAGCTACTGTAAAATAATTAGAGTGTTTCTTCACAATTAACTGAAATACATAATCATGTATGGGTTTATTGGGTTATTTGTGGTCGAATCTACTGTAGGTTTATTTATTAAACTTTGCAATCCTTTACCAGGCAAGACTACAAAAATGGGCAAATACAAATATTTTACTATTCATAGATAGAGTATTTCAGGGTGATCAAAATGAACTTATATAAATAGATTTCTAAAAATAAGTTCTGCCGAAAGTTGGAAAATACAATTCCATAAAATTTATAGACCCGCCCGATAAGAGTGTTCTACACTGCAAAGACCCAATAGTTAATTAAGTGCCAAGTATGTATATTTTTTAATTTATTATGCTAACAGACATTACCCAAAAAAATAAAATGAATTTGTTTTCATCCATTATGAAACTGAACAACAAATATAAGCAAGAACAAGACATCAGTATTTTAACATTACGAAGAGTTATGGATATATAACTTATAATAACCGTTGCTTGAGATCAAAGTAATTATCAAAGACTATTGCTTAGAATGAAAGTCAACCAAGAATTTTTTACATTTCTTTATGCATAAATTTACCTGGCATATGAGACGGGCAAAAGAGGATGTGACTGGATGTTTCTCTGCTGGCATGTCAATGTCTTAGCATACACTGGCTAGTGATGTAGCTCTGCATCATACTTCACTGTCATCAGGCCTTATTGCATGTTGGTACTGCATTGAGGTAGGTATTAGACAATTCTTGTTCAAGAGACTATGGTTCAGACTCACTATCATCTGAAACACTTATTTCGAGATCTCTGGGAGGCAGAACAATAAATTAGCTCGAACAAACACCCAAAACTACTAAGTGCATATCTACTGATAAAAATTATAAAAATATATTTTTTGCACTGCAAAAGTTTACAGTTATCTGGCACGCCATGAAATTTGTTGGCCTTGATTTGTTAACATTATTTCACTTGAATAGTGCAGTCACTATATGTACCACACAGACATTAGGTATTTATTTAAACATACCTCACACCATTTTAGCACTATATATAAAAGTGGTGAAATTTGAAACTGTATGAGGATACATCCAGCAGAAAAGCAAGTTTAGTCGCCTCCAAGTTCAAAGAATTTACATCATTGTCTCCCAGCTAATGGACACCAAAGACGCTTAGCGTGAGTGACATGTAGAAACCCTGTGGTTGGTCAGAAATAAAAAACGGAAAACAAGCAATATGGTGAGCACACGGTGACATATATAGAAGAACATGTGTTTATGCCAATAAAGTTATTGGCTTTCCCCTTTAAGGGTAGTAATTACTTGCTAAAAAAATTAAAATACTAATTTTCATGTGATAATTTCTGAGTTCCTGCAGCACATGACCGGCTTTATGTTCTGCAGTATTTTATAAGAACATAAGAACATAAGAAAGAAGGAACACTGCAACAGGCCTACTGACCCATGCGGAGCAGGTCCATGTGTCCCCCCAGATTAGACCAATGACCCATCCTCCGGATTATCCCAATGACCCACCCAGTCTGGTCATCCCCACTCAAGGATGGAGCACTGTACCAGACCCAGCAGCACACGCTAGTCAGGTCTAACTCACACCCACCCACACCCACTCATGTATTTATCTAACCTATTTTTAAAACTACACAACGTTTTAGCCTCAATAACTGTACCCGGGAGCTTGTTCCACTCATCCACAACTCTATTACCAAGCCAGTACTTTCCTATATCCTTCCTGAATCTGAATTTTTCCAACTTGAAACCATTGCTGCGAGTCCTGTCTTGGCTGGAAATTTTCAGCACACTATTTACAACCCCTTTATTTATTCCTGTTTTCCATTTATACACCTCGATCATATCCCCCCTAATTCTACGCCTTTCGAGAGAGTGCAGATTCAGGGCCCTCAGTCTATCCTCATAGGGAAGATTTCTGATACATGGGATCATCTTTGTCATCCTCCTTTGTATGTTTTCCAGAGCATTTATATCCATTCTGTAATACGGTGACCAGAACTGAGCATCTTAGTCTAAATGAGGCCTAACCAAGGATATATAGAGTTGAAGAACAATCTGAGGACTTCTATTATTTATACTTCTAGATATGAAGCCAAGAATTCTGTTAGCTTTATTGCGAACACTAATGCACTGTTGTCTTGGTTTTAGGTTACTGCTAACCAGAACTCCTAAATTCTTTTCGCAATCAGTAGTATCAAGATCTACATTATTTAGTTTATATGTGGCATGGTTATTTAACTGTCAAACATTTAGAACTTTGCATTTGTCAATATTAAACTGCATCTGCCACTTCTCCGACCATTGCGTCAGTCTATTCAAATCAGCCTGAAGTGCTCTAATGTCCTCATTAAAATGAAATGGACGGCCTATTTTGGTGTCATCAGCAAATTTGCTTATGTCGCTATTTATTCCTTCATCGTTTATGTAAACTGTGAACAACAACGGGCCCAACACTGAGGAACACCACTTGTGACGTGCCCCCATTCTGATTTCTCCCCATTTATGCAAACTCTCTGCTGTCTATTAGTCAGCTATGCCTCTACCCAGGAAAAAATTTCTCCTATTCCGTGTGCCTTAAGTTTCCTCAATAGCCTCTGGTGTGGAACTCTATCGAAAGCCTTACTGAAGTCCATATACACAATATCATATTCATTACCATGATCTACCTCCTCAAACACCTTAGTGAAAAAAGTTAGTAAATTCGTAAGTAAATTTAGTAAATTTTAGTGTCTCTGAGATAACAAAGATAATTCTTCTTTGTTTTTATTGTACAGTTGACTTTTCTTAGCGAAAAGTTTGAATTAATATAGGGATATATATTCTCCATTTTGCTATTTGTATTGAAAGAAAATTTGGATATTAGTCTACATTATTCTGTTCACATGTAGTGAAGTACAGGGAGCGAGGACTATACTGTGTGTGGATAACTTTCTTAAAAAAATCATCTAGTAATTATTATTATTATTATTATTATTATTATTATTATTATTATTATTGTTGTTGTTGTTGTTGTTGTGATACAGTGAGTCATTTTATTTCCCGATAAATCACGTTAAATAAATTTCGGGTTTCGTCTTGTGAACTGCTTCAATGGTTGGTATGTCTTTCGACCAGGATAGTACCTACTAAGCTTTTTTTTTTATGTGTGGTCAAATTTGCTAATACAGTGAAAGTGTTGAATATATTAATAAGCCGCACATAAGAGAGAGAAGCTTAAGACGACACTTTGATCTGACTTTGACAATTTACAGTCATACTAATACAAAATAGAGAGGAAACCAGGACATACAGGGATGGGGGATAGGGACAGGACCAAGAGAGGAAGATAAAGATGTAGTGGTGGTGGTAAGGCTAGTAGTGGAACTAGTAGTAGATGTAGTAGTGGTAGTAGAAACTAGAGAGAGTAGTTTCAATGGCATAAGAGACAGAAAGGAGAGTGAAGGGTGCAGGCAGGCAATAGCAATGGTAGTAGCAATGGAGTCTAGCCGAAACGTTGTCGTAAGATTCCCTCTCCTATGTGCGGGTTATTTGTGTATTGTTCCAGTCATGGTATCGTGTCTTTGTTTTTTATGAGTCATGCAGGTAAGTCTCTTATTCTTTCCAACTTTTTTAAAGTTTTTCCTTCTCTTAAATGCCTCTTTCGATCTCACGAGGCTGCTCTGTTTCCAGGAGTAGTAAGAATCAGCTTCACTTGCTACGTGACTGTCTTCCTGAATAAGTTTTGCCTCTTCCTTTTCCCAGTTCCTCAAATTCAGGTCCTTTGGCACTCCCTTTCCTGATTATGTCCACCTCTTACTTCAACACCTCATTCTTTCTACTAAGTGTCAAGTTAATGTTGCCTTCTTTATTCTCCGTCAACGTCAACGTGCTGTCTTTTCTTCTTTCCCACACGTTCTATATAACCTTCTCACTCTGGTGGCCTGGTGGTTAACGCTCTCGCTTCACACGGCGAGGGTCTGGGTTCGATTCCCAGCCAGAGTAGAAATATTGGGCGTGTTTCTTTCCACCTGTTGTCTATGTTCACCCATCAGTAAAATGGGTACCTGGGTGTTAGTCGACTGGTGTGGGTCGCATAACAAGAGAGTTTCTATATAGTAGTATGTCATTGTTGTCAGCTAGGACTGTATACCTTGTACATGTACTTGTAGTAAATAAAGATATTATTGCTTTTGACACTGCTCGCCTTAATTCGCGAATTCATTCTGCTAGACTATATAACTTCAGCATTTTATCAGATAGCCCTTGGTCTAAATTTTTCCTTACTGACTGTTTAACTAATCTGTCTTCTGTCACATTGTCCCAACATCAGCTTAAACATCCTGGTTTTGGTCATTCCTTTGCTAATTTCACCTGCTCCTCTCACTGGCATTGACCTGATTAGCTCTTTTCAATACTTTCGTCAGTCTCACTCTTGGAATCTTCCTGGCCTGTCCACATCTCGTGGTGTTTTCCTTTCTGCTCTTGATAGTTGTTGTCTAAGAATTACCACCTTCCTCATCCCTGTCAACTTACCTCTCTTCTGACAAAAGTAATTCGGTAGTTATCCTGAACACGAGGATTCCTTCCACAAAGCTGAATAAACCCTTCCTCTCTGACTCATGTACCTACACCACTCTGGTTCCAATCCCTCTTGATCGCATCAAGAGAACTTTCAACAATAAACTTCGGGGTCTTCGAGCTCTGTCCCCCTCATAAACTTGATATCCCTCTACGTCCCATCATATCCTCCAGAGGTACTGTCTCTTATTCTCTTGCCTTTTGACTGGCCAAAACTTTTACTTATTTTGCTAGTACTTTTTCTCCTGCTCAACTCCGTCACTCCCAAGATTTCATCGAAGGTATTTACCTTCCCGCTTACCAGTTAAATGCTTAGTCTTGATGTTGAGTACCTCTTCAAAGGACCCCAATGGAAATTAGTCACTCTGTCTGACTTTTTTGGGTTATCCTAGGTTCTCTACACATATGCTGCTATGTATGCTAATTCTATGTAACTGTATTTGTGTATACCTGAATAAACTTACTTACTTACTTACTTACTTAATTCACTAATGTCCCTCTTGATGATGTTCGTAATTTTCTCAGAGTGAAAGTCAATGAAAGGGTACTTCGTATCCATATACCTACTGATGTTTTTTTTCGTGTGGACTCTTACTCTTTTTCCTTTCAAAAAATATTTTATTCTCAAATCTTCGATGTTGCCATGGCTCTCTTATATTTCATGTTCTTGCTAACCTTTATATGAAGTACTTCGAAAGAGTTCTTCATGGCTCCGCTATGTAGACGCAAGGCTATGCATAGTGACATGTACATTCCCTACTTTTTTACCATGCTCCTTCTGTCAAGAAAGGTGATTTTTTTATCTCTTTCTCCATGACCTCCGCATTTGTGACCCTCAGTTCATTGATTTAGAAATTTTCTCTCTCCGTAATTCGTTTTTTTGTCATTGCTACCATTCCGCTTTCATAAACTCTTCCTTTTCAAGTACTAAAATGACTTTCTTTTCTGCCAAACTCTCTTCTGTGAAATCTGTTCTCTGCCCTCCCTATATTTCCTGTGTTTTTATTCTCAACAACTCTCTCCGTTCCTTAGACATCAAACTTATTTTTTTACCAAACTAGCACCTTTCACAGTTATCTAGTCCGTACTTCTCCTCCTGCTATGGATGTCCCAGGTGTCTGTTCTATATTGTGCTCCTCTTGTCCTCTTCAGTATTTAAGAGAAACTAGTCGCTCTCTTTCTGAAAAACTCGAAGAACACAAAAGAAATGCTAGGATTACCGACATCAATAATGCTCTTTTCTCTCATGTTAGTGATCACAGTCATCCTATTGACTGGTCCTATGCTAAAACTGTCTAGTTGTGTATAAGCATCCCTTATACACAACTTGCATGAAACTTAGTCCTGGCTTTGTCTCTGTAGATGCCTTCATTTGTCATCACATTGTCAAGTGCTCTAAATTTCAGGACACTCGTAACCTGACCTGGTCCAGTTTTCTATTTCTCTCTCTACCTCTTCTCACTTTCTATTTTTTCCTTTTTCCTCATTCTGTTTTCCTTTCTTCTGCCTGTAGCCTGTCCTTTAGATTCCCCCCGAACCCCAATGTTTTTGATCCTACCTCATGTCTGTCCTTAGCTCTCCTGCAGTGCTCCTTTTTATTGACCTTAGATTGACCTCACTTCCACTACTACTATGACTAACCCTCCATTATTACTACTATTTCGACTATTATTACTGTTACATAACTTCTCTCCCCTTTCTATCTCTTGTGCCATTAAAACTATTTTCTCTACTTTCTACCACCACTACTACTTCTTCTATTACTTCCACTACCAGCCTTACCACTACCACTATTTCTTTTTCTTTCCTGTCTTAATCCCGTCCCTGCCCCCATCCCCCTCGCTTATGTATTCTTTCTCGTGTTAGTGTAACTTAGAAAATGGTCCAAATCGGACCGAAACGTAAGCACTTCTCTCTCTCTCTCTCTCTCTCTCTCTCTCTCTCTCTCTCTCTCTCTCTCTCTCTCTCTCTCTCTCTCTCTCTCTCTCTCTCTCTCTCTCTCTCTTTTTACACAGGGTTTGACAAGGTTAAGGATCCCTAGCTTTATTGACAAGCTATTTACAGGTTAAGGATTCCTAACTTTATTGGCAAGCCAAGAGCTGTTACCTACATCAGCTCATTATGAGACATACAAGTAGGGAACAGAATGAAGTTGGAGCCATCTGTGGGCCAGCATTTTCATTTGATCAACTGACTTTGTCTCGTTGACATCATTATGCTGTAAGAATGTGTTCCATACTCGAGTCATCCTGGGTATATATGATCTCAGATGGAGTGATGTTCTGGAGAAGGGTACAGCCAGAGTGAAGTTGCTGCTTTCTGCCCGTCTTGTGGCATAAAAGCTTGTTTCACGCTGTCCTCGAAGTAGATCCAAGTGTGGTACTTTGACAATATTGGCCTTGTACATAACAGTAAGGCCACCCACATCCCTTCTGTGTTGAAGGCGCTGCTGAAATTACAGTTCTATCCAGGATGGGTCCAGGTGAGAGATGAGACGTCTTGCTCTGTTGTCTACTCTGTCAAGCAGTCGCAGATGAGAGGGATGGCAGGCAAACCAAGAAAGTGGAGCATACTCAAGGTGTGAGCGTACTTGTGCCTCGTACAGAATCTTGCAACCCCTACTGTCAAGCAGATGCGAGATACGGCGAAGTGCTGTAAGCTTACTGGCTGCCTTGTTTGCAAGATTTACAACATGGTTCTTCATGGTTAGTTTGGAGTCAAATTTCACCCCAAGGATATCAACTTCTTCTCCAGGTGCCAACACCCTCCCATTCATCCTTACTACTACACCAGCATTACCATCATGGTGCCTAGAGACGATCATCATTTGCATTTTCTCAGGTGCAAATGTTACTTGCCATCTATTTCCCCAAGCTGATATAGCTCTTAGCTGGTGATTGATGTAGCTTAGAGCAGCTGGCATTTCTTCTCTTTGATAAGTGAATGTCAGTGTACAGTCGTCTGCATATGCATGTGATTCTCTCTCTCTCTCTCTCTCTCTCTCTCTCTCTCTCTCTCTCTCTCTCTATCTCTCTCTCTCCTATGTGCTGGTTATTTATATATTGTTCCAGTAGAAGTATTGTGCCTTTGGAATCATTGATATCTATTCCATAACTATAGAATGACTCTTCTGGTCGACTATAAATTATGCCCCTTAGAGTGCTTTGTTGAATGCATTGTTCGTGCTCCCCTCAAGGGAAGTTCCTTGATGCTGGTGAGGGGCTCTTAATCTAGGGAATTGGATCTTTGCTCCAGTTCCTTGAATTGAACCTGAATGCCTTCCATCGTCCCCCCCCCCCCACACAGGCGCTATATAATCTCAATGGGTTTAGCGCTCCCCCAAGTAAATGATAATAATTGTTCTTGCCATAAGAGTGTTCGTGCCATAATAATTGTTTGTGCCATAAGAACCAATTTGTTCATTTTAGTGAATAGTTATATTTATTCAGCTTCATAAAAATAAACGATGGTGAATCCTAATTAAAAGTTTTTTTTTTTTTTTTCTGTGTTGATTTGGTCTGTGTTGATTTGTCGATTTTTAAAGCAATTTTTCAAAATTGGATTTTTTAGAAAAATAAATATATAACATTTTTTCTTATAAGTGCGCAGAAAATATTTAATAAATTTGAATGTGATCAGACAACTTAGAAAAAAAATAATTTTTAAATTATAAGAACAAAGACTTGCCTATTTTCAGTACATTTTTTTCTGATGTAACAAGACCTGCATAGACGTGCATGATTCTCAAGGAACAATAAAATATCTGATAATTATTTAGTTGTAGCTAAAAAAGTGAAGGTTTATAAATTAAAGGAGAAGAAAATTAAAGTATGATATAAACAACTACTGGGGGGGGGGAGATGGCTAATGAGAATACAGATAATGAGGAGGAAGTTGAAGAGATATTGTGTAGATATAAAAATGCCGTGTTAGAAAGTGCAGCAGAAGTTTCTAGATTTAGGAGGTGGGTGCGGGAGGAAAGAGGAGCTACTGGTGGAATGATATTAAAACAGTGGTACGTGAAAACAAGTTAACATAAGAGAAGTTATGACGAAGCAGAAGGAATGTAAAAAGAGTGGAGTATATGGAGAGTGAAAGAGAGGCTAAGAGAGTGGTGAGGAAGTGAAAAAAGAGAACAAATGAGAGAGTGGTTGAGGTTCTGTCAACAAATGTAGCAATGAATGAGGAAAAAGTTTTGGAGATATTAATTTAATTAATAAGTTGAGAAACCTTATGGAACGAATGGATTTAATATATAAAAACAGAAGAAGAGATTTAATAGATGGGGCGCTTGAGGTACTGGGAAGATCGAGGAAATATTCTGTGGAACTGTTAAATGTTGAAGAAAATAGGGAAGCAGCGATTTCATGCACTGAGATGTAACACCTTTTAGAAGATGGAAGAGTAAGATGAGTGTGTGTAACTTACGCGAGGTAGTGGGAAAAGATAATGGGGTAAAGAAGCTGGGATTGACGAAGGCAAAACTGTTAAAAGCAGAAAGATATACAGTACAGGAGTGGCTGGGGCTTCTGTTCAATAAATGTAAGAAGAGAAGGGAAGGTACCTAGGGAGCATGGGTAATTCCTTTGTATAAGGGAAAAAAGGACAAAAAAAAATGAATTACTGAGTAAGAATTACTGGGCAAAAAGCTTGTTGAGAATACTGGGGAAAGTGAATGGTAAAATTATTACTGAACGAATTAAAGGAAAGACAGAGAGCAAGATAACAGATGAATATGGAGGCTGTAGAAAGCGTAAGGGATGTATAGACCAAGTGTTTACTACACAACAGTGCATAAATTTTGTTTCAGCAAGTCTAATAGATTATTGTTTTCGTGTCAAGAATTATAAATAATGGAAATCCTAAGGTTAAGCTTTGTTTTTATATATATCTTCGGCAAAACCTCATTTATATTGTATTCTGGGTACTTGGCTCCATTAAGAACAATTGGCATAACTACACTGGAAACTTCATCGGGAATAATACCTGGTGTATACCTGGAGAGGGTTTAAGGGGTCAACGACCCTCCGGCCCGGTCTGGGACCAGGCCTCGAGTTGGATCAGAACCTTATCAAATAGGCTGTTACTGCTGTCCGTACGCAAGCCGACGCATGAACCACAGCCCGGCTAGGCAAGTACTGATTTTAGATGCCTAGGCAGCGCCTTCTTGAAGACAGCCAAGGATCTTTTGGTAATCCTCCTTATGTATACTGGGAGGCAGTTGAACAATCTTGTACCACTAACACTTATTGTAATTTACCTTAGCGAACTCGTGGGGCCCTTGCTTTTCACTGGAGTAATGTTGCATCTCCAGCCGAGTCTTTTACTTTTGTAGGGAGTGATTTTCGTGTGCAGATTTGGGACTAGTCCCTCTAATATTTTCCAAGTGTATATTACCATGTACCTTTCTCGCCTGCATTCCAGGGAGTATAAATCAAGGGACTTCAACCGTTCCCAGTAATTTAGGTGTTTTATCGTACTTGTACTTGCCATGCAAGTTCTCTGCACATTCTTCGGTCTGTAATTTTGACTACCTTGAAAGGGGTCATTAGTACACAGCAAAATTCCAGCTTAGAGAGAATAAGGGATTTGAAGAGAATCATCATGGGCTTGGCATCCCTAATTTTGAAAGTTCTGATTATCCATCCTATCATTGTCGTGATATTTGAAACTGAGATGCTTTGACATTATCACTCTTAGGTCCTTAACATTAGTTTTACGCTCTATTGTGTGGTTGGAATTTGTTTTAGACTCCGATTCAGCTTTAATTTCCTCGAGTCTTCCATATCGAAGTAATTGAAATTTTTCTCTATTGAACTTCATATTGTTTTCTGCGGCCCGTGTAAAGATCTGGCTGATGTCTGCTTGGAAACTTGCAGTGTCTCGACGGATGACAGTGTCACGCAAATTCGAGCATCATCAGCGAAGGATGACACATTGCTGTGGCTTACATCATTGTCTGTGTCAGATATGATGACGGGAACAGGATGGGAGCGAATACTATGCCTTGTAGAATTCAACTTTTCGCTGTAGACTCCTCTGGTTTTACTCTATTTACCATTACTCCGTGTTCTATTCGTTAAGAAGTTAAAGATCCATCTATCAACTTTTCCTGTTATTCCTTTATCCCGCATTTTGTGTGCTATTACACCATGATTTCATTTGTCGAAGTTTTCATAAAGTCAGTGTATGACGCATCCGCATTTTTGTTTGCCCTCCATATTTATTTATTTATTGATTAGAAATAAATGCCTCTGGAAGTATTAGTGGTCCAGTAGGAGGGACAGGCAGGAAAATCTGATCTAAACCCGTGCTGCCTTGGGTTGTGTTACTGATGGTGCTGCCATGGGTTGTGTTACTGATGGTGCTGCCCTGGGTTGTGTTACTGATGGTGCTGCCCTGGGTTGTGTTACTGATGCTGCTGCCCTGGGTTGTGTTACTGATGGTGCTGCCATGGGTTGTGTTGGGGGGGGGTTTGTGTTACTGATTTTAAAAGGGGTTTGATG
>NC_069455.1:33246033-33266772 GCF_026875155.1 Cherax quadricarinatus | reverse complement strand
GATTGTTCCCAGTGCGGGGTAACATTGTGTTTTTTCCAAACGAGACTGGTTTAATTCAAAAAGTCGGGACACGCCTGCAGAATGTCATATTCAGGGTTTTAAATTGTTCCAAGTAGATAGAAGTAACGGGAAGGGGGTGGGATCGCTTGAACTATTGCATAAAAACGGGTAAATAACAAAAAGGCACAATACCGTGACTGGTCACAGAGGTGCCTGTGCTAACTTTCCTATGGTGTAGAAATATACCTAGTTGGATGAATCTTATTGTGGCTAGCTGGTCTAGTGGCTAGCGCGACGGGCTGGAGTTTTGAGACTCTATGACCGCGGGTTCAATCCCGGCCGGGGGTATGGTTTATTTTACGAAGACTATGAATTCAGCAGAATGTGTCCTGGCAAGAAAAATTATGTTTCAGCTCGAATTGATGGAGAAAAGATGCACAAACAGAAGCGGTTGCTGTTGAGCAACCTTAAACAGATGTATATAGTATACGTATAGTGAAAGGCATGGTGCTGAAATCGGGTTTTCAAAATTTTGTGAGCTTAGACCAAAGTGGTGCATAACAGCTGATGCTTCAGGCACCCTTTCTGTTTGCGTTTGTATCATACATCAGAACGTCAAACTCATGTTGCAAGGAGCCAATATTAAAGACGATCACAAAGTGCTTATAGAAAAAAAACTGTTTGCAATTTGAACTCTTGAAGAAGTTACAGTTTATCAAGAAGAAATAAAAGAAATATTAAAAGATTGGGACCTGGATAAACCGACTGAATTTAAACAGTGGGTGCATACCGATCACGAAATGCTAGAAACGTGCAAACTATCGTTGCACGAATTTATCAGCAAAACATGTGAACAAAATTTGGAAGCAGAAAAGTCACCATTTTGTGTCAAAGCATCAAAGTGAAAATTTGAAATCACTGAAAAACGAATTTAGAAGAAAGTGAAATGATTGTTGTGATGGACTTTGCCGACAATTATTCTTGTATTGTACAAGATGCTGCTCAGGACTGTAACTGAGAAAATTCACAAGCTACATTATACCAGTTTGTTGCATGCTACTTCAACGAAACAGGAATCCTACAAGTTACAAAGATTTGCATCATCACACATCACATGCAGCATGGCTCAATATCTGCTGATGTGTTCATTTGCAAGCTGATCCAGTTTTTGAAGACAAAAACCAAAGTTGCTGGAATCCCCTGTTTTAGTGATTTCTCAGGCTGTCAATATAACAATTTCAAAAATTATGTCAATTTGTGCAATCGCAAGTCTGATTTCAATGTTGAAGCACAATGGAATTTTTTGGAGCAAGCCACAGCAAATTATCATGTGATGGAATTGGAGGAACGGCAAAAAGATTAACCATTAGAATTTGCCTTCAAAAAACATTTAACGTCTAAATACTGTCACCAAAAGATCTATTAGACTTTTGTGACAAGAATATACATGGAATAAAATATATATTTGTTCCCAAAGAAAAAGTTGATGAAAACAAATGGTTTTCTGCGGGACAGCAGCACAATAGCTAGAACGACGGAGCATCACCAATTTGTGCCACTTGACTCAAACATCGTAGGCGTAAGTATAGTTTCGAATGATGCCAATATGGGCACTAAAATGCCAGGCTTATGAATATCATAACTGCCCCTCCCCCTGTAATTACCTTGTTTATATTTACGATAACAAATGGTGGATTGGAAACGTTGTTGAAGTATCGGTGGAACAAAGGGACACCTTGATAAAGTTTATGCACCAACATGGTCTGGCCAGTTCATTTTACTGACCTGAAAGACACGTTTGTTGGGTGCCGGAGCAGAGCCTCATTTCTGTACTTCCTTATCCATCAGTTACATGATCTGGGCGACAATATAAATTTTCAGAAAAAAAAATTGGCAAGCGTGAGCCACCAATTTAAAGCAATACAGTGAAGAAATCTAGTAGCCAGATCTTCAGCTTGAAAACCTAGACTAAGCAGCCTCCCTATTGGCTTTTGATCCTCAGCAAAGAAACCAAAACTGTAGATTTGGGAACTTGAACAAAGAAACCCACCCGTGGCTGAGATTGCATGGCTATCTGGCGTAACCTCTAAGGTGATGGTCTGGCTGGTTCCAATTGATTGAACCTGTAGTGGAAATGCCACCAAGGACCAACACAGCTAAATACTTCTGTCCTTTTCTCATAAAGAGTGCTGACAAAATGATCACATGACACGTACAGCATAAAAGGTTAACCATACTGTGGATTTTCACAGAACGCTGAAGCTACAGTGTCCTGCTGAATTTTGACCTTTATTTTTGGGGGGAATTATATGACTGTAATGAAAAACTAAAGCAACTTTGAAAACACTCTCTTTCTTGTAGATGAATGGTTCACAGAACCGACACGTTGATAAATTAGACACATGTGCAACTCTTGGGTATCTTTATTAAGGAAACGTTTCGCCACACAGTGGCTTCATCAGTCCATACACAGGAGAAACTTGAAGAACAGGAGGAGAATGAGGTAATCAGTCCCTCAGTCTTGAGTCGATGTGATCAGTCCATCAATCTTGAACAGAATACGGCATATGAGCGGAGAAGCAGCTTATGAACCGTAGGCAGGAGAGGTGCAGCAGTTGTAGGTGGTGTCACATTTGCCCAATGTGGAAGTAGGTCGTGCCCAAGGGTTAGGCAAGTGAACACATCGACTCAATGTTGAGGGACTGATTACCTCATTCTCCTCCTATTCTTCAAGTTTCTTCTGTGTATGGACTGATGAAGCCACTGTGTGGCGAAACGTTTCCTTAATAAAGATACCCAAGAGTTGCACATGTGCCTAATTTATCAACGTGTCGGTTCTGTGAACCATTCATCTACAATCCTGTCAGACACTGCAACTTCTTGGGATCTTAATACTTGGGAATTCTTCGCTTGCCTAACCCTTGGGCACGACCTACTTCCACATTGAACAAATGTGACACCACCTACGACTGCTGCACCTCTCCTGCCTACGGTTTATAAGTTGCTTCTCCGCTCATATGTTGTATTCTATTCAAGATTGATGGACTGACCACATCGACTCAAGGTTTAGGGACTGATTGCCTCATTCTCCTGTTCTTCAAGTTTCTCCTGTGTATGGACTGATGAAGCCACTGTGTGGCGAAACGTTTCCTTAATAAAGATACCCAAGAGTTGCACATGTGTCTAATTTATCAACGCTCTTTCTAATGGACGCAGTTTGAAATTGTTTCTAGATGACTTCTTTTTGCCAAAGGACATTGAAAACACACTATTTTCAACATTTTTTTAATGTGAAAATTTAAATTTAAATATAAATAGAATGAAACATTCTCCCAAGTTGAAACTATATATTTATAAACAAGGTTATATCACAAAATAGTAAACGAAATTTCATTAGGATATCTTTATTATTACACGAGCCAGAGATTGCTAAATTTTGACATTTTTTTGACGCATTGATATTTTTCCCCACTTTGAGACTCAATAAGCATGTCACTTTATAAAATGTAAATCCATATTAATTTCATTGGATTAAGCATAAGAAGTTGTGTAAGACAGCAAAGTTTCATTTATTTTGGTAGAGAGAGTAAGAAATTATTTTGATTTAAAACAGCTGAAATTTCGTAGGATTGCAGTACAAGATCACGGCATGGTGTCAAACAAACGGTTTTATCTCAGCAACTATTTCCTTGACGGATCTAAAACTTTACCTGGTAAAACTTAGTTTTAGACATGTAATATTCAGCACACCAAGTTTCATAAAATCCATAATGGTGAAATGGGGCACTCTTCTAAACTCAGATCGCATGACATGGAATGACCCAATAGATTTTAGCGTTTGAGGCAGATCAGAAGCTAGATTATATTGTCTTTACATGGAAAACTATTCATTTATTAAAACTGAAGAAAAGTAATTTACACAACTCAAACAGAACGCCGTTTTCTTCTTATAAAACCACCAACGGTGAAATTTTGAAGTCGATCAGCAAAAACATTCTCAGATAAATGATCTGATATTAACGATACAGAGTTTTTCTAACAATTTCAGTAAAATTTCAAATTTGCACTTACACAGATTAAACTTATGGTCTAACATCCTTCTTACAAGATGAGTCATAATTAATATTTTGAAGCCGACCGGAAAAAAATTAGTTTATTGAAATAATAATGAATATTATTAATTACTCAGTAAAATTAGAAAATTAAGATAGATGCCACTCGACAATAGCATGAACCTTGTGTTCATTAAACAATACCGGTGGTGAAAATTTGAAGCCTATCAGATGAGTCATTCTCAAGTTATTGCACAGATTTCAACTATTTCAATATTTTTAATTACTTTGCAATTCTAACAAATTTGCCAGCACATAAAAAAATTGGTAGTATACTGTCCATTAGAAGCATCAGCCATTAAATACTAAAGTTGTTCAGAAGCGCTAATCTGAAAGTTTTTTAATGTGAAAAAATGTGAATAAATTTTCACATTTTCATTTTACTCGCCATCATAGTCGAATTGTAAGGCAACTTTTTTTTTAACATTTGAATCAACACTGATGATGGAATTGCAAGTTATTGAATCCATTCTTGGATGATTGGAATGGGTTAAACAATTTTAGCCGTTAAGCACATGTAAACATGAATTATTTAAAAAATTTGACCATAGTTACTAAACTCAAGCTTGGAAATTTTGAGATCAACTGGATGAAGCCTTGAGTTATGAGCAAAGGAACATGAAAAGTTGAAGGAAAAACGAAAAAAAAGGAAAAATAATTCCGGCAATCTTTTAAATGTCTCTCTTCAGGAATACTTAATAACTATTAGGAATCATGAATTTCATTTTTCTTTTTCTTTTTCTAACTTTTCTATTTTATTTTTGCTCATAACTCGAGAAGATTCTTCCAGTCGTCAAATTTCCAATGATTTTGTATGGTTAACGAGGGCCAAATTTTTGAAACACGTGTGAAGTCTGCTGTCACAGGTCCAGAACTACAAGGGACAGGTAGGACGAGCCCAGTTCCGTAGAGTCAAGGGACCCAACCTTGGTTAAATGGGCAGGGGGCCTATAAACCTTATTACTGTACTTATTGTCATAAGCATTGCCATCTGCAGCCATATTGCAAGAAAATGCGTAGAGATCGGGCTGTTGTAGAGGCTTCTTAGGTAGATACGCCAGCTACCCACACGGTAGCTAGTACTGAAGCGTCATCTCCGGGTATACGAGGTAACCCAGCAGTTTTGGACCCTAAGATGAAGGTCTACATAAGTCCACTGTGGTATTTCACCAAAATGAAGGTAGAGTAACAGGTGTTATGTCTTCAAGGGACACTGGTAGCACATACATATTGCTTCGCAGGGGTGTATTGCCAGTGTCGGATGACACATGCACCGGGTTGGACGTTTTGCTCAAAGGAATTACCAGATTCACTGTCAAGACTCCAGTGCACAGGTTATGGGTGGAGTCTGCGTACCAGTTTGGTTACTTATGTGTATGTATCACAGAGGATATACCTTTTGAAGGTGTTGACCTTCTGTTAGGCAATAATGTGATGGGCCTTTTTGAAAGTGAGGAACCTCTGGTTTGGAGGGACCCAAACTTATAGAGTTGGGAGGAAAAAGTTCAGGCTACCTTTCCCGAATTATTTCCAGTGTGTGCAATAACCATGAAAGTTTTTACAGACGAATCTCCAGCTAGCGTGGCCGTGACGAACTCTAGCTCAAGTCCCCTCAATGCCGTCAACATGACTCACGAAATCGTAATGACACGTGAGTCATGTTGACGACATTGAGGGGACTTGAGCTAGAGTTCGCCACGGCTACGCTAGCTGAAGATTCGTCTGTAAAAACTTGCATTTGTGGTCACAGTGGTGCCTATGCTAAACAGTAACCATGAAAATGGTAAAAGATAAGATACTGGGGAAGATTTGGGTTTGGGAAGCCTATTCCTCGACTCTAGCCTTCAGGGGGATCAGGGTAGTGATGACTCACCCCAGGTAGGGCCTAGTTTGAGTGGGGGTCTTGGAGCTGGTATAGGGGGGGGGGACTTCAACTCGAGAGCAGCTGAGCGAGGCCCAGGGATGTGAAGACACCCTGAAAGATATTCTTTCATCTGCTGTTACCAAGGAAGAGGTTTCTTGACTTACTAAATGTTTCATTTTTGCAGAAGGTATTTTGATGAGAAAGACCTTAACAGATACAATTTCTAATGACGGAGCAAGGGAGGCACTCTACCAAGTGGTGGTGCCAGAGTCGTTTAGGTATCAAGTTTTGTGTTCAGCCCATGATGTCCCCATGGGAGGACATTTAGGTGTCACAAAGACAATGGGCAATATCTCCAAACATCTTTACTGGCCCAAGGTATAGGAATTGGTGGGTAAGTATGTAGAATCATGCCCGGTTTACCAAAGGGAATTAAACCTGCCCCTCTTAACCCTATCACTGCAGTTGGAGAACCTTTCAGCAGGCTGGTGGTGGATTGTGTGGGTCCACTACCCAAGACCAAGATGGAAAACCAGTAATTACTCACTATTATTTGTTCCTCTACAAGGGTTTCGGAGGCCATTCCACTACGTAAAATTACTACACGCGTAGTGTTGAGAGCATTGGTGAAATTTTTTATTCAAGTTGGGATCCCTAAGGAAATTCAAACAGATCAAGGGTCAAATTTTAGATCTAAACATTTTCGCACAGTTTTGGGGGAGTTTAATATTAAAATATCAACTTTCATCGCCTATCACCCAGAGAGTCAAGGGGTAGTGGAGCAGTTTCACCAGTCCTTCTGGTACCCAGTACCAGAAGGACTGGGATGAGGGGTATCCCCCTGGTTATTCGCTGTGAGGACAGCACTCAGGACTCATTATGCTATAGTCTCTTCCGAACTGATCTATGGTCACCAAGTAAGGGGCCACTGACAATTATGAAGGATCACTGGCTTGGTGAGGCATGTGAGGTTGCCCCTCGGAGGATTTTTTCACTTTCAGAGACCATTTGGCTCACATGAGGTGTTTTGCATCTGAGAACCTACACAACAGCCAAACCAAGACTGCAAGGCCATGCCCCATGCCACTGAAGTAGAAGAGAAGTTACTAGCATTGGAGTCAGTGCATGGTAATGCCTTAAAAGCAAAGTACAGTGGGCCATACAAGGCGGTGGAAAAGGCCACAGATAAAAATTACAGAATTCACACACCTTGTTGAGAAATGTTTTACCAGCAAAGGTTAAAGATTAAATATAGGGGGTACTTAGCTGATAAAACAGCTATCGTCCACACAGCCGCCCCTGCAGGCGAGGTCTTGAGAAGCTGTCTTGTCCACTTCACAACAGGCTGTAATAGAGTATATTATGTTAATAATAATTATTTACCCTTAGGGGGTGTTATGTCAGCATATTTCATTCACCGATTGCTGACGAAACTTACGTGTGTGGACTATAACGTGAGCTATTGTGTTCTTTACACCCTCGACAGGTATCGGTGACTTGATAGAAGCTGAAGTGTCCTTGGATGTCCACGTCTTCCAAAGTCTAGGAATACGCACACTGGTACACTATGTTCCACAAGATTTGTTTTTATTGTTCACAAACTTATCACTAAAGAAGCCGATCACACTTCTCTGTAAGTGTTCATCGTGTTTTGTGAGACACTTTGTTCACATTAATGCACAGATCAGTGTTCTTTGTTGGTTATCCTGGCATCAGTGTGACTCTCAGTAGGGTGAAAAATAATCTGCCCTCACAGCATCCTGCGCTGCTGCAATTCCCCTAGAACATAAAGGAAAAGCTGACCTAGTACTTTTGCTTCCTTTCCAAACTTCCTCCATGAAGCAAAGCAGAATGCTTGCTTCTTGCTGTCTTGAGCATAGACAACAATGTACACTATCTTTACCATAGTAATAAAGTGGGAGTAGGATTTTCCTTAATTGTCCTGCTAAGGTAAAAGATGGACTATCACTTATTAAACTACACTTCGCAAGGAGCGGCGGTCGCTTGGCCACGTCACATACTCGCATTGCATCTGGGATCAATTACTTGCTGTAGCAGTAACCAAGATGCTTGCCCCCTTCTGAGAGGGCTCTGCCCCTCAGGGCTGAGAGGGGCTGAAGGGGGCTAATACCCCCCTCCTGGAGAAAATTTCTCCACACTGGGGGCCGGCGGAGTTTTGCTGCAGGTGAACTATTCATCACTTAACATTAATTTGATTTTCTCACTCGCCACCACTGCTGCTTGTCTTTTCTGAACAGCTTTAGTCTGTGTGGTTTCTGGAGAATCACTAATTTTATTTTCAACACTGTGTAATTCTAATGGCACTAGTTTATTTATTGTCCGCTTATTCACCACACCTTTGCTCAAAACATCAACTGTCCTGATGATTCCATTTGCATCAGGGTATATAGCCAAATTTTCTCTCAACCTTAAATCACTCTATTAAGGTGTTTGAGTTTACGTCTGAGTTGCTCAGGTTCGAAATAAGTAGGATCCTCTATGAGTTCTTTATTATTCATGGAAGGAACAGGTTCGAGCCTTCTGCCATGGAGTAAATGAGATGGATTTAACACTTCTAAATTGTCCAGATCATCGGTAACATAAGTTGGAGGTCTGTTGTTGACACTATTTTCTATTTCAGTCACAACTGTACGGAATTCTTCTTAGTCAATTCTCTGACGATGAAGAGTCTTCCTTAAACAACGTTTTACAATGCCGATCATTCTTTCATAAAATCCGCCGTGCCATGGAGATTTAGAAGGAATGTATCTCCAACGACAAATGCATTTATTCAGCATCTGTTGTACTTCTGGTTGATCAAAGATCTTGCTTATATAAGCAGCACCAGCAACAAAGTTCGTTGCGTTATCTGAAATCATCAGTCTGGGACATGCCCTTCTGGCTGCAAACCTTCTGAATAATTTGATAAAGGTTTCAGCAGACATGTCAGTAGCTACTTCTAGATGTACTGCTCTAGTTGTAGCACAAGTGAACAAACAGATGTACACCTTGATAGGAACTTTGTCAACTGTTTTGGTTAAAATTATTAGTCCAGTGTAATCTACACCTGTTACCTCAAATAGAGTGACATGACAAACTCTTTCAGAGGGATATGGAGGTGGACCTGGATACTGACATACTCGCATATCGTCGTGACGACAAGTAATACAGTCCTTTATTTGTTTTTTTCACACTTTATCGACCTTGAGGTATCCAGTAGGATTGTCGTATATGACAAAGTGTGTCAGCTACCCCACCATGTAACACGTTACTGTGGGCGTTTTGCACAATCAGTTTTGTTAGTCAATGATTCTTAGGGATCAATATTGGATGTATGGCTTCTTTAGGTAGTGAAGAATTATGAATTCTTCCTCGACATCTTATAATCTTTTGTGAGTCGAGAATTAATTAAAGAATTAATCATAACAGGTTTCTTTGGGGATTTATCTTGTGTTTCCAGAAATTTATATTCTGCAGAGAAAATATCTTTCTGTATTAGTTTCACCCAGTATTTAATGGGTTCAAGACATTCATAATTAGGTTTTATTCCTTTAATGAATTTAAAGACAAGAGCTGTAACTCTTAAGAGTTTACCCAAAGATGAATATTTAGATCCATCAATGACTCATTCTGTTGTGTGTGCAATATTTACACAACTTATTTCTGTTGTAGATTGAGACACTTATGCAGCATATGGGAATCTTTATTCAGGAAACGTTTCGCCACACAGTGGCTTCATCAGTCCAATACAAAGAGGAAGGCGTAAGGAGAGGAGGAGTATGAGGTAATCAGTCCCTCAACCTGGAGTCGATGTGTTCAGTCCATCAATCTTGTAGATGGACTGAACACATCGACTCCAGGTTGAGGGACTGATTACCTCATACTCCTCCTCTCCTTACACCTTCCTCTTTATATTGGACTGATGAAGCCACTGTGTGGCGAAACGTTTCCTGAATAAAGATTCCCATATGCTGCATAAGTGTCTCAATCTTCAACTTGTCGGTTTTTCAAACCATTCATCACAATTATTTCTGTTGTGTTCAAGCAGACTGTTTCTTCTGGCATAATGTGAGCTTTTATCTGAGGCCAGTTATTTTCATTAGAGAGCCAGTTCGGTCCGTGGAGCCATAATTTATTATCCACAAATTTCTTGAGTGAGACACCACGTGACAACACGTCAGCTGGATTCTCTTGGGTAGAGACGTGGAGAAAGAGATAATCTCTCCGCATTTCTTTTATTTCTGCTACTCTGTTCTGTACATAGACCAGCTTACTCTTATTATTTCTTAACGACTGGAGAACTGCTTCATTATCACTCCAGATCACGTTTTTTTTTTTCAATAGTGAGATGATCAAGTACTTTGTTGAGATAGACAGCTAGTTTTGTACCTACATAGAGTGCTGTCAGTTCCAATTGTGGTTCTGTTGTGACCTTCAAGGGTGCGACCCTGGCCTTTGAAGTAATTAGTGTTCTTCCTTCAGCATTACTCATGTAAGCTACAGCGCCATAACCTCTGGTTGACGCATCACAACACATGTAATGTGTACTTGTTTCCCTCTTGACCTATTTGTCTGGGAAATTGAATTTGATGAAGTTGTTTAAACTCCCTGGATATTTCATCCCATGCTTGACTCATTTCTAGAGGCAAGTTCTCATCCCATCCAATTTTGAGTTTCCATGCATCTTGCATGGAATTGGTGAGACGAGTCCTAGAGGATCAAAACATTGTGATACCTCTGACAGTAAACTACGTTTGGTGAGTGTACTGCATGATTTATTGTTTATCCTTTTGAGACTCAAAGTATCTTCCTGTGGGTTTCAATTAAGTCCCAGCATATTGTTGCAATCAGGAATTTCAGTTTCAGGGAAATCTTCTTTGATAAGTTCCCTTAATTGCTTAGAATTTGTATTCCACATTCTTAGAGGCATATTTGCTTCTTTCATCTCCTTGTTAGCTTCTCTGTATAAGGATTTCAAATCCTCCTCTTTATTCACACTACCTTGAAGATTGTCCACATAGAAAGTTTTCTTTAAGATTTCTTTGAAAGAATTTTTAGATTTCTTCAAATGTGTATTTAGACTAACTTCTAGTAAGAATGGAGAGGATGTTGCACCAAATAATACTGATTTGAAACGATAAGATTTCACAGGACAATGAGGATCATATGGATTTTCTGGCCACAGGAATCGAGTATAATCTCTATCTACTTCTTGTAGTCCTACTCTTAAGAAAGCCTTGGAAATATCAGCCGTGTAGGCATATGGATTCGTGCGAAATTTCATAAGCACGTCTCCAAGCTTCTCAGTTAGTGAGGGTCCGGTCATCAGACAGTCATTAAGACTCGCTTCATCTTTATTTGCACATGCGCTGCAATTATATGCAACACGTAGTGGAGTGGTTTCAAAATCTTTTCTGACTCCATGGTGCGGGAGATAATGAGCTTCTGTCTTCAACTTATCTTCGACTACTTCCTCAATGAATTTATTGTCCAACTGCTCTTGTATGATATTATCATAGACAGTCAGTAGCTCTGGATTCTTCCTGAGCTCATGTATTTGTGCTTTCATTTGTCCGAAAGCCATGCGATAATTGCTAGGCAGATGTGGTGGATTTAATTTCCATGGTAATCTAACCCAATACTGTCCATCTTTATATTTGACAGTGTCCAAATATTGGCTATAAGTCTGAGACTCTTGTGGGCTTGGTTTATTTACATCAATACCTATCGCATCTAAATCCCACAACTTATCAACTGGTTCATTCATTTCTTCCAGTAATGATAATTTACTGTGGTACATGATCAGCGGTTATTCTCGTAACTAGTACATTTTCCACTGAATCAATATCAGCTTCTTTCCCACTTTGAGAGAGAATGGGACCACATATCATATGGCCTCCTACTGTTTTCAGCAAGTGAACATCATGTTTACTTACTATATTTTGCACTAAACAGTGATAATAATCACTTAACTACAACATCAGGTCCTCAAGCAAACACTATGATGACCTCCTAGCACTCCTTGAATCACTAAAGACACCCTTCTCCTGCATTATTCTTACTGAGACCTGGCTTAAGCAGGACACAATAGATATCTACCCTCTACCAGGATACACAGCAATTCACAACTGCAGAACAAACCAAGTTGGGGGTGGTACTGCAATCTATTACTCTAACCAATTATCTTGTCTTAGCACCACTTGCTTTAGTGATGAATATGGGAATACATTTTGCTAAATTTTACTGAAAAAAAACCTTAAGACCCCTATAACAATGGGTGCCATTTCCCGGGGATACCTCACACAAACATCCCAAATTTCAGTGAGAAATTAAAGTCATAATAACAAACAGACAAATGAATAAGCACCACCTTCTCTTGGCTGGAGACTTCAACATCACCTTGGGCTTACAAAGATGATCACCTGTAACTGATTTCATCAACAATATGAACAACACACTTCTCATACCAACAATAACTAAACCAACCAGGCTCACTGAGACAAGTGCAACCATAATAGACCACATATGGACCAATATACTAGCCCCCCTTAAATCAGGGATAATCACAGAAGCACTACAGACCACTACTCTACCTTCCTCCTGACAAACATTAGTAAACCAAAACTTGAATACAACAAAGTCTCATTTAGACTCCATGACGAGGCCTCAGTAAGGAAGTTCACACTGACCTAGAGACTGTTGATTGGCCTACAGAATTCTCCAAGGCCAATGGTATTGATGACTGACAGACATCTTTCTTAACAAATTATTTTAGACTAACAACAAACATTGTCCTATAAAAACAAACCAGATCACAAACAAACGGCTTGGTTGCCCATGGCTAACCAGCACCATTCTGAAATCCATTAGACAAGAAACACCAATATGAAAAGCAATATAGACAGGCTTAATACACAAAGATCCCTTTTAAAAACACTATTCATCAGCTCTCACCAAAGTAATAAAAAAAGCCAAACAACTATACTACCCAGAAATTTCCCACAACACTAAGGAGATATAAAAAAGACCTGGAAAACACTCTCTCAGATTCTAGGACCCACAAACGAGAAAAACCAAGAATATGGTCCTAACTAACCTAATGAAACACCACTACATCCCACTGACACAGCTAACAAGATAAACGACTTCTTCTCAAACATAGGATCTAATCTCGCCAGTAAAATCCCACATACCAATGCCCATGCCGGGACTACCTAGATGGTAATTTCCCAAATTTCCTTCTATCTTGCACCAACTGAGCCCAGGGAAGTCATTGGGGATCATAAAGTCACTTAAAAATAACTCGGAGAATCTTCTCTGTCCCACCATTACTGTACAAGCGAGGGGCCCAGTCCTTTCGCAGGCTATTTCATTATTTTTTAACAAGTCAATAAACTACACCTTCCCCGAAACACTCAAGATGGAAAAGGGTTTACACCAATACATAAAGGTGGTGACCCTACAGACTTAAACATATAGGCCAATATCTAACTTACCATTGCTATCCAAAATCTTTGAGAAACTCGTGTTACAAGAGACTGTATTCATTTATAACGTCTCAAACATACTCAACCCCTGCCAGTTTGGATTCAGGAAAAAAAAGCACTAATATGCAATCATAAAAATGCTAGATTCTGCTTTACACAGCATTGGAAAATAAGGAATATCCACTAGGGAATTTTTATTGACCTAAGAAAACTTTTGACACAGTAAACCACCAAATCCTACCCCACAAACTTGACCACTACGGTATAAGAGGCCATGCGCTTGCTATTTCAAATCTTACATTACTAATAGGGATCAGTATGTCACCATAAAGACACAGCATCAGCAACACGCCACTTGATACTGGGTTCCGCAGGGGGAAATGTCCTTGGTCCCCTGCTCTTCCTCATATACATCAATGACCTTTCCCAAAAGTACCCCAAAACCTGAAACCCATTCTCTTGCTGATGACACGACTTATGTCATCTCTCACCCTAATCTTGCCACCCTCAACACCATTGTGAATGAGGAGCTGATTAAAATATCGACTTGGAGACAGCCAATAAACTTAACCTTATACTGACAAAAATTACTATATTATGTTTTGGTAGCAGAGCAGGAGATGCACAAATTAACATTAAGATTGACAACACTCTAATTACCAGAAATAATGGGGGAAAATTCCTAGGGTTATACCTTGACAACAACCTGAATTTCAGCACCCATATCCAGCATATAGCCAAAAAAGTATCCAAACGGTTGGATCCCTCCAAGATACATACTACGTGCCGCAAAATGCCCTTCTCACACTATACCACTCACTTATTTATCCATAACCTCACCTATGCTATTTGTGCTTGGGATCAACTGCAGCAACACAACCTAAAGCCAATAATAACCCAACAAAAAGCTGCAGTAAGAATAATCACTAAATCCCATCCCTGGGAGCACACCCCCCCACTCTTCAAAGATCTAAACTTACTCCCAGTTCAGTACATCCACACTTACTACTGTGCAATAATATCTACAGGGCCTTAAACTCTAATACAACCTTGACCTAAAACGCTTTCTTTATAGTTTGACAGAACCCACAGGCATAACACCAGACACAAACATCTCTACGACATTCCCCGTGTCCGACTAAACCTTTACAAAAATTCAATGTATGTCAAAGGCCCTAAAATCTGGAATACCCTACCTGA
Organism: Cherax quadricarinatus; assembly: GCF_026875155.1. Taxonomy (NCBI): domain Eukaryota; kingdom Metazoa; phylum Arthropoda; class Malacostraca; order Decapoda; family Parastacidae; genus Cherax; species Cherax quadricarinatus. The sequence continues at coordinate 33,252,109 of NC_069455.1, read as the reverse complement.
GAACTCTAGAACTGCAGACACATTCATCACCTTCAAACTACCATTAGAAAACATCTTATCTCCCTGAACACCCCGTCAACTAACACACGAATACCACCTGGGGGTTTTACACTTACACTCACTCACTCATTTGACCATAAACAGAAATATTAATCTCAGTCTTAAAATAATGAATCCTGTGATACTCCCAATACTGAAACTATACACTGTGCAAAACAAAAGCATTCACATTGCTAAACTCATAAACTAGTATTTAGTCACTTAGCCATAATACCAACTTACCTCATAATTTGTAATATTTTACAATTAAGAATAAAACTAAGTATGCCCGAAATGCCTAGCCATGCTAAGCGTTCTAGTGGTACACTCTGTAATCACAATTTTACTACATGTAAACCAAACAATAACCAAATTTCTGTAAACTCAGCATTGTAATCCTTATAGAGAATAAACTTTGAATTGAATTTGAATTGAATTGAATTGAACTTCCAATGATTAAATCAATTGGACTAATATTGTCCGTCTGTATGTCAGGACAGGCTAACTTGACCTTAGCTGCTTTCAATGCTGCAACTGTTTCTTTTAATCCCTGGATCTGCACAGACTTAGGCAAATCATCTACTACCACAGCTTCTACTGTCTTTTTCCTGTTTCCTAGACCAACAGTGATTCTGGCTAGGTCATATGTCTGTTTACCAGAATTGTGGAGAAACCCAGCTTTATCTAACTGTATTTTGGCATAAGGTTGTTTATTCAGTTTCTGCGACACTGTTCTTCTTATGAAGGACCTTTGTGAGCCATGAACAAATAATGTTAGCACATTGGTTTTGTGTAATTTATTTGATAACTCAACTCGAGCTATCGGGAGAGCAGTTTAAACTTATCTCTCACATTTAATGCTGTTGCTTGTTGACTTCCTGATTCTGTGCTAGTCTTTTGCTGTTCAGGAAAAGTATTTGGGCATAATGTTGTATGATGCATCCCCCTGCAGTTAAAACGCTTCTTCAGTGAGCATTGTCCTCGCTTGCGTTCGCTTAAACACTTGATGTACCTTTTCAGCTGATGAGTACGTTGTTTACGTGCCTCCATTGATGTGTATTGACTACAATAATGTGCCCAATGTGTTCCATCACAAAGTACACATTTTGGAGTGCGTTTATGTGTGACACTCTGTTTACTGTCTGATGTATTCACAGCTTGATAAATGCCTATATGGGATTTCCCATTCTGTGGTTTAGTGGGAGTAGGTATACTCTTTTTATACTGAGTTGAAAGTTTATTATCAACTGGATTTGTGGATTTTTCATCTTGTCTCGTTGCTTGCATGCATGAAACTATTGTTTGTAAACCATTGCTAATTTCTTCACAAGTGAAATAGCGTTTATTCGTTCTATAGTTTGTGGTGACAGTTTATCCTGTACAATACCACTGATAAACCAATCACATTGTCTTGGGTCATATTTAGCACCTAGAGATCTGAGAGTATTGTCTAATGTGATTCTAAATGCCTGTAAGTCTGAAAAACAATATTTGGGTGGCTTCGAGCTTGATATTAAGACTGCATGTCTAACCCTAGCCTTGTCAACATCAAAGTAACTGTCTGCTAAGACACATAATGCTGTTTGATAATTGCCTTTAACCACCGGAAATGACTTAATCAGTTCATAGGGTTCTCCCTTCACAAGACATTTAAAATAATTGAACTTAGCAATCTCATCTATGTCAGTTCGTGAATTTACTATGGATTGAAAACCGTTAATGAATTCTTCATAATTATGACCTTGGAAAATAGGTAATGACAAGGTAAGTAAACTTGGTAATGGCACACTTGCTGTTCCACGTGTTGATGTAACAGGTGCTTGACCACTAGTTGCAGTAGGTCTCTGTGACAGAGTTTTGCGGCAGATAGCCTGTACTCCTGTCCACTTTAATTGTTGATTACTAAAAGTATCCAAAACATTTTTAATTTCATCCTCAGATGGATCTGATTCAAGAAACTCCTTTTTATAATTTACATTGTCTGAATTAATTATTTTCAGACGTTGTGTAAGTAATTCAAATTTTGCCTCAAGATCATCAAAATCTATGTTTGTGTTTTGAGTTAATCCTATACACACTGAAATTAGATTTTCTAATTGCGTAATCTTAGTCTGTAAAGACTGAAACTCAGTTCTCGAACAAGCCATTTTAATGGTATACTGAAAATTCTAGCACCAACATATTTGGACCACAGTGTGGCCTTTATCTGGTTCGAGCATGACCAAATTGTTGAGAAATGCTTTACCAGCTAAGATTAAAGATTAAATATAGGGGGTACTTAGCTGACAAGACAGCTATCGCCCGCACAGCCGCCCCTGCAGGTGAGGCCTTGAGAAGCTGTCTTATTCACTTCACAACAGGTTGTAATAGAGTATATTATGTTAATAATAATTATTTACCCCTAGGGGGTGTTATGTCAGCATATTTCATTCACTGATTGCTGACGAAACTTAAGCGAGTGGACTCAAAAGTCCGCACCTTACTGCTGACTATAGGTTGATTACAAACTCTTTGTGACTCAAGAACTGCACAGTCCCCTGTATTACAAGAAATTCGTAACCTACCTTGCTCTTGTAGTGTGAGCTATGGTGTCTTTAACACCCTCGACAAGTACTGGTGACTTGATGAAAGCTGAAGTGTCCTTGGATGTCCACGTCTTCCATAGTCTAGGAATACGCGCACTGTTACACTATGTTTCACACGGTTTGCCTTTATTGTTCACAATCTTATCACTAAAGAAGCTGATCACACTTCTCTGTAAGTGTTCATCATGTTTTGTGAGACACTTTGTTCACACTAACGCACAGATCAGTGTTCTTTGTTGGTTATCCTGGTGTCAGTGTGACTCTCAGTAGGGTGAAAAGTAATCTGCCCTCACAGCGTCCTACGCCACTGCAATGCCCCTAGAACATAAAGGAAAAGCTGACCTAGTACTTTTTGCTTCCTTGCCAAACTTCCTCCATGAAGCAAAGCAGAATGCTTGATTCTTGCTCTCTTGAGCATAGACAACAATGTACACTATCTTTACCATGGTAATCAAGTGGGAGCAGGATTTTCCTTAATTGTCCTGCTGAGGTAAGAGATGGACTGTCTCTTAATAAACTACACCTTGCAACACAGGACTTTTGCAAGGAGTGGCAGCCGCTTGACCACATCACGTGCTCCTATTGCATCTGGGATCAATTACTTGCTGTAGCAGTAACCAAGATGTTTGCCCCTTCTGAGAGGGCTGGGCCTCTCAGGGCTGAAAGGGTCTGAAGGGGGCTAATACCCTCCTGCTGGAGAAAATTTCTCCACACACCTGGGTGGCGGAAGTCTAAACGCAGTCATTAAACAGGCAAAAAGGTACCTCGAAAGCGTGTGGCGGTGTTAACTGGTAGGGACCCGGTTTGTACTGATTGACAGAAACCACAGATGTACGGGTATTGTTAAAAGAACCACACCATGCTTTTTGGCCTTCGAAGGGAAAGGTTGTGAGAGGGTTTCATTTCTCTGGAAATTTTTGGGGTCTTTTGGGGGATATCCCTCAAAAAGCAATTTAAAGCCATGATATAAATGAAAAGGGAACTGAACCATTTTGCAGGCCCCTTACAAAAAACCCCCAAAAAAAGAAAACAGTATGGGAATTAGGGAAATTTCTACTTGACAATAATTTAATGTACCGAGCGAGAGGAAAGGGGTATCACCCTGCAATGTCCCAAATCAGATGGCACCATGGGGAGTGCACTGATACACGGGTTTAAATTTTAATAACAAGGCCGATTGTTTTCCTTTTTTCCTAGAATGATGTTGTCATTAATCAGTAAAAGGACCAAATATGTAAGTTAATCTGCTGAAGAGTTTTTACCAGATACCTTTAAAACCTAATGTGCCAGTGACATTTCTGTTTTTTGTTTCCCAAAATGGGCTTTTTCGTTTAATTTTTTTCCATTTGGGCTTTGTAATGCCCCCTTTTTTTCAATGCTATGCAGGAAGTTATATGTCCTAAATGGCTGAGGTGCTATATTGATAACCTTATTTTTTTTTAATGACTGCTGCAGACATAGAAGCAGCTTAGAGAGCTTTTCTCTAGGCTCACTGATCCAGAAAAAGTTAACTTGGTAAAGAGTTTTTTTGGGACATCGCATTTTAACACTGAAAAATGTTAAAGATATATAACTTCAAAACCCCCTATTAAGTTTTACCTGAAATAAAGTCATTTTAAAAAGACTATTGCTTGAATAAAGTCGAGAAGCGTTTTTAAACCCTTTTTTTATGCTTTAATTACCTAATATGAGACAGGCAAAAGAGGATATATGGATGTCTCTTTTTTTGTTGCAATGCTTGCTAGCGATGTAAAACATTCATTATATTTCCTGCCCAGGTCTTATTGCATTTGTGCTGCATGGAGCGGTATTCTTTCTCATTAGACTCAGCTCGACTTGCTATTATCAGAAACGATATTTTCGATATTACTAGGGGGCAGTACCATAAAATAAAACCCAAAAAATACCCAAACAACCCGAATGCATAAGTGCAGATAATAAAATATATTTATTTGCGCTGGAAAAGTTTTTCGATTTACACGGCAAAAAACCAAAATGTTCCGAGACCAGAGACCAAATTTTCCAACCAATTTTAGGTCACTATAATGAAATTCATGGTAAAATTGTTTGTTAGTTTATTTTTTAATTACAGTATTGTCACAAAGGTTCCAACAGGCTTTCGCAGTGTGCTTCTTTCCCCACCCAGTCCCCCGACCCTTCCCTTATTGTTCCCGCGTCATAGAAGGTGGGTGGGCTGTGGGTTAATTTTGAGGGGGAAAAGGGAGGTGATTTTCTTACCAAACACTTTTAAACTTATAAAAAATATTCATTTAGCAAGCATTTATATGCATGTGAGGTAATTTATACTAATTTTTTTTTCTTACGAAAGGGTTTCATACTTTGCTTAGCTGTATGTTCTGTAATGATAAATTAATAAATTTTATGTTTTTCTTCTGTTTGTTGTTTTCTTCTTTCAGATGCTTCGTACTTGGGTAAATAGGCAGACAATTTCTGCTACATTTGTGGTGAGTGACCTTTGCATCACAGAAGCGCCGTATAACTGCTGTGATTAGAAAGGTATATCACCTATATTTTGGATACATGAATGGTGACCATGATATGAATTGGGCTCTACACATTGTGCTACTAACCTTCGCCAGTGGTTGAGCAGGAAGAGGAAAAAAATGCCTTTTTCTATGCCAATGACATGGCGGGAGCCGACAGATGATACCAACAATTGTTATTTCTGCATGATACCTCCAGCACAAAAGGGCTTGTCAAAGAAAAAAAAGGGATCCATTGAATATCCAAACATTCCATCAGTTATTCGCCCAGTTCTATATGGAAAAGATCTACCTGTTTCTGATGCACTAACTTCGGTATCCTTCGAGTCAGATGAAGAATGCGGTGAAGAGGAAGAAGAGAAAGATGACAGTGCTGGATTACAGAGTGACCGAAACTGTGATGAAGCACACTCCTCTAGACCACATCTCATAACAAAAGGGGAACTCCATGACCTTGTAAGGGATCTGCAACTACCCAAAAATAAGGCAGAGCTGCTAGGCTCTCGTCTTCAACAGTGGAATCTCCTAGTAGATGATGTGAAGATTTCAAAATTTCGTGATCGTCAGCAGCAGTTCAACAATTTCTTCGTAATTTAGTGGCCTGCAAAAGTCTGAAGGAAGCACTTGGCATCGCCTACGAACCCAGTCACTGGAGGCTGTTGATAGATTCATGAAAAACGAGTCTGAAAGGTGTCTTGATGCATAACGGCAATAGTAAATCATCAAGTTCCTGTGGGCTATGCACCATATATGAAAGAAATTTATGAGAATGTAAAGAATATGTTACAGTACATGAAATATGATAAACATCAATGGCAGCTCTGTGGTGACTTAAAGGTTGTTGCTCTTGTGGTGGCCTTGATGGGCGGATGCATCAAGTACTGCTGCTTTCTATGTGAATGGGAAAGCCATGCAAAGGTTCCCGCATAAGGGAGAAGGCCCCTCGTC
>NC_069455.1:33196139-33245533 GCF_026875155.1 Cherax quadricarinatus | reverse complement strand
GGGAAAGGTGGACACCCAAAGGACACTTCGTTCTATCAAGTCCCCGATACCTGTCGAGGGTGTAAAGAACCACAATAGCTCACGTTATAGTCCACACACGTAAGTTTCGTCAGCAATCGGTGAATGAAATATGCTGACATAACACCCCTAAGGGTAAATAATTATTATTAACATAATATACTCTTATACAGCCTGTTGTGAAGTGGACAAGACAGCTTCTCAAGACCTCGCCTGCAGGGGCGGCCTGTGTGGACGATAGCTGTTTTATCAAGCTAAGTACCCCTATATTTAATCTTTAACCTTTGCTGGTAAAAACATTTCTCAACAAGGTGTGTGAATTCTGTAATTTTTATCTGTGGCCTTTTCCACCGCCTTGTATGGCCCACTGTACTTTGCTTTTAAGGCATTACCATGCACTGACTCCAATGCTAGTAACTTCTCTTCTACTTCAGTGGCATGGGGCATGGCCTTGCAGTCTTGGTTTGGCTGTTGTGTAGGTTCTCAGATGCAAAACACCTCATGTGAGCCAAATGGTCTCTGAAAGTGAAAAAATCCTCCGAGGGGCAACCTCACATGCCTCACCAAGCCAGTGATCCTTCATAATTGTCAGTGGTCCCCTTACTTGGTGACCATAGATCAGTTCGAAGAGACTATAGCATAATGAGTCCTGAGTGCTGTCCCTCACAGCGAATAACCAGGGGGATACCCCTCATCCCAGTCCTTCTGGTACTGGGTACCAGAAGGACTGGTGAAACTGCTCCACTACCCCTTGACTCTCTGGGTGATAGGCGATGAAAGTTGATATTTTAATATTAAACTCCCCCAAAACTGTGCGAAAATGTTTAGATCTAAAATTTGACCCTTGATCTGTTTGAATTTCCTTAGGGATCCCAACTTGAATAAAAATTTCACCATGCTCTCAACACTACGCGTGTAGTAATTTTACGTAGTGGAATGGCCTCCGAAACCTTGTAGAGGAACAAATAATAGTGAGTAATTACTGGTTTTCCATCTTGGTCTTGGGTAGTGGACCCACACAATCCACCACCAGCCTGCTGAAAGGTTCTCCAACTGCAGTGATAGGGTTAAGAGGGGCAGGTTTAATTCCCTTTGGTAAACCGGGCATGATTCTACATACTTACCACCAATTCCATATACCTTGGGCCAGTAAAGATGTTTGGAGATATTGCCATTGTCTTTGTGACACCTAAATGTCCTCCATGGGGACATCATGGCTGAACCAAAAACTTGATACCTAAACGACTCTGGCACCACCACTTGGTAGAGTGCCCCTTGCTCCGTCATTAGAAATTGTATCTGTTAAGGTCTTTCTCATCAAAATACCTTCTGCAAAAATGAAACATTTAGTAAGTCAAGAAACCTCTTCCTTGGTAACAGCAGATGAAAGAATATCTTTCAGGGTGTCTTCACATCCCTGGGCCTCGCTCAGCTGCTCTCGAGTTGAAGTCCCCCCCCCTATACCAGCTCCAAGACCCCCACTCAAACTAGGCCCTACCTGGGGTGAGTCAACACTACCCTGATCCCCCTGAAGGCAAGATCGGGGAAATGGGGTTTCCCCAAAAACCCAAATTTCCCCAGTATCTTATTTTTAAACCAAATTTTCAGGGTTACTTTTTTAGCATAGGAAACCACGTGCCCCAAAAAATGCAAGTTTTTACAGACAATCTTAAAAGTAGGTACCCCCCCTGTGGCGAATTTCTAGCTCAAGTCCCCCCCCAATTGTCGTAAACATGACTCACGGGGTCATTACAATTTGTGATTTCATGTTAGGGCCCTTTGGGGGGACTTGACCCTAGAGTTCGTCACGGCCACGCTGCGGGGAGATTGGGTCGTAAAAATTTTTCATGGTTATGCCACACTGGAATAATTGGGGAAAAAGGTACCCCCCGGAACTTTTTCCCCCCAACTTTTAATTTTGGGGTCCCCCAAAAAAAGAGGTTCCTCACTTTCAAAAAGGCCCCCCCCTTTTAATTCCCCAAACCCAAAAGGGCCCAAACATTAAAAAGGTAAAACCCTTTCTGTGTTTACAACACATAAGTAACCAAAGGGTCCAGACTCCACCCAAAACCCTGGGGACTGGAGTTTTTGACAGTAAATTCTGGAAATTTCCCTTTGAGCAAAAGGGTAAACCCCGGGTGCATGTGTCATCCGACAGGGAAAAACACCCTGCAAAGGGCAAAATGAAATGTGCACCAGGCCCCTTTGAAGCCCATAACACCGTTCCCTTTTTCCCCTTTAAATTTTGGTGAAATCCCACAGGGACTTATGTAGACCTTCATCTTAGGGTACCAAAAAACTGGGGGGGGTTCCCCTCGTATCCCCGGAGTGACGCTTCAGTATTTTAGCTCCCGTGTGGGTGGGCGGGCGTATTTTCCTAAGAAGCCCTACAAACCCCGATCCCCTAGGGCATTTTTTTGCAAAATGGCTGCAGATGGAAATGCTTATGACAATAAGTACAGTTTTTAAGGTTTATAGGCCCCCTGCCCATTTAACCAAGGTTGGGCCCCTTTGACAAAAACGGAACGGGGCCGTCCTCCTGCCCCTTGTGGTTCTGGACCTTGACAGCAGACTTCCACGTGTTTCAAAAATTTGGCCCTCTTTAAACCCCATACAAAATCTTTGGGAAAATTTTTGCGACGGGAAAGAATCTTCTCGATTATGGGGGCAAAAATAAAATAGAAAAGTTAAAAAAAAGGGAAAAAGAAAATGAAATTCATGTTTCCCCAAATAGTTTTTTAAAAGTATTCCTGAAGAGAGACATTTTAAAAAATTGCCGGAATTATTTTCCTTTTTTTTTGTTTTCCTTCAACTTTTCATGTTCCCTTTTCTCATAAATCAAGGCTTCATCCAAATTGATCTCAAAATTTCCAAACTTGGAGTTTAGTTTAAAATATGGTCAAAAAATTTTTTTAAAAAATTTTATGTTTACATGTGTTAACGGGTAAAAAATTTTTAACCCATTCCAATCATCCAAGAATTTGGGTTCAATAACTTGCAATTCCCCTTTATAGTGTTTATTCAAATGTTAAAAAAAAATTTCCTTAACAATTCCCACTATTTGGCGAGTAAAAAAGGGAAAAAGTGAAAATTTATTCACTTTTTTTTTAAAATTAAAAAAAATTTCAGATTAGCGCCTTCTGAACAAAATTTTGTATTTAATGGCTGATGCTTCTAAAAAAGGGGCAGTATACTACCAATTTTTTTTATGTGTGGCAAATTTGTTAGAATTGCCCAAAATTTAAATTTAAAAAAATTTTAAATAGTTGAAATCTGTGCAAAAATTTTAGGGAAAGACTCATTTTATAGGCTTCAAATTTCACCCCCCCGGGATTGTTTAATGAAAAACAAGGGTTTATCTATTGTCGAGTGGCATCTATCTTAATTTCTAATTTTATGAGGGAAAATTTAAAAATATTCATTATTATTTCAATAAAAATAATTTTTTTTTGGTTCGGCTTTAAATAATTTAAATTTTGACTCATCTTTTAAGAAGGATGTTAGACCATAAGTTTTAAACTGTGTAAATGGGAAATTTTAAAATTTTTCTAAAATTGGGTTTGAAAAAAATCTGTTCGTTAATTCAGATATTTATCTGAGGAATGTTTTTTTCTGATCCCACTTCCCCCAAAATTTTACCGTGGTGGTTTTTTAAAAAGAAAACGGGGGTTCTGTTTGAGTTTGTAAAATTTCTTTTCTTTTAGTTTTAAATAAATAAAAGTTTTCCCAAGTAAAAACATATAAAAACTAGCTTCTGATCTCCTCAAACGCTAAAAAACTAAATTGGGGCATTTCCCTGTCATGGCGGTTCTGAGTTTAGAAGAGTGCCCCATTTCACCCTTTTTGGTTTTTTTGAAAACTTGGTGTTTTGAATATTACATTCTAAAAACAAGTTTTTCCCGGTAAAGTTTTTGTTTTCCCTCAAGGAAATAGTTGCTGAGATTTTTTAACCCCTTTGTTTTACACCTGCCGTGATCTTGTACTGCAATCCTACGAAAAAATTTTGCTGTTTTAAAACAAAAATAATTTCTTACTCTTCTCTACCAAAATAAAAAGAAACTTTGCTTTTTTACACAACTTTTATGGGGTTAATCCAAAAGAAATTAATATGGATTTAATTTTTTAAAAAAGACATGGGTTATTGAGTCTCAAAGGGGGGGAAAAAATTTCAATGCGTCAAAAAAAAAGTCAAAATTTAGCAAAACTCTGGTCGTGTAATAAAAAAGATTCCAATGAAATTTTGTTTACTATTTTGTGAAAATAACCTTTTTTATAAAAAATAAAGTTTCCCAAATTGGGAGAAAAGTTTCATTCTAAATTTTTATTTAAATTTTTAAATTTTTTACAAAAAAAAAATGTTGAAAATAGTGGGTTTTTTAAAAGTCCTTTGGCAAAAAAAAATCTTTTAGAAACAAATTTTAAACTGCCGGGCCCTTAGAAAGAACGTTGAAAATTAGACACATGTGCAAAATTTTTTGGGTAAGGTTATTAAGGAAACGTTTCGCCACACAGTGGCTTCATCACCCAAATACACAGGAGAAACTTGAAGAACAGGAGAATGAGGCAATCAGTCCCAAACCTTGAGTCGATGTGGTCAGTCCATCAATCTTGAATAGAAATACAACATATGAGCGGAGAAGCAACTTAATAAACCCTAGGGAGGAGAGGTGCAGCAGTCGTAGGTGGGGTCACATTTGTTCAAGGGGGAAGTAGGTCGTCCCCAAGGGTTAGGCAAGCAAAGAATTCCCATTATTAAGTCCCAAAAGTTGCAGTGTTGACAGGATTGTAATGAATGGTTCCAAAACCCGACACTTTAAAAATTTTGGCCCCATGTAACTCTTGGGTTCTTTATTAAGGAAACTTTTCGCCCACAGGGGCTTCATCAGTCCATACACAGAAGAAAACTTAAGAATAGGGGGAATGAGGTAACAGTCCTCAACATTGGTCGATGTGTTCCTTTAACCCTTGGGCACGACCACTTCCACATTGGGCAAAGTGACACCCCTACAACGTGCCCCTTCCCCTGCCTAGGGTTTCTAATGCTTCTCCGCTCTTATCCCCGTATTCTGTTCAAATTGAGGGGATGCACATCGATCAGACTGAGGGATGTTACCTTTTCCCCCCTGTTCTTCAATTTTCCCCTGTGTGGGGACTGATGAAGCCACTGTGGGCAAACGTTTCCTTTAAATAAAGATCCCCAAGGTTTGCCTGTGTCTAATTTTAAAACGTGGGTTCTGTAAACCATTCATCTACAAGAAAGAAGTGTTTCAAAGTTGCTTTAGTTTTTCTTACAGTCATAAAATTTCCCCCCCAAAAAAAAGGTCAAAATTCAGCAGGCCCTGAAAGCTTCAGCGTTCTGTGAAACCCACAGTAGGGTTAAAACCTTTTTATTGTCGTGTCATTGATCATTTTTGTCGCACTTTTTATGAGAAAAGGACAGAAGTATTTACTGTTTTGGGCCTTTGGTGGCTTTTCCCATACGGGTTTCAATCAATTGGAACCAGCCAGACCACACCTTAGGGGTTACGCCAGTAGCCAGAAATCTCAGCCCGGGTGGGTTTCTTTGTTCAATTTTCCCAATCTACTTTTTTGGTTTTTTTGCTGAGGATCAAAGCCAAAGGAGGTGTTAGTCTAGGTTTTCAAGTAAAGATCTGGCTACTAGATTTCTTCACTGAATGCTTTAAATTGGTGGCTCACGTTTGCCAATTTTTTTTTCTAAAAAATTTATATTGCCCCCAGACATGTAATGAGGAAAAGGAAGTAAAAATTTTGAGGCTCTGCTCCGGCCCCCAAAAAAAGTGTCTTTAGGTCAGTAAAATGAACGGCCAAACCCATGTTGGGCAAAACTTTATCAAGGTGCCCTTTTTTCCCACCGATCTTAAAAACTTTTCCATCCACCTTTGTTATCTAAATATAAACAAGGTAATTACAGGGGGGAGGGGCAGTTTGTATTCATAACCTGGCATTTTGTGCCCATATTGGCATCATTCAAAACTAACTTACCCCTCGTGTTTGAGTCAAGTGGCAAAAAATTGGGATCCCTTCGTTCAGCTATTGTGCTGCTGTCCGCAGAAAAACCATTTGTTTCATCAATTTTTTTTTGGGAACAATTATATTTTTTTCCCATGTATATTTTTCAAAAAAGTTAATAGATCTTTTGGTGACAGTTTTAGACGTAAAGTTTTTTAAAGGAAAATTCTAAGGGTTTAAATTTTTTTTGCCGTTCCCCCAATTTCCCACACGATAATTTGCTGTGGCTTGCTCCAAAAATTCCTTGTGCTTCAACATTGAATCAGACTTGCGATTGCAAAAAATTGACAAAATTTTTGAAATTGTTATATAACACCCGAGAAAATTCACAAAAACGGGGGATTCCAGAATTTTGGGTTTTTTGTTTTAAAAAAACTGATAGCTTGCAAATGAACACATGCGATATTGGGCAGCTGCATGTGATGTGTGTGATGAAAATTTTGTACTTGTAGGTTTCCCTTTTCTTTTGAAGTGCACAAAAACTGGTAAAAAGTAGCTTTGAATTTTCTCAGTTACAGTTTGAGCAGCTCTTGTACAATACAAGAATAAATTTTCGGGAAAATCCATCAAAAATATTTCCTTTTTTTAAATTCGTTTTTTTGTGATTTAAATTTTCACTTTGAGCTTTGACCAAAAGGTGACTTTTCTGCTTCCAAATTTTGTTCCATGTTTTGCTGATAATTTTTGAACGATAGTTTGCCGTTTCTGATTTCGTGATCGTATGCACCCCTGTTTAAAATTTAGTCGGTTTTCCAGGTCCCCTCTTTTTATTTTTTTTTTTTCTTCTTGATAAACTGTAAATTTTTCAAGAGTTTTAAAAAGCAAAATTTTTTTTTTATAAACACTTTGGTCGCTTTAATTTTGGCCCTTGCAACATGAGTTTGACGTTCTGATGTATAACAAACGCAAACAGAAAGGGGGGCCTGAACACAGCTGTTTGCACCACTTTGGGCTAAGTCACAAAATTTTTAAAAACCCATTTCGCACCATGCCCTTTACTAACGTATACTATAACATCTGTTTTAAGGTTGCTCAAAAGCAACCGCTTCTGTTTGTGCTCTTTTCTCCTCAATTCGAGCTGAAAAATAATTTTCTTGCCCGGAACATTCGCTGAATTCTATCTTTGTAAAATAAACCATCCCCGCCGGGGGTTGAACCCCGGTCATAGAGTCCAAAACTCCAGCCCGTCGCGCTCCACTAGACCACAGCACAAAAAGATTCATCCAACTAGGTTTTTTCTAAAACCCCTGGGAAAATTTGCACAGGCCCTCTGTGACAGTCACGGTATTTTGCCCTTTTTTTTTTTCCCGTTTTTTGCAATAGTTCAAACGATCCCCCCCCTTCCCCTTCTTTATCTACTTGGAAACAATTTTAAAACCCCGAATATGACATTCTGCAGGCGTGTCCCGACTTTTTGATTAAACCACGTCTCGTTATGGGAAAAACTCAATGTTACCCGCATGGCAACTAACCATCTCGTCCATCTTATTCCTAGCACTACGGCTATTTTGCATAAGTTATTGAAAAAACTTTCCTTTCCTTACCTTCCCGCCATTTCTGTTTTTTTATAAATCTATTTGTCCTTATACCCATGTAGGCTTTCCATATCAACCTCGTTCGCTTATTACGTTCCCCCAGAACTCATAACATTACTACACTGGGATTCACTGTTTTCCCGCCAAAACCCATCCCCTAATATTCCTAGTTTTAAAACCAAACAGCTCCTCCACTGCAGTTGCCTGCCCCCACCCAGACCCAGTAAGTGAAAACCCGTCCCTGGCATACATGTCATTTCTGCCCTAAAAGGTCGCAGTTTTTCAGTTACCGCATTTCCTTTCAGTATTTGTCCAGCCACAATTGACACCAATTGCCCTGGACAACCATTCATTCCAACTTCTCCTTGGCAAAATACCACATGTCGGGTTCCCACCCTTCCTCCTAAAAATTTTTTATTTCGCCTATACCCGCTAAAAGGTCCTCTATCCTAGATGGCTAACAATACCTCCATCCCTGCCCAGGGAAAACAAACCCCCTGTCTCCACTTCTTTCCCTTTAAACAGAAGGGCCTGTCCTGTACCCAAATGGGGTATCCCCAAAAAACAACAATTTCTTTCCTTTTTGGTGTCGTTCTCGCGACGTTCCCGTATCGACTACATTTGTCGGGGGAGCCGGAGAAATGCATTAAATGTTTCCACAACAGTTTCCACAGCAGTCTCTTCTTCATCGTTTCTACCTTTCCATTCGTTTTCTTGATCGTCAACTTCGTTCCCTGCTGTCCAGCCACTGACCAGTTTCCCTTCTTGACCTTAGGACTCAAAACAGGAGGACTACTACGAATCTTCTTGTTTTCCTCGGTCAGTCGCCGAATCTCCATCTTCGCCATCCTCAATTCTTCCTTAAGCTGTTGGTAAAGTTGCTCGATGGAGGGTGTCTTGGTTGAGTCCGTAGAGAGCACACTCGACACGTTCTCACTGAGTCACTGTCTGGAGTTTTAAGACTCTCAGATCGCGGGTTCTATCCCCACCCGTTATCTGGAGTTTATCTGGAGAGAGTTCCGGGGGTCAACGCCCCCGCGGCCCGGTCTGTGACCAGGCCTCCTTAGGTCAGTTTCCCAGGATGCGACCCACACCAGTCGAATAACACCCAGGTACCCCTTTTACTGATGGGGAACATAGACAACAGGTTGAAAGAAACACGTCCAATGTTTCTACTCTGGCTGGGAATCGAACCCAGGCCCTCACCGTGTGAGGCGAGAGCGTTAACCACCAGGCCACCATACCCGTGGTATGGTTCGTTCCCACTGAGCTAAGTACAGGTCACCACTGAGCTAAGTACAGGTCACCACTGAAGGACATAATGAGAAGATAGAAAAACTATATACAAAAGATGAGATAATCAGTCGCTCAACCTTGGAGTTGGTGAAGAGCACCGAAGTCTACTAGGCAGACTTCCACTAATCAACTACCTTATTTCCAAGCCAGTACTTTCCTGTATCACTTCGAAATATAAATTTATCTAACTTGAATTTATTTTTGCGGGTTCTCTCTTGAAAGGATATCCTCAAAATCTAATTTATATCCCCATTGTTAACACCCATCTTCCACTCGTACACTTCGATCATGTCTGCCTTCATTCTTCATCTTACAAGTGAATGCAATTCAAAGGACTTCAATCTTTCTTCATACGGAAGATTTCTAATGCTATTAATCAATTTTGTCATTCTTTGTTGAATGTTTTCTAACGAATTTATATCCATCCTGTAATACGGAGACCAGAAGTGAGCTACGTAATCTCGGTGAGCCCTTATTAATGATGTATAAAGCTGTTGTATAACCTCTGGACTTCTGTTGCTTACACTTCTTGATATAAATCCCAGTAATCTGTTTGCGTTATTACGTACACTTAGGCATTACTGTCTTGGTTTAAGGTTGCTGGTAACCATAACCCCCAAGTCCTTTTCGTAATCTGTATGGCTAAGTTCTACGTTATTTAACTTATAAGCGATAGGGTTATGGACACTTCCGAGCATCTGAACCTTGCATTTAAATACACTGAACTGTATCTGCCACTTTTCTGACCACGAATTGAGTTCGTCTAAATCCTCCTTAAGTTCCGTGACATCTACGTTTGAATCAATTATCCAATCTTCGTGTCATCGGCGAATTTGCTCATATCACTAGTAATTCCCTCATTAAGGTCATTAATATATATTATAAACAACAAGTGGAACGTCACTTGTTAGAGATCCCCACTCGGAATTAACCCCATTTAAGCATACTCTCTCCTTCCTATTGGTGAGCCATGACTCTATCCAAGACAAAACTTTTCCCCCAGTGTCATGAGCTGCAACTTTCTTTAACAGTTTCTGGTGCGGTACTCTATCAAAAGCCTTACTAAAATCTAAATAAACAATATCGAATTCTTTATCGTCATCGACAGCCTCAAGAGCTTTACTGAAGAGGGTTTATAAATTAGTTAGACAGGAAGGGCCCATTGTGTTTCCATGCTGAGTATCATTAATCAGCATGTAGACAGGAAGGGCCCCTTGTGTTTCCATGCTGAGTATCATTAATCAAATTATGTTTATCCAGATGGCTTCTTATTCAAAGTTTATTCTCTATAAGGATTACAATGCTGAGTTTACAGAATTTGGTTATTGTGTGGTTTACATGTAGTAAAATAATGATTACAGAGTGTACCACTAGAACACCTAGCATGGCTAGGCATTTCGGGCGGACTTAGTTTAATTCTTAATTTTAAAATATTACAAATTATGAGGTAAGTTCGTATTATGGCTAAGTGACTAAATACTAGTTTGTGAGTTTAGCAATGTGAATGCTTTTGTTTTGGCACAATACATAGTTTCAGTATTGGAGTATCACAGGATTCATTATTTTAAGATTGAGATTAATTTTTCTGTTTATGGTCAAAGGGGTGAGTGAGTGTAAGTGTGACCCAGGTGGTATTCGTGTTTTATTTGAGGGGGTGTTCAGGGGAAAAGATGTTTTCAAATGTAGTTTGAAGGTGTTAAATGTGTCTGCAGTTCTAGACTTCTCGGGTGGGTTTCCAGTTTTTAGGGCCTTTGTCATACATTGAATTTTTTTGTAAAGGCTTAGTCGGGGCACGGGGGAATGTGTAAGATGTTTTTGTTGGTGTTAGCCTGTGGGGTTTTGTCAAATTTCAAGAAAGCGTTTTAGGTAAGGTTAAAATTGGGAAAAAAAGGTCCCGAGATGTAAATTTCACATAGAAATGCGGTGTAATGAACAGAGAGTAATGTAGATCAGAAGAATGGGGGGGGGGGGTTGCCCGGGATAGGGTTTAGTGATTATAATCACTGCAGCTTTTTGTTTGGGGTTTTTATTGGGGTTTAGGTTGTTGCTGCAGTTGATCCCCAAGCACAAATGCATGGTGAGGTATGGATAAAAAAGTGAGTGGTATAGTGTGAGAAGGGCATTTTCGGCACGTAGTACGTACTTGGAGAGGATCCCAACCGTTTTGGGTATGGAAGGCTTACTCAGCCCTGAAAAAATTAACAGATTACAAGGCGCTCCTCCTAGGAAAATTAATGAATAAAAAGAAATAAAAAAGAAAAAATAAACATTTATTTTATAGAAAATATAAAAAAATAAAACATTTAAATATGAAAATTAATCCCATTAAAAAAAAATGAAAAATGAAAAAATAAAATAACTGAATTTAATGCTAAATTTAAAACTTGGGTGTCTGGGGTTGGTGACCTGTGTTGTTGAAATTTTAGTGGCTGTGATGGGGAGGGGGTCGCGGTTTGGGTTACAACCCACGGCTAGTTCTTACATTAGCCTTGAGTTTCTATCCTGAGAGAGTAAAAAGGTTCTTTAACGCAATGATGGGGGTTACGTCCTGAAATTTCATACAGGGCACAGGAAATAAACCCAAAAGGGGAAGTCTCAGGACGTTAGTCCATCTCCATCAGTTTTGTCATTGATTGGCAGGTGACCCTTCTGTCATCCAATTTGGGAAAAAGATAAAAGGGGTTACCCATGCTTAAGAAATCACTTAAATGAAAATTACAATACCCAAAAGATGGGGTGATTATTAAAACAGTCACCTAGAGAAAACCCGAAAGGACTAAGTTTTATTGGTCAAAAGTGAAGCTTTCAACAAAAAAATCCACTAAAAATAACATGGCAGCATGTACTTTACAAAAGTAGTGATGGAGCTGTGAGCCCTAGTGATACTGTTGGACCGGAGCCCCACACGTCACCTTTCGGGGGGGGGAGAGAGGAGGAGAAAGGGATGAGGTGAGCTAGACTGACCCTCCCTTTAAACAAGCAGCCGGCAGTCAAACATCCTTTCGGGGTGGGGAAAAAAGGGGGAATAGCGGGAGCTTGACTTACCTCCCTTTAAAAAGGGTTAGCCAGCAATGAAATGTGTTATAAAATACTCCCTCTCTACCCTATCAATTGAACTTTCCCTCAACCCCCCCATCCCAAGACTTATGTCGGGGAGTAAAAGAAGATTAGGGGGAAAAAAAAAGTTCAAAACATATGGAAGTCGCGTAAGGCAAAAAATCTTCTACTGGATTCTCGATTTAAAACCAGTCAGGAAATAATTGGATGAACCATTGGATATACATATAATGAACTTAAAAGCGGGTCCCAAAAGTCCATCTCAAGAGGCGACTGTTGTTCCCTTAAAAGTTTCTAGGTATATCAAAGGTTGTGACCGTTTCAAATGAATTCTTTTCTCAGCAATAAAATTAAGTTTGGAGATACCCCAACAAGGGCCCAAAACCCCATTCCTTTTCTATGGTTGAAGTATCTCTTTTTGCGGGGAAAGGAGTTTCCGGCTTAGGAAGCATACAGGGAAGGGAGAAAAACCATCAGTATTGAAGTAGCACCACACCTAAGCCATATTTGGAGGCAGTTCTTAAAAAAAGGGTTTTATTAATATTGGAATCTTAAAATTCATTAAACTTTTCCCGAGCTACGTCGAAAGTCAAGAGGTTCCTTCACAGACTTTTTAAGGAAGTCGGATAAGATGCCTGTAAGATCAGTAAGGTTTGGGTTTAAACCGTGCATAAAAATTTACAGAACAAGGGAAGCCGCATGAGTTCTTTTTAGGGGAAAATTTTAAAATTTACTAAAGCTTTATCTTATGGGGAGAGGCTGCGAGAGTTATTTAGAAAGTTCAGTCCAAGATATCAAATCTTTTTAAATACCCAAGGAAGCATTCTTCGGTTGGCAGTGAGGCCATGTGAGCGTACTACGGAAACTGATTTTAAATATTGATAATTTTCGCCCCACGTTTAATGTCTACATAAAATTATCAAAATAACTGAAACATTTGATTTTACCCAAGACCTTTCTCATCAGTTCACGTGGGTAGCACAGGCATTTTACCAAACCGAAGGGCATAGTTCTAAAAATTGCATCAGTCGTTGGTGTTGGGAAAAGCGTGTATTTGCTAAAAAGGATCTAACATTATTTGATGATGCCTGCGCAATTCAATCTCTGAAAGAAGGAAGAGTCATAAATTTGTGTAGATCGCTATCTTTAAGGACATGGGCCCTCAGCTCCCCCGATTTAAATGCATTAAGGCTTCTGAAGTCAATGAAAGTCTTATGAATTATCCTAAATTCTTAACCATGACTACTGGTAAACAATATGAAGATACTGAAGGTCAATGCTTTAGTTTTAAATAATTGCTACCTCTCGGTCAAATGCGTCCCTAAGGTGAACTGGAACGGGTATAATTTTGTTTGATAAGAGGTCTCACTAATCAATCTTATGGACTACCTTTGGAGGAAAACCCCTGGGATATCAGTAAGACGTCTCAAAAGTTACTCACACATTAAAGTTGTTCATGTCTCTTATGGTCATCCAAAGTTTCATTAATATAATTTGGTTGGTCCGAGTGGTCTGAGTCCCCAAAGTCATGTAGTTTTCAATCATGTCAAAGTTAGAGGTGTAAATTTACACCACCTTACATTCTTCAGTTTTTTATCAAGTTGTGGTGGAAAAACGAAGTCAAAGTTATTAAGGCAGTTAACCGAATTTCTTGGGTATATTTCTAAGGATGATGATATGATAAAGCTTAGGTTTCCCCTTGACTTCTATTAGGTAGGACAACTTTCCCACAAATTTTTTAATACTTTATATGGCCTTTCCATGCTACTAATATTTATTGACTTGATCGGCAAAAGTACAAGAACTTCATCCCTATTTTAAAAACTTCCCGGACTTTTGGAATCAAAATAGGTTTTGTACGGTTCCATGACAAACTTAAGTTTTCGAAACTTATGTCAGAGGTCCCCTCAATTTGGATCTAGGTCAAGGGAAATTTGGGTAAGAAACTGAACTCAATTTACCTCTCATTAGACCATAAGTCATGAAGGATGGACAGTGGCCCTCTGGCCGTTACAATAGAGAAGTTAAAAGGTGAAAAACCCAAAAGAGTCACGGGGAACTTCCCCATGGCAAACAAGCAAGGTAGTAACGATGCCCCCTCCTTAGGTTTAAGGGAGAAGTTTCCTTAAATTGACTTTAGAATCGAATGCTGGCGTAAATTTCTCCCATTAAGCTGGATGTTAGGGTGTGGTGAAAAACAGGCTTCACTCAAAGTTGGTATGATGTTGCATAAGTCTTTAGGGTCCCACTCTGGAGAAGATGGACAAAAGGGCTTCAGCCCTCTGTAGTGTTAGGGCTTTAAGGGTATGGTTCAGGGAACTCGAAGCATAATCAACAAGAATTTTATTTATGCCCCCCAGATGAAAGTGGAGATAAAGGACCAACGTGTCAAAAAGCTACTCTTTCAAAGGTACCATAAAGCCTGGCATTTTGACCATAGGTACTCCCCCCTTGAACCTCGGGAGGATACAGTTGGCAAATTTAACTCTCAATAGGTAGTGATATCTGAGGACATTTTGGCCAAAAATTTTTTTTCCCCTTTAATTTTATTAAGTTTGATGCGAAAATGTCCGGCCACTGCAGGTCTTGACCATTTTAAGAACAGTTTTTCTGCATTGACTTGGAACAACTAAGTGGAATAGTCGTCTCGCTGAATTTAATTTGGAATACTGACTTGTACAAGATACCTTTATATATTTCAATTTATATGAAATTTTTTCCCTTTGGATACTTGATTTGTTTAGCGCATTATGGCAATTCTGAAGAAAGGGCAATTACATTGTAAATGCAAAGGATTCCTTCAAAATTTATCTAAAAGGCTTAAGTCAGGAAAATCAAAGGATGGAAGTAGGAGAAACCTGGGCTTATGTCTGAGCCCTAGTCAGGACATTTATGGTATCGGAGTGATATCTCCTTTCTCTAACAATAAACCCGGGTGTTCGTACTACCTCGCTTTCGAAGTATCATCAATGGTTTTTAATCCCACATGAATCTCACGAGACATTGTTCATCTGAACTTTCGAGAGACTTCTCTGACTCTACAGAAAGAAGATCTGAAACACCTAGTCATTTTTGGGAGAAAGGTCACCTCAGAAGGAAGAATGGCGCCTTTTACATTACCTATTAGTACGGAGCAAGAAGTGATGGGCTAGTATGGCTTCAGCCAACCTGTGAACCATTTAGACCTAATGTAACAACGGATGGTAGGAAAGTGTCCGTACGGCCCAAGTAGTCTAAAAGTATAGCAAGGAATGAGTTTCTTTAAGGTTAGGGAACAGCTTATCAGAAAAAGACTATACATGTGCATCCAGTGTCTCGTAAATGGTAGATACATTAAGTCCATTAACGGGTTCCTGAACAGAGGGTGCTTGGTCATTACAGTCTTTAAAAAAATCTTCAAACTTTTTGGACCTTCTTAGAAGGACAATCTGGACGTTTAGTCCCTTAACACCAACACAAATGACAAACAGGAATAAAAGAAGTCTTTTTACTTTCCACTAGAGGCTTTGATTTCTTAAAGGGATGATGAACCCTTGCCCTTAGGGTTCGATCCCTTTAGGGCTTTATAGGAATTTTTGAGCCTCAGCATACAGGTCAGGGAGCCTCAGCAACTTCCTCAGCTTTATCAGGTTACGTTCTCTGATGAATGTTCGTATCTGAGGGGAAGAGCTGTCAGGAACTGGTCAGCAACCTGAAGTCTCGAAGAGATTCATAATTCGATCAATTCCTGAACTCTCTATCCAAAAGTCGAACAAACGAAAGAGTGTTACCTGTAACTGCTGAAAGTTCTGGCCAGGCTGTAAGGTGGCATACCTGAAATTTTTCCTGTAAGAATTTGTGGTTTTTTGATATGCTTTAAGGATTGCCTTCTTCAGTAGGTTATAATTACATATGATATCCTGCGACAAAGTTCATAGTTTTTTCAAGGGTGTACCAGAAAATAACATTCCTAACCTGGTTTGCCCAGGTGTCAGCAGACCATTTTACAGAGGTAGCGGTATTTTCAAACCTCATAATGTATGAAGTTATGTCTTCCCCCTCTGTGAAGGGAGGTAAATTAGGTGTTGGAATATGTGCACTGACTGCATGTTCTTTCATTACTCCTTCCTCTAATTGTTGTTGTGTAAAAGTTAACTTTTTATTCTCTAATTCAAGGGGAGATTTTTCGAGCTCGCGATCCTTTTCTCTCTCTATTAACTCATGTTCTCTAGCTTTTTCCTCAACTTCTCTATTCTTTGCTCTTTCCTCAAGTTCTCTTAATTAAACTTGTTCTTCACGTACTCTAGCTCTCTCCTCACGATCAAGTCTATCACGCTCCTTTTTGTCTTCTCTCTCACTTTCTAACCGTCTTTCTTGGATTTCTCTCTCAATTCTCTCTCTCTCCTTTTCTTCTTCTCTATCCCTTTCTAACTGTCTTTCTTCTCTCTCAATTCTCTCTTTTTCAAGTCTTTCCTGGATCGTAGCACTAATGAAAGATTCTAAATTTTTCCCTGTTATTCCTAACTTACTTCCAGCATTCATCCAAAACTTGTATTCATCCATACTTGCAAGAATAACTTAAACTATCAGGGGATATGAAACGGGTATTAAAGAAAACGGAGGGGGTTTAAAATTCCTGCTCCGCTCAAACTGTAAATAAACCAGAGGGCTCGATCCCTACTTCAATTAAACAATATGTATTAATTAAAACGAAGGGTTCTATGCCGGCTCCGAGCAAACAGTAAGTAGAATGGGGTCACTTGACCATCCAATCTTCTCACCAACAAATCAAGAGTGTCCTATGACAGTTCCCTTGATATAATAAAGAGCTCAATGAAAAAATTTGTCGCTGGAAAATCTCGGGCCCTAGAGGTCTAATCCTCCAAAGTGTTTCAAGCTCACACAAAAATAGATGGCAGAATTAACTAGTATTTCTGCCTTGACTTGATTTACAGTAAATTGAGACTATAACAATCACCAAATCTTTTAAATACCTGTACTGTAGTCCTACCATAGAGAATGATTACTCATGGCTGGTGGTAACCGTCTGTGGTATGCGGCGTTGAAGTTCCAAGGGGAGATTCGAGATGGAGTTGAATCTTGATTCAGGGCGAGTTGATCCTGGCAAGGTCGCCACTTGTGAAGGCTTACTCAGCCCTGAACAACTTCAGACAGTATTACCAAGGCTGGCTCCTCCTCAGGAAAATTAATGAATAGGGAAAAAAAAATAATAACAGACAAACAAAACACTTTATTATATAGAAAAATATAAAATAAAAAACAAAAATGAAATATTAATCCTACATTAAAGAAAATGAAAAATGAAAATGTAAATAACGAATTTAGTGCTAATTTAAAACTTGGGTGTCTGGTGTTGGTGACACTGCGTGTTGTTGAAATTGTTTGCCGTTGCTGATGATAGGGAGGGGGGCGCAGGTGTTGGTTACAACCCACTGGCTAGTTCTTCACAGTATAGCCTTGGTATTTATCCGATGACAGGAAAGCAGGTTCTTTACCACTGCAATGATGAGGGGTTACGCCTGCAATTTCATACAGGGGCACAGGTATTAAATCCAAAAAGGGGAAGTCTCAGGACGTTAGTCCATTCCCATCAGTTCTGCTCGTTGATTGGCAGGGACCCTCCCCTGTCATCCAATCTGGAAAGATAGACAGGTTACCCACTGCTTAAGAAAAACACTCTCCATGATAAGTACAATACCCAAAAGATGTGGTGATTATTACAACAGTCAACCTAGAGCAAGACTGAAAGGACTAAGTTTATTATTGGTCAAAAGTGAAGCTTTCAAACAATAAATCCACTAGAATACATGGCAGGCATGTACTTACAGTAGTGCTGGGAGCTGTGAGTCTAGTGATTACTGTTTGGACCTGAGCCCCACACGTCACCTTTTCGGGGAGGGGGGAAGAAGGAGGGGAAGGGATAGCGGGAGCTAGACTGACCCTACCTTAACAAGCAGCCGGCAGTCAAACTATCACTTTAGGGGTGGGGGAAAAAAGGCGGGAATAACGGGAGCTTGACTTACCCTACCTTAACAAGTAGCCGGCAATGAAACTATTGTTACTATATACTCCCTCTCTACTCCTATCTATTGAACTTTTCCCTCACAGGATACTTTTTTTGGTTATGTGTTGGATATGGGTGCTGAAATTCAGGTTGTTGTCAAGGTATAGGCCTAGGAATTTGCCCTCATTGTCTGGTAATTAGAGTGTTGTCGATCTTAATGTTAATTTGTGCATCTCCTGCTCTGCTACCAAACATAATATAGTAGGTTTTGTCAGTGTTAAGCGTAAGTTTATTGGCTGTCATCCAAGTCGATATTTTGATCAGCTCCTCGTTAACAATGGTGTTGAGGGTGGCAAGATTAGGGTGAGAGATGACATAAGTCGCGTCGTCAGCAAAGAGAATGGGTTTCAGGTGTTTGGATACGTTTTGGAAGATCATTGATGTATATGAGGAAGAGCAGGGGACCAAGGACACTTCCCTGCGGAACTCCAGTATCAAGTGGCCGTGTTGTTGATGCTGTGCCTTTAATGGTGACATACTGATACCTATTAGTAAGGTAAAATTTGAAATAAGCATGCGCATGGCCTCTTATACCGTAATGGTCAAGTTTGTGGAGTAGGATGTCGTAGTCTACTGTGTCAAAAGCTTTTCTTAGGTCAATAAAAATTCCTAGTGGATATTCCTTATTTTCCAATGCTGTGTAAAGCAGATCTAGCATTTTTATGATTGCATCATTAGTGCTTTTATTTTTTCTGAATCCAAATTGGCAGGGGTTGTGTATGTTTTGTGCCGTTATAAACGATTATAGTCTCCTGTGCACGAGTTTCTCAAAGATTTTGGATAGCAATGGTAAGTTTGATATTGGCCTATAGTTGTTTAAGTCTGTAGGGTCACCACCTTTATGTACTGGTGTAACCCTTGCCATCTTGAGTAGTTTCGGGAAGGTGCTAGTTTCTAGTGACTTGTTAAAAAGTAATGAAATAGCATGCGAAAGGACATGGGCCGCTCTTTTGTACAGTAATGGTGTATGGTATCAGCTAGTGCAGTGAAGCAACACCTCACAGTGAGGTGCTACCTAACACAGTGAAGCAACACCTCACAGTGAGGTGTTACCTAACACAGTGAAGCAACACCTCACAGTGAGGTGCTACCTAACACAGTGAGGCAACACCTCGCAGTGACGTGCTACCTAACGCAGTGAAGCAACACTTCACAGTGAGGTGCTACTTAACAAAGTGCAGCAACACCTCGCAGTGAGGTGCTACCTAACAGTGTGAGGCAACACCTCACAGTGAGGTGCTACATAACACAGTGAGGCAACACCTCACAGTGACCTGCTCCCTAACGCATTGAAACAACACCTCACAGTGAGGTGCTACATAACACAGTGAGGCAACACCTCAGAGATTGCAAAAAGGACTTGGGGGTTATGATAAGCAGCAACCTTCAACCCAGACAACAGTGCCTAGGCGTACGTAATAAAGCAAACAGATTACTGGGATTTATATCAAGAAGGGTAAGCAACAGAAGTACAGAGATTATACTACAGCTTTATTCAACATTAGTAAGGCCTCACTTAGATTACACAGCTCAGTTCTGGTCTCCATATTACAAAATAGATATAAATCCGTAAGAAAACATTCAGCGAGGAATGACAAAATTAATTCATAGTATTATAAATCTATCTTATGAAAAAGATTGAAGTCCCTTAAATTACATTCATTTGTAAAACGAAGAATGAGGGGAGACATGATCGAAGTGTACAAGTGGAAGATGGGTTTTAAAAATGGGGATACCCATGAATGGTTCAGAGAACCGACAGGTTGATAAATTAGACACATG
The DNA here is from genome assembly GCF_026875155.1 of Cherax quadricarinatus. Classification (NCBI taxonomy): domain Eukaryota; kingdom Metazoa; phylum Arthropoda; class Malacostraca; order Decapoda; family Parastacidae; genus Cherax; species Cherax quadricarinatus. The sequence goes on along the minus strand of NC_069455.1, from coordinate 33,225,751 downwards.
TGCAACACTTAAGTATCTTTAATGAGGAAACGTTTCGCACCACAGTGGCTTCATCAGTCCATGCAAAGGAGAACGGTAAAGAACAGGAGGAATTTGAGGAAATCAGTCCCTCAGCCTTGGGTCGATGTGGTCAATCCATCAATCTTGAAAAGAATAAAGCATACGTGCGAAGAAGTAGCTTATAAACCATACCACGGGCGGGAACAGAACCCGCGATCAGAGAGTCTCAAAACTCCAGACCGTCGCGTTAGCCACTGGACCAGCTAGCCACAATAAGATTCATCCAACTAGATATATTTCTACACCATAGGAAGGCTAGCATAAGAACATAAGAACATAAGAAAGGAGGCACACTGCAGGAGGCCTGTTGACCCATACTAGGCAGGTCCTTTACAATTCATCCCACTAACAAAACATTTGCCCAACCCAATTTTCAATGCCACCCAAGAAATAAGCTCTGATGTGAAAGTCCCACTCAAATCCAACCCCTCCCACTCATGTACTTATCCAACCTAAATTTGAAACTACCCAAAGTCCCAGCCTCAATAACCCAACTAGGTAGACTGTTCCACTCATCAACTACCCTATTTCCAAACCAATACTTTCCTATGTCCTTTCTAAATCTAAACTTATCTAATTTAAATCCATTACTGCGGGTTCTCTCTTGGAGAGACATCCTCAAGACCTTATTAATATCCCCTTTATTAACACCTATCTTCCACTTATACACTTCGATCAGGTCTCCCCTCATTCTTCGTCTAACAAGTGAATGTAACTTAAGAGTCTTCAATCTTTCTTCACAAGGAAGATTTCTAATGCTATATATTAATTTAGTCATCCTACGCTGAATGTTTTCTAACGAATTTATGTCCATTCTGTAATATGGAGACCAGAACTGAGCTGCATAATCTAGGTGAGGCCTTACTAATGATGTATAAAGCTGCAGTATGACCTCTGGACTTCTGTTGCTTACACTTCTTGATATAAATCCCAGTAATCTATTTGCCTTATTACGTACGCTTAGGCATTGCTGTCTTGGTTTAAGGTTGCTGCTCACCATAACCCCCAAGTCCTTTTCGCAATCTGTATGGCTAAGTTCTACATCATTTAACTTATAAGTACTAGGGTTATGGGCACTCCCGAGCTTCAGAACCTTGCATTTATCTACATTGAACTGCATCTGCCACTTTCTGACCAAGAATAGAGTTTGTTTAAATCCTCCTGAAGTTCCATAACATCTACGTTTGAATCAATTATCCTACCTATCTTTGTGTCATCGGCGAATTTGCTCATATCACTAGTAATTCCCTCATCAAGATCATTGATATATATTATAAACAACAACGGGCCCAAGACTGATCCCTGTGGAACGCCACTTGTTACAGATCCCCACTCGGATTTAACCCCATTTATGGACACTCTCTGCTTCCTGTCAGTGAGCCATGACTCGATCCACGAGAGCACTTTTCCCCCAATGCAATGAGCTGCCACTTTCTTTAACAGTCTATGGTGCGGAACTCTATCAAAAGCCTTACTAAAATCTAAGTAAACAATATCAAATTCTTTATCGTGGTAAACAGCCTCAAAGCTTTACTGAAGAAAGTTAATAAATTAGTTAGACAAGACCGGCCTCTTGTGAATCCATGCGAGTATCATTAATCAAGCTATGCTTATCGAGATGGCTTCTTATAATCTCAGCTATAATTGACTCTAGTAATTTGCCTACAATTGAGGTCAGGCTTTTTGGGCGGTAATTTGACGGTAACGACTTGTCCCCTTTTTTTTTCAAAATAGGAATTACATTAGCCATCTTCCACATATCAGACACTACACCTGTTTGAAGAGATAAATTAAAATATTAGAAAATGGTTCACAGAGTTCCATTTTGCATTCCTTAAGAACCCTTGTAAAAACCTCATCGGGCCCCGGCGACTTATTTTTGCTTCAGTCTGTCTATCTGCTTCACAACCATTTCACTAGTGACTGTGATGTTACAAAATTTTTATCCTCTTCTAGCCCACTATAAAAATTAATTACTGGAATTTTTGTTAGTGTCTTCCTGTGTAAAAACTGAGAGAAAATAATTATTAAAATCGAGCACATTTCATTCTCTTTGTCAGTAAGGTGCCCATAGTTATTTTTAAGGTGACTAATTTATCTCTAACTTTTGTTCTATAGACCTGGAAAAAACTTTTTGGGTTAGTTTTAGAATCCCTAGCAACTTTAATTTCATAGTCCCTTTTAGCTTTTCTTATCCCCTTTTTAATGTCCCTCTTAATGTCAATATACTGATTCATAAGATGACCCTCACCTCTTTTGATACGCCTATAAATTCCTTTCTTATGCCCTAGTAGATATTTTAGCCTATTATTCATCCATTTTGGGTAATTTCTATTTGATCTAATTTCTTTATATGGGATAAACGTTCTTTGAGCAGCATGTATAGTGTTCAGAAAACTGTCATATTGATAGCTCACTTCGTTACCCCAATGATAGCTCACAAATTCAGGCAGGTGAGGTGCAGCAATCGTAGGTGGTATCACATTTGTCCAGTGTGATACCCAAGGAGACAAGAATCACAGGAAGAACTGAAAGCCATAAAGGAAATTGAAAAAAGCCCAAACTACTTTTTCTCTTATGAGAAATCTAAGGGGAAAAACAACATCTAGTGTTGGGCCCCTGCTTAGACGGGATGGTACATACACAGATGATAGCAAGAAATGAGTGAGATACTAAAGTCCCAATATGACTCAGTGTTCAGCGAGCCACTGCCCAGACTAAGGGTCGACAACCCAGATGAATTCTTTATGAACGAAGTCCAAAATTTGGACATCCCAAAAATCTCGGATATTATCCTAACTCCACAAGACTTTGAAGAGGCAATAAATGACATGCCCATGCACTCTGTCCCAGGCCCAGACTCATGGAACTCCGTGTTCATCAAGAATTGCAAGAACCCCTTAACGCGTGCCTTCAGCATTTCATGGAGAGGGAGGATGGTCACAGGGGTCATCCCACACACACTAAAAGCAAAAGACAGCCGCAATCCACAAAGGTGACAGTAAAGCAATTGCAAAGAACTACAGACCGATAGCACTAACATCCCATTTCATAAAAATCTTTGAGAGGGTTTTAAGAAGCAAGATCGCCAACCACTTAGATACCCATCAATTACACAACCTAGGGCAACACGGGTTTAGAGCAGGTCGCTCCTGCCTGTGCCAGCTACTGGACCACTATGACAAGGTCCAGGATGCTGTAGAGGATAAACAAAATACAGATGTAGTATACACAGGCTTTGCAAAAGCTTTCGACAAGTGTGACCATGGTGTAATAGGGCACAAAATGCGTGATAAAGGAATAACAATAAAAGTTGATAGATGGTTCTATAACTTCTTTACAAATAGAACACAAAGAGTAATAGTAAACAGAGTAAAGTCCCAGGCAGCCACGGTAAAAAGCTCTGTTCCACAAGGCACAGTACTCGCGCCCATTCTATTCCTTATTCTCATTTCTGACATAGACAGAGATGTAAGTCATAGCTCCGTGTCTTTCTTTGCAGACGACACCCGGAATACCATAGCAGTGACCTCCATGGAAGACACCGCAAGACTCCAAGCGGACATCAACCAAATCTTCGAATGGGCTACTCAAAACAATATGAAGTTCAACGAGGAGAAATTTCAACTACTCAGATATTGGAAACTTGAGGAAATTAAAAATGTATCAGGGTATACGACAAATTCTAACCATACAATAGAGCGGAAAAGTAATGTGAAGAACCTGGAAGTGATAATGTCAGAGAACCTCTCCTTCAAAGACCACAATAATGTATCTTCCTCATCTGCTAGGAAAATGGTAGGATGGATAATGAGAACCTTCAAAACTAGGGACGCCAAGCACATGATAATTCTCTTCAAATCGCTTGTGCTCTCTAGGCTGGAATACTGCTGTACACTAACAGCCCCCTTCAAGGCTGGCGATATTGCAGACCTGGAGAGTGTACGAAGAACTATCACGGCACATATAAGCACGATAAGGCACTTAATTTACTGGGAACGGTTGAAAGTTCTTAATCTGTATTCCCTGGAACGCAGGCGAGGGAGATACATGATAATATACACTCGGAAGGTCCTGGAGGGATTGGCACCAAACCTTCACACGAAAATCACTCCCTATGAAAGCAAAAGACGGCAGGAGATGCAGCATTCCCCCAATGAAAAGCAGGGGCTCAACGAGTACATTGAGATACAGCACAATAAGTGCCAGGGGTTCAAGACTGTTCAACTGCCTCCCAGCCTACATAAGGGGGATTACCAATAGACTCCTGGCTGTCTTTAAGAAGGCACTGGACAGGCACCTCAAGTCAGTACCTGACCAACTGGGCTGTGGTTCATACCTCAGCTTGCATGCGGCCAGTAGTAACAGGCTGGTTGATCAGACCCTGATCCATCGTGATACCTGGTCTCAGGCTGAGCCGCGGGGGCGTTGACCCCCGAAACCCTCTCCAGGTAAACTCCAGGTAAAGGTTAGGCAAGTTAAGGCGGTAGACATGAAACACTAAATTACAGTCCAGTGTCACTGACATGTATAGTCTGCAAAGTAATTGAGATTATTAGAAGAATAGTGGTGGAGCACCTAGAATGGAATGAGCTTATCAGAGACGGTCAGCACGGTTTCAGGGACGGGAAATCCTGTGTCACAAACCTACTGGAATTCTATGACAGGCTGACAGTCGTAAAGCAAAAGAGAGAGAGGGGGGGGGTAGGTTGCGTTGTCTTGGACTGAGAGAAGGCGTTTGACACAGTTCCCCACCAGAGATTAGTGCAAAAGCTGGGGGATCAAGCAGGGATAACAGGGAAGGCACTGCAGTTGCTAAGGGAATACCTCTCAGGAAGACAACAGCTAGTCAAGGTATGCGGTGAGGTGTCGTAGTGGGCGCCTGTGACGAACGGGGTTTCGCAGGGGTCAGTCCTATGACCGGTGTTGTTTCTGGTATTTGTGAAAGACATGACGGAAGAAATTAACTCAGAAGTGTCCCTGTTTGCAGATGATGTGAAGTTGATGAGTAGAATTCAATGGGCCGAGAACTAGGTAGAACTTCAAAGAGATCTGGACAGGCTGGAGACCTGGTCTAGCAGCTAGCTCCTGGAGTTCAACCCTACCAAATGCAAAGTCATGAAGATTGAAGAAGGGCAAGAAAGTCTGCAGAGTACAGTCTGTGGGGCCAGAGACTATGATCCTTACTCATGGAAAAAGATCTCGGAGTATAATACTGGGCACATCTGAGGCGACCATCAACCAAATAACTGGCATGCAAAGGATGCGTAACCTTTATTCGGCACATGTACACACCCTCATTGAAAGGCTATCTCCCCAACCAGCGAACCAGTACTCAGGTTCATCCAGTGAGACGGTGGTTCTAGCAATCGTAGAGGTGTTGTGGGCACCACCCGCCTGTCTACCCTTGTCATTTCCATACTAAAGCTGCTTGAGCACGGCTGTCCATTCTGTCTCCAGGCTGTGTCTTAGCCTTGCCTAAACAGTGTTGTACACATACATTTCCAACTGTATATAGTGTACATACCTGTAAATATCCACATTGCTCTTGGTGAAGGAAAATATATTTCAGTCACTCAGCTGTGTTTGTTCTGCTCCTTGTTCCCCTTTACACCCAGGATAAAGAATAACAGACCTTATTGTCCTTGGGTTGAAACACACACACACACACACACACACACACACACACACACACACACCTACACACACACCTACACACACACACGCACACACACACACACACACAAACACATACACACACAAACACACACATACACACACACACAAACACACACACACACACACATACACACACACACGCACAAACACACACAAACACACATACACACACATACACGCACACACACAAACACACACCTACACACACACTACACACACACATCTACACACACACCTACACACACACACCTACACAAGCACACACAATAGAGCGATGGTTGACACACTGGCTGCAGTGGCCAGAAGAGCTCATGCATGCAGGGCAAAGTTCCTGATCATGGGCGACTTTAACCACAAGGAGATCGAATGGGAGAACTTGGAGCCACATGGGGGCCAAGGCACATGGACAGCTAAGATGATGGAGGTGGTACTGGAAAACTTCATGCATCAACACGTAAGGGACACTACAAGAGAGAGAGGAGAGGATGAACCAGCAAGACTGGACCTAGTATTCACCTTGAGTAGTGCAGATATTGAGGACATCACATATGAAAGACCCCTTGGGGCCAGCGATCATGTGATTTTAAGCTTCGAATACACAGTAGAGCTACAAGTGGACGGGGAAGCAGGAAGGCCAGGACGAATGAAACCAAACTACAAGAAAGGGGACTACACGAGAATGAGGAACTTCCTGAACGGGGTTCAGTGGGACAGAGAACTGGCAGGGAAGTCAGTTAATGAGATGATGGAATATGTAGCAACAATGTGCAAGGAGGATGAGGAGAGGTTTGTACCCAAGGGTATCAGGACTAATGAAAAAGCCAGCATGAGCCCATGGTTCATCCAAAGGTGCAGGGAGGCAAACCCAAGTGTGCTAGGGAATGGAAGAAATACAGAAGGCAAAAGACCCAGGAGAATAAGGAGAGCAGTCGTAGAGCCAGAAACGAATATGCACAGATAAGAAGGGAGGCCCAACGACAATATGAAAACGACATAGCAGCGAAAGCCAAATCTGACCCAAAACTGTTATACAGCCACATCAGAAGGAAAACAACAGTCAAGGACCAGGTAATCAGGCTAAGGAAGGAAGGAGGAGAGACAAGAAATGACCATGAAGTAAGTGAGGAACTCAACAAGAGATTTAAAGAAGTGTTCACAGAGGAGACAGAAGGGGCTCCAGAAAAACAGAGAGGTGAGGCACACCACCAAGTGCTGGACACAGTACACACAACCAAGGAAGAAGTGAAGAGGCTTCTGAGTGAGATAGATACCTCAAAGGCAATGGGGCAGGATAACATCTCTCCATGGGTCCTGAGAGAGGGAAAAGAGGCGCTATGTGTACCCCTAACAACAATATTCAATACATCTATCGAAACAGGGAGATTGCCTGAGGCATGGAAGACAGCAAATGTAGTCCCAGTCTTTAAAAAAGGAGACAGACATGAAACAATAAACTACAGACCAGTGTCACTAACATGTATAGTATACAAACTCATGGAGAAGATTGTCAGGAGAAGAGTGGTGGAACACCTAGAAAGGAATGATCTCATCAACAGCAGCCAACATGGTTTCAAGGACGGGAAATCTTGTGTCACAAACCTACTGGAGTTCTATGACATGGTGACAGCAGTAAGACAAGAGAGAGAGGGGTGGGTGGATTGCATTTTCTTGGACTGCAAGAAGGCGTTTGACACAGTTCCACACAAGAGATTAGTGCAAAAACTGGAGAACCAAGCTGGGATAACAGGGAAGGCACTACAATGGATCAGGGAATACTTGTCAGGAAGACAGCAGCGAGTCATGGTACTTGGCTAGGTGTCAGAGTGGGCACCTGTGACCAGCGGGGTCCCACAGGGGTCTGTCCTAGGACCAGTGCTGTCTCTGGTATTTGTGAACGACATGACGGAAGGAATAGAATCCGAAGTGTCCCTGTTTGCAGATAACGTGAAGTTGATGAGAAGAATTCATTCGATCGAAGACCAGGCAGAACTACAAAGGGATCTGGACAGGCTGCAGACCTGGTCCAGCAATTGGCTACTGGAGTTCAACCCCACCAAGTGCAAAGTCATGAAGATTGGGGAAGGGCAAAGAAGACCGCAGACAGAATACAGTCTAGGGGGCCAGAGACTACAAACCTCACTCAAGAAAAAAGATCTTGGGGTGAGTATAACACCAGGCACATCTCCTGAAGCGCACATCAACCAAATAACTGCTGCAGCATATGGGCGCCTAGCAAACCTCAGAACAGCATACCGACATCTTAATAAGGAATCGTTCAGGACCCTGCACACCGTGTACCTTAGGCCCATATTGGAGTATGCGGCACCAGTTTGGAACCCACACCTAGCCAAGCATGTAAAGAAACTAGAGAAAGTGCAAAGGTTTGCAACAAGACTAGTCCCAGAGCTAAGAGGTATGTCCTACGAGGAGAGGTTAACTGAAATCAACCTGACGACACTGGAGGACAGGAGAGATAGGGGGGACATGATAACGACATACAAAATACTGAGAGGAATTGACAAGGTAGACAAAGACAGGATGTTCCAGAGATGGGACACAGCAACAAGGGGACACAGTTGGAAGTTGAATCACAGGGATGTTAGGAAGAATTTCTTCAGCCATAGAGTAGTCAGAAAGTGAAATAGTTTGGGAAACGATGTAGTGGAGGCAGGATCCATACATACCTTTAAGCAGAGGTATGATAATGCTCACTTTTCAGGGAGAGTGACCTAGTATTATTATTATAATCAAGGGGGAAGCGCTAAACCCGGAGGATTATACAGCGCCTGGGGGGGGGATATGTGGAAGGCATTCAGGCTTAATTCGGGGAACTGGAGCACAGATCCAATTCCCTAAATCAAGAGCCCCTCACCAACATCAAGGAACCTTCCTTGAGGGGAGTGACCTAGTAGCGATCAGTGAAGAGGCGGGGCCAGGAGCTTGGACTCGACCCCAGCAACCTCAACTAGGTGAGTACAACTAGGTGAGTACACATACACACCTACACACACACACACACACACATGCTCTCGCACCACTTATGGCAAACAATAACGAGGGGGAGATTATGACTCAGAATACTTAAACACTGACGAAGTTGGAGCAAGACTGAAAATCACAAAACTTGTGTGAATAAGCTGAAGGGATATTTGAAAACTCTTCATATTAAAGATGGTAAAAAGAAATAAAAAGTAAATGAAGCTTACATAATACATACTAGAGCCAGAACCAAGAACAACAACCTCATCTCCAAGGAACTTAAACATGTAGTTAAAAACAAATACATTTCTCCTATTGCTTCAGTAATTATAAATGTATTTTAAGTCACAAAGACAGTGGCTTAATCATATTGTTAACGCTCACTATAAAATTAATAAACTTTTGTGAAACATTTGAAGATATTAAAAGTTCCCAAAAAAGACTTGAATTGTCTATGTCTTGTCTTTTGTTTCATTAAATATTTTTTTAATATTCACTATATTTGTAATATTTTCGTTTTCGTGTCCATAAAGTACACTTAGTTAACTTTTGTTCTTAATTAATTACAGAAGACAATGTTGTCTTACTTGGTATATTAACATATAATTTGCAGTCAAGTTTATTATCTTATTTTTTCCACACTTTTCATTTTATTATTTAATAATAAGTTACCCACTTACATGTCAATAGCAGCAATAAAATGTGTACTTTTTCCTATAATTTTTTCTTCCTGAACCTTCGTTTCTTATCACAGTTGTGCCAACACTCCTCGAAATTATTTTCGGTATAAAGACATATATGTGATAGAACATTAACTACATCCTTAGTGTCTTTGTCTGATACTACAAGAACACTGTCATCTGCTTGCAATGTAAGTTAGTATTTAACACTTATGTTATTATTTACATTGGGCAGAAAAAGTACGGATCCCAAAATACTTCCTAGTGTTGACTTCATTTAACTGTTCTAGCTTAAGTCCCTCATTGTTTCTTGTATAAAAACCATCACAAAATATTCAGTCCTGAATAAAAAACACTAACCAGCTGTGCCTGGATGTGTAGTGGAACAAGAGGTAAAGCGAGGGGGAGGGAGCAGCCTTGTGGGTCGGTCTGTAGACGGATGGGTGGGTGGGCGTGTGGATGGGAACACAGGCGGGTAAGTATATGTGGATGAACATCTGCGTGGGCAGGTGGGTGTGCATCTGTGCTAGTGTGTTGCTGTTATTCCCAGAAAGTTGACAGGGAACCAGCGAATAACTTAGTGCGCAGGTGAACGCTTGTGCATGTAGTCAAGGTTCTGGGTCAGTGTGTGCGCATGCGAACAGATGATCCTGTGCTTGTGGTGTGTCCAAAACAAAGAAATTTCAATAATAAATAAAAAGAAAGCTTTACGCTGTAAAAGACCTACTAATTTACAGATTCAATCACACATAAAAGTACAGCTTAAATGTTTTGGAAAACATTGCAATTATTGAAACTGTTGACAAGTTGGCCACATATAGTGAATTTTGAAGTATAAAGTGCAGGGAGGTGGTGTTGCCTCACTTATAAGGTAGCACCTTACTGTCAGGTGTTGCTTCACTGTAAGGTAGCACCTCACTGTCAGGTGTTGCTTCACTGTTTTAGGTAGCACCTCACTGTCAGGTGTTGCTTCACTATGTAAGGTAGCATCTCACTGTCAGGTGTTGCTTCACTATGTAAGGTAGCACCTCACTGTCAGGTGTTGCTTCACTATGTAAGGTAGCACCTCACTGTCAGGTGTTGCTTCACTATGTAAGGTAGCACCTCACTGTCAGGTGTTGCCTCACTATGTAAGGTAGCACCTCACTGTCAGGTGTTGCCTCACTATGTAAGGTAGCACCTCACTGTCAGGTGTTGCCTCACTATGTAAGGTAGCACCTCACTGTGTAAGGTAGCACCTCACTGTGTAAGGTAGCACCTCACTGTCAGGTGTTGCCTCACTGTGTAAGGTAGCACCTCACTGTGTAAGGTAGCACCTCACTGTCAGGTGTTGCCTCACTGTGTAAGGTAGCACCTCACTGTCAGGTGTTGCCTCACTGTGTAAGGTAGCACCTCACTGTGTAAGGTAGCACCTCACTGTGTAAGGTAGCACCTCACTGTCAGGTGTTGCCTCACTGTGTAAGGTAGCACCTATTAGGACCTGCTCTATGCCGCAACAATAGGGAGAATAAATACTTTGTTCTGTTTTTGGTTAGTTTTATTTCCTATCAATTATGAACCTTTATTGGTATCCAGTTAGTGAATTAAAATGACAATTCACTATTATCAATGAAATGAGACTGTACACTGAGGAACGTAAATCTATGTTCAAATCCTCGTGAACGAAGCATAATACAACAATTACTCCATGTTCAAATACCCATGAATCAAGAATAATACAATAATTACAATGAAGAGTCCAAATAAGAACTATTATGGGAACTTTATGGAAGTCAGTCAGTTGTCCTTCTTAAAGAGAAGGGTTATCAGACTCGTGGAATTAACAGCAAAGTTAAAACTATAGACACGATCTAGAATTATTGACCAAGTTAAGATCTGTGGGTTGAAGACCCGATCAGAGTCAGTGCTATGATCTGACTGCCGGTTCAAATGCTCAGTGGTCTGACGTCAGGTCGGTCAGGAGGTAGTGCTAGGCGCCAATTCTGGAACCATCTACCGGACCCTAAAGTAGTGGTTTCCCACTTGCATAACAGAACACAGTAATCAACCTACTATAATACAATATAATATAATATAATAATGCCTAATGAATAACATTTTATTGAATACAACCTTGCTTGAGAGTACCTTTGATGATTTATACCATACCCGATATTAATATATAGTCGAACCTGCTTTATCTAGCTAGTAATAAAGTGGTTCGCATTGTCCACATCGCTCTCGGGCCGTGCAGACAGACTGTGCAGTAGCTCCCGAATCATCTGGCTTTCTGCGCAGTTTTCATATTCGTCTCTCAACTCTTGAGTAGAGAGGACGTACTTGGAACTGCGCTCTGACCCCTGGTGGCAGGTGACAGTTTTTTCATCATGGCGGAGAGTGGCCGCAGACGTGTGAACACTGTCTGTTTGGAATTAGTGAGGGGCATGCTTACTGCCCAGAATACCAACATATTGCTGACGGCGATATTGCGGGATACGTACGGTATCGCTAATGAAGATCTTTATGGAGTCTCGCTGAATGGTGTGGCACGCATTTTCGTCAAGTTCCGGCTGAGCAGTACATATGACAACATGGTGGCCAAGTATCAGGACGTGGTTAAGACGGTTACCCCTGGCGTTAGTGTCCGTCTTCATGACGTATCAAGATTCTACAACTGGGTCAAGGTGCGTAATGTACCTTTCGAGGCGGATGAAAGTAATTTATGGCAGGTGTTTGGACGATATGGGACGATCCACATGGCGACATTGGGACGTTGGCGAGTTGGGCCACTAGTTGGCTTCCCTGAAGAGACGTTTTCCCTGGAAATATCCCTAAGGCATCCTATTCCATTTTATGTGGGAATGGAGGACTTCCGGACTCAGGTGTACGTAACATACACAGGTCAGAGGCGTACGTGCCGTGTGTGTGGGGCGTACGACCACATAGCGCCGACTTGTCCAACGAGACGTGGGAAACCTGAAGCTGAGGCGGGATCCGATGGTACTATGGAACAACTGACTTATGCAACGGCAACGCAACGTAAGCCTTTGTCACGGGAGGCGTGGAGTGTGGAGGTGGAGAGGGAGGGGGCGTCGTCGCCTGAGTATGACACTCACTGGACTTGACGAGGACGTAGGCTTGGTGTCGGCGAAGAGTGGTGAGAAGTCTGCAATTGCACACCATGTTTTGGAAGCTACAATTCAGGAGGCCCTGGACGGCTTACTGGATGTTTCGGTCAATGCTGGCTTGGATGATGTGAGTGTAGAGGCTGAGGTGGGTGGCCTCAATGAGAAGGTTGTGAGTGATGAGGGGCGGGTCCAAAGTGTGGCAGTGGAGGTTCACAGGGAAGATGCCCAGGAGGAGGCGAAGCGTGAGAAGCATGGCTCTCGCAAGAGGACGGCTGTCATTTCTGATAGTGAGGATGTTTTGACGCCTGGGCAAAGGACGGGGAAGAAAACCTGGCATGATCTAACGCCTAAAGAGATAGGTGGTTTAAAGAATGTAGAGCGTGAGCAAGGGGAAGGTGATGGGAAGTGTGGGGGGCGGGGTGGGGTTTCTCGCCAGGGTTCTAAGTGTGTTAGGGTGTCTAAGGGAAAGCCCTCATTAAGGCCTTCAGGTGTCTTACTTTACACATTGTCTGCATCGCTCTTGGGCCGTGTAGACCCCCTTTCCTGATGCTCCTCAGTAACCTGACAGCAGTGGTACGAGGAGGTGTTGTTGTGTCTCTGTTGACACCGCTGGAAAATTACTGGTGTTAAGATAGCGGTTTGTCATCGCAGACGCATCAATACTATTGGTATTGAACTGCTTCGAGGTGCGATTACACCTAGTTCAGCTCAGATACTCTTACCCAAGATAATCGGGGAGACATATGGCATTCAAGACGGTGAACTGTATGGGGTAGCGTTGAATGGAGCGCATAGAATATTTGTGAAACTGCTTGCTGCGACAGTTTATGAATCGGTGGTTATGCGCTTTCAAGATGTGTGTTTTGACGTTACGCCTGCTGTGCGTGTGAGACTGGTAGACGTGTCTCGATATTATACCTGGATAAAGTTGCGGAATGTCCCCTTTGAGGCGAACGAAGCTGACATCAGAAACGTATTTGAGAAATATGGGACCGTGCATTCTGCCCAGCAGGATAAGTGGTTGATGGGTGCCTTCGAAGGTATGCTGGAAGGTACTTTCAGTCTTAAAATGACGTTGCGGCAACCCATACCATCATACGTGTATCTTCAAGATTTTAGGACACAGGTAATGGTTTTATATCCTGGACAACGGCGTACATGTCGCATTTGTGGAGAGTATGACCACATAGCGGCGGCATGCGAGAACAGACGCGTGACCAAACCTGTGCAAGAAGAGGTAGCCGCGGTCACACGTGGTGAAGGTGAGCATCGATCATCAGAGGAAGGGCGTGGTCGTTTGTGGAGTGAGATGGTGGAACAGGCTTTTCGAAATGAGAGTCCTCCCCTCAGCTCCCTGCACCTGAGTCGTTGCCGATACCATCTGCTGGATTGGTACCCCGAAATGACGTGTTAAATATAGGGGAGGAATTGGACGAAGCTTTAAAGACCTTGTCACCACCTGTGGTGGAAGCTCCGTCTACGAATGACTTAGCTGGAGACTTTTTGAGTCCAGATTGTAAACAATATGAGACTCAGCGGAATGACGGCGAGACTGAGACATCGGGGGACTTCATACCTCACTGTAAAGTTGATGTTGAGGTACACCATGAGGCTTCCTCAGACCTTGACATGGAGGATAAGAACGTTACGAGGTAACGAGCAGCTACGTCAGGTTCAGATGACGTACTGACGCCAGCACAGAGGACTGGGAAGAAAACTGAGAGGATGGGAGGGGGGGGGGGGTCATGTGGGACGCCATCAAAAGAAGGGAGGCGAATGGGAAAGTTTACGTAAAAAAAAACCCATAAAAATAACAATTCAAGTGGGAAAAAACGGGGGGGAAAGGGCAAGGGGGGAAAATAAACGGCCTTTAGTGTATGACTGCTAAGGGTTAAGGGTTTTATGTGCAAAACTAAAGAGAGTTTGGGTTTAAAAAAATTTTCTTAGCAAACAAAAGGTTGATGTTTTTCCCTTCAAGAAACAAATTCAAAAGGGGGGAATTTTGGAGGTTGCAGGTTTAACGTACTGCCCCTCCCCGACTATCCGTTTGAAAGGGTGTGGGGTCTTTTAAAAAAGGGAACGGTTTTCGTTTGTATTGCAGAAAAATGGGGGGTGGGGGGGAGGGTGTTGAGAGTGAGGGAACTTGGATGGGAAACGTTACCCTTTAGAAAGTGTTACGCCCCGCGGGAAAGCCGAAGGGACGAAGGATTTTGTTGTGAGGGCCTTTTTTATTTTTTTTTCGTGGACTTCCGGGGTTCGATAGTGGGGGGTGACTGGAACTGTGTTATCGGCGGCGACGTCGAACCCAAGGGGGGGGCATATTCTGCCCTCACAGAATTTGTTAGGGATGTTAAATTACATGAGTGTTTGGGGGGAGGGGTGGAAAAGGAGCAACTTTAAAGAAGGGGAAAAGCCAAGGTTTGGACAGAGGTAAAGTGAAAGCTTCCACCCGTAACAAAATTAGACGTATTACCAAGGGTGGCTCCCCCCCAGGGAAAATTTAAAGAATAGAAAAAGAAAAAATAACAGACAAACTAAACACTTTATTATATAAAAATATAAAAAAAAAACACTTAAAAAAAAATATTATTCTACATTTAAAGAAAAGAAAAAAAAAGAAAAAAATAAATGATAATGAATTCAAAGTAAAAAAAAATGTTTAAACGTGGTGCTGGGGGTTGGTGACCCCCTGCGTGTTTTTGAAACATACCGTTGCTGAGAGGGAGGGGGGGGGGAGTCGCGGGTTTTGGTGAAAACCCACCGGTCGTTCTTCACAGATTCTTTTAGCGTCAATAACCTCCAGATGAGGGGAAAGAGTTTTTTCCACTGAAATGAGAGGGGTTTACCTGCTATTTGCATACACAAACAGGAAGGGATCCAATTTGGGGACGTCTCAGAAGTTGTCCATCCCTTATTCTACGCGTTGATTAGCAGGTATCCTCTCTGAAGATTACCCACTGCTTAAAAATCACCTTCCAGATAAGTAAAATACTTAAAAGATGTGTTGATTTTTAAAACTTGACCTATCAAGACTGAAAGGACTAATTTAATATTGGTCAAAAGTGAACTTTCAACCAATAATCCACTAAAATATGATCACGTATTTCATTTGTTTTTGGGGGGCTGTGAGTCGAGTGTTTACTGTTTACCCGGAGCCCACACGTCCTTTTCCGGGGGGGGAGGGGGGGGGAAGGGATAGTGGGGGTAGATGACCCTACCCTTAACAAAAACCCCGGGAATCAAACTACACTTTGGGGGGGGGGAAAAAGGGGGGGGGAATAGCGGGAGCAGTACTTACCCTACCTTAACAAGTAGCCAGCAATGAAACTATTGTTCTATCACTCCCTCGCTACCCCTATCTATTAAAACTTTTCCCTCATACCCCCCCAACCAAGACTTATAGTCAAGGAGTATAATAAGAATGGGCGAGGAAAAAGTTCAAACATGTGGAAGTCGCGTAAGGCAACAAATCTTCTACTGACTGTCACGACTTAACCACTCAGAGAAATAATTGGATGAACCATTGATATACATAATATGGAACTTTAAAAAGCCTGGAGTGCCAATGTCCACCACAAGAGGCGACTGTTGGTTCCCTTAAAAGTTTCTAGGTATATCAAAGGTTTGTGGTCCATTTCTAAAATGAATTCTTATCCCAGCAAATATAATTTAAGTTTGGAGATACCCCACACAAGGGCCAAACATTCCTTTCCATGGTGGAGTATCTCGTTTCTGCAGGAAGGAGTTTCCGGCTTAGGAAGCATACAGGGAAGGGAGTACCATCATGGTATTGTAATAGCACTGCACATAAGCCAGTATTGGAGGCATCAGTTCTCAAACAAAATGTTTTATTAATATCTGGAATCTTAAGTACAGGGTCTTTCGAGAAGATATTTTTAATCTCATCAAACTTTTCCCGAGCTACGTCGGAAAGTTCAAGAGGTTCCTTCACAGACTTTTTAAAGAAAGTCGGATAAGATGCTTGTAAGATCGTAAGGTTTGGGATAAACCGTTGCATAAAAATTTACAGAACCAAGAAAGCTACGCATGAGCTTCTTGGTTTTGGGGAATTTAATTCTAATAAAGCTTTTATCTTACTGGGGAGAGGCTGCAGAGAGTTATTAGAAAGTATCGTCCAAGATATCTTATCTTGTTATACCCAAGGAAGCATTTCTTCGGCTTGGCAGTGTGAGGCCATGTGAGTGTAACCTACGCAAAACTGATGTTAATGTTTGGTATGTTCGCCCACGTAGATGTCATTACGTAAATGTTATCAAAATAAACTGAAACATTTGGCATATTATCCAAGACCTTTCTCATCAGTCTAACGTAGGTAGCACAGGCAGTTACCAAACCGAAGGGCATAGTTCTATATTGTATCAGTCTTTGGTGTGTAGGAAAAGCGGTGAACTGCTTAGAAGAAGGATCTAACATTACTTGATGATATGCCTGCGCAATATCAATCTCTGAAAAGAAGGAAGCGTCATAAAATTTGTGTAGATCGCTATCTATTAAGGGCATAGGCTCAGCATCCCACCGAGTTATAGCATTAAGGCCTCTGAAGTCAATAGCAAGTCTATATGAATTATCCTAATTCTTAACCATGACTACTGGGGAGCAATATGCAGATACTGAAGGTTCAATGATCTTTAGTTTTAATAATTTGTCTACCTCTCGGTCAAATGCATCCCTAAGGTGAACTGGAACTGGGTATAATTTTCATTTGATAGGATTGTCCGTCACTAAGTCAATCTTATGGACTACCGTGGAGGTAACACCTGGAATATCAGTAAAGACGTCTGAAAAGTTACTCACACATTGAAGTAGTTCATGTCTCTTATGGTCATCCAAAGATTCATTAATATTAATATTGGTTGCGCCCGGGTGGTCAAGAGTCACCAAGTCATGTAGTTCTTCATCATAGTCTAAGTTAGAGGTGTCAATTACGCACACCTTACATTCTTCAGTTGTTTCATCAAGTTCGTGTGGAAAAACTAAGTGAAAGTCATTCAAACAGTTAACCGAATTTCTTCGGTAATATTTCTTAAGGATGTTGATATGATAAAGCTTAGGTTTCCCCTTGACTTCTAGGAGGTAGTCAACTTTCCCACAAATTTTTAATACTACATATGGACCTTTCCATGCTACTAATAATTTATTTGACTTGATAGGCAAAAGTACCAGGACTTCATCCCCTACTTTAAAACTTCTCCTCTGACTTTTTGGAATCAAAATAGGTTTTGTACTGGTCCATGACAAGTGTAAGTTTTCTCGAAACTATGTCAGAGGTCTCCTCAAGTTTGGATCTAAGGTCAAGGAGAAACTGGTAAGAAGACTGAACCTCAGCATTTACCTCCGCATTAGTCCTTAAGTCATGAAGGTTGGCCAATGGGACTCTGGCCTGTCTACCATAGGAGAAGTTCAAAAGGTTGGAAAACCCCAGGGAGTCATTGGGAACTTCCATCATGCAAACATAGCACAGGGGGTGTCGTAAGATTGCCACTCCTTAGTTTAGGGAGCAAAGTTTCCTTAAAATGGACTTGAGAATCGAATGCTGGCGCTCCAATCCTCCATTACAGTTTGGAATGATAGGGTGTTGGTGAAGAGAGGCTTCACTCCCCGAAGTTGGTAGAGTGTTGTTAAGTCTGATGTGAATTGTGTCCCACGGTACAGACAAAATTTCTTAGAGATGCCCACTCTGGAGAAAGATGAACAAAGGGCTTCAGCCCACTCTGTAGTATAGTTATGGTCTTTAAGGGTACAACTTCAGGAAACTCGAAGATAATAACTAATGATAATATATATATATGTTCCCCAGATGAAAGTGGAGCTAAAGGCCAACGATGCAATAGACTATCTTTCAAAGGTTACCGTCAAGATAGGTATTTTGACCATAGGTACTCGCCTGAACCACGGGTGTATTACACTTGGCAAAAAACTTACCGATCTACATAGGAAGTTACATCTTGGACATTATGGGGCCAAAAATAGGTTTCCAGAGAAGAGAAAACTCTCTCTCCTTTAAAAACTCATCGATAAATGTCCGGATTCCCACCGCGCTCCCATGCCCTGCCAAAACCTCACACGCTCCACATTCGTACTACACACATACAATTCACACACGACTTTCAACCGTCTAACTCCAACATAGAGAGAGACCAAATCAACTGACATGTATAGATACCTTTTATCTAATCAAATTTATATGAAAAAGTTTATCCATGGTAAACCTCCCCCTCCCCCCCCCCCGCACACTCCTTGTTACGCTGGCATTCTGGCCAAAATAGACGAGCAAGGGCAAAATTACGCTTGTAACATTGACAAAGGAGGTCTTCGACCTCCCACTCCTCCCCTCTAAAGTCTCCAAAAGTCCAGGAAAAATCAAAGGATGGCAGTAGGAGAAGCCTGGGCTTTGGTCTGAAGCCCACGTCAAGAAATTTATTGGTCCCCCCCCCCACCCTCGGCGGAGATATCCTCCACATTTCATCTAAAAGTGAACCGGTGATCTACTACCTCGCTTTCGAGAGTATCATCATCTGGTTTTTAATCCCACAGGAATCTCACGATGTCATTGTTCTCATCTGAACTTTCGTGGGGACTTCTCTGACATACAGGAAAGAGGATCTGAAAAACACTTAGGTCACCTTTTGGTTATGAAGGTCAACCTCAGAAGGAAGAATGGCACCTTTTTACATTACCTATTAGAACGGAGCAAGAAGTGATGGGAGCTAGTACGGCTTCAGACCACCTGTGAAAACCATTTAGACTAATGTAACAACGGATGGTAGAAAAGTGTCTGTACGCGCCCAAGTAGTCTGAAAAGTATAGCAGGGAATGAGTTTCTTTAAGGTTAGGGACCCTGATTATCGGAAATGACTATACATGTGCATCCAGTGTCTCGTTAAATGGTTAGTTACATTAGGTCCATTAACTGTTCTTGAACAGAAGGGTGCTTGTCATTATGTCTTTAAAACATCTTCCAAACTTTTTGGACCTTCTTTGAAGATACAATCTGGAGTTTATGTCTTAACACCACACAAATGAACAAAACAGGAATGAAAGAAGTCATTTTACTTTCCACTAGAGGCTTCGATTTCTTAAGGCCTGATGAACCTTTGCCCTTAGGGTTCAATCCCTTTAGGTCTTTATAGGAATTGTGAGCCTCAGCATACAGGTCAGCAGCCTCAGCAACTTCCTCAGCTTTAATCAGGTTACGTTCTCTGATGAATGTTCATATCTGATGGGGAAGAGCTGTCAGGAACTGGTCAGCAACCATGAAGTCTCTAAGAGATTCATAACTGCGATAAATTCCTGAACTCTCTATCCAAAAGTCGAACAAACGAAAGAGTGTTACCAGTAACTGCTGAAAGTTCTGGCCAGGCTGTAACCTGGAGTTTACCTGGAGAGAGTTCCGGGGGCCAACGCCCCCGCAGCCCGGTCTGTGACCAGGCTTCCTGGTGGATCAGAGCCTGATCAACCAGGCTGTTGCTGCTGGCTGCATGCAAACCAATGAACGAGCCACAGACCGGCTGGTCAGGAACCGACTTTAGGTGCTTGTCCAGTGCCAGCTTGAAGACTGCCAGGGGTCTGTTGGTAATCCCCCTTATGTATGCTGGGAGGCAGTTGAACAGTCTCGGGCCCCTGACACTTATTGTATGGTCTCTTAACGTGCTAGTGACACCCCTGCTTTTCATTGGGGGGATGTTGCATCGTCTGCCAAGTCTTTTGCTTTCGTAGTGAGTGATTTTCGTGTGCAAGTTCGGTACTAGTCCCTCTAGGATTTTCCAGGTGTATATAATTATGTATCTCTCCCGCCTGCGTTCCAAGGAATACAGTTTTAGGAACATCAAGCGCTCCCAGTAATTGAGGTGTTTTATCTCCGTTATGTGTGCCGTGAAGGTTCTCTGAACATTTTCTAGGTCAGCAATTTCACCTGCCTTGAAAGGTGCTGTTAGTGTGCAGCAATATTCCAGCCTAGATAGAACAAGTGACCTGAAGAGTGTCATCATGGGATTGGCATCCCTAGTTTTGAAGGTTCTCATTACCCATCCTGTCATTTTTCTAGCAGATGCAATTCATACAATGTTATGATCCTTGAAGGTGAGATCCTCCCACATGATCACCCCCAGGTCTTTAACGTTGGTGTTTCGCTCTATTTTGTGGCCAGAATTTGTTTTGTACTCTGATGAAGATTTTATTTCCTCGTGTTTACCATTTCTGAGTAATTGAAATTTCTCATCGTTGAGCTTCATATTGTTTTCTGCAGCTACTGAAAGATTTGGTTGATGTCCGCCTGGAGCCTTGCAGTTTCTGCAATGGAAGACACTGCCATGCAGATTCGGGTGTCATCTGCAAAGGAAGACACGGTGCTGTGGCTGACATCCTTGTCTATGTCGGATATGAGGATGAGGAACAAGATGGGAGCGAGTACTGTGCCTTGTGGAACAGAGCTTTTCACCGTAGCTGCCTCGGACTTTACTCTGTTGACGACTACTCTCTGTGTTCTGTTAGTGAGGAAATTATAGATCCATCGATTGACTTTTCCCGTTATTCCTTTAGCACGCATTTTGTGTGCTATTACGCCATGGTCACACTTGTCGAAGGCTATTGTAAAGTCTGTATACATTACATCTGCATTGTTTTTGTCTTCTAGTGCATCTAGGACCTTGTCGTAGTGATCCAATAGTTGAGACAGACAGGAGCGACCTGTTCTAAACTCATGTTGCCCTGGGTTGTGTAACTGATGGGTTTTAGATGGGTGGTGATCTTGCTTCTTAGGACCCTTTCAAAGATTTTTATGATATGGGATGTTAGTGCTATCGGTCTGTAGTTCTTTGCTGTTGCTCTACTGCCCCCTTTGTGGAGTGGGGCTATGTCTGTTGTTTTTAGTAACTGTGGGACGACCCCTGTGCCCATGCTCCCTCTCCAAAGGATGGAAAAGGCTCGTGATAGGAGCTTCTTGCAGTTCTTGATGAACACGGAGTTCCATTAGTCTTGCCCTGGGGCAGAGTGCATGGGCATGTCATTTATCGCCTGTTTGAAGTCGTTTGGCGTCAGGATAACATCGGATAGGCTTCCATTATCCAAATGCTGTGGCTCTCTCATAAAAAATTCATTTTTATCTTCGACTCTAAAGTCTGGTTAGGGGGCTTGCTAAAAACTGAGTCATATTGGGTTTTTGAGTAGCTCACTCATTTCCTGCTGTCATCTGTGTAGGACCCATTTTGTTTAAGTAGGGGCCCAATACTGGACAATGTTCTCGACTTTGTTTTGGGGCATAGGAGAAGAAATACTTTGGGTTTCTTCGATTTCATTTACGGCTTTTAGTTCTTCCCGCAATTCCTGACTCCTATTTAAAATTCCTTTATCTTAATTCGATGTTTGCTATTTCTCTGACCAGTCTCTCCCTACGCATTTTAGATATATTGACCTCTTTTAGCCGCCTTTTATTCTTTTCCGTCGCCTGTAAAGGGGGCGCCTTTCTCTTTCTATTTACATCTACTCCTCCTTTTTCTTAGAGAGTTACCCTTTTGCAATACATTGAGTGCCACCACTTAATCTGTTCTAGCATAAGTTGGGTCTGTGTTGCTTAGTATATACTTCCCGCTTTGTTCGGTTGGACTTGGTTTTACTTGGTCACCTTTATTTTTTGTTATGGTTAATTTTGTTTAATGCTCCCTCGTTCTAATCTCATTAGTCGTCTGGGCTCCACGCTACATGTCTGAACCCCTCAATTTGTTGTGATCTGGTATATTGTTTTTGATATGGACATTTCTTTTCAGATCATCATTGTTAGTGAAGATGAGGTCTAGTGTATTCTCCGTCTAGCAGGCTCTATTATTTTGCTGGTTTAATTGAATTTTGTGCCAAAATTTTTAAAGCTCGTTTTGGGTGTGAGTTTTCTAGGGGCTGCCCTCCTGGTGTTATTACTGCAACAATTTATTTGCTATATTCCTCTACTTTGGTGGCCTTAAGTTGAAATCCCACAGGAGGGAAGATTTTTGGGTGAGGAGCTGGAAGATTTTTCAGGGCGGGTCAATTTTAACAGCTGATCCTGAATTGCTGGGATGTTGCATCGGAGGATTGTAGACCTACCACAATGACTAGGTTTTGGTTCTCGAAACCTTTACTGCTGAAACTTCCCCCCAACTACATCATTTGAAGCATTAAGCAGTTCTTTGCAAACAAGTGACTCTGCAATGTACAGGCCACCCCCCCCCCTTTGCCTGTTCACTCTGTCACGTCTGTATAGGTTGTAACCTGGGATCCATATTCGTTGTCCAAGTGATCCTTTTGTGGGTCCAGTGAAAACCGCGAACATTGCCTTTGCCTCTGCAAGCAGTCCACGGATGAAAGGTATTTTGTTGTTTGTTGCTGGCTTTAGACCCTGTATATTTGGAAAGAAGAATGTCATCAGACTGGTGGTATTGTTGGTACTGGGGGGGTATTTTTTTCCGGCATTAGCATCTGTATCTGTTGGTTTGGAGATGAGGCCATCGACTGTGGTTCCACTCCAGGAATGACTGGATTTGGTGTACAATTTCTGCTATTTCCTGCCAGTTTTTTTTCCTTCCTGGCACTAAAAAACCTCTCCCTCTTGAGTGGCTGTGGCTACCCAGGTTTTCCCATGGCCTGGATGTTTTGTATCTTTTTGTCCCCTTTAGATGGTGTGCCTGGCAATTTAAGTTATAGTAAATTCTTTCCTGTACTGAAGTGTAGGTTCATATTTCGGGGTGTGTAAAAGCTTATAGGAAGGTGTTTGCATTTTCCTGTTGTATATGGGTCACGGGCAGGACATTTTCTAGGAGTGGTCTTAGTTGCACGTCCCGTCTGTTTTTCCACATTCTCCATGTCTGCAGATACCTAAGTGCATAGTATGTGTACAGGCTTGGGTTTCCGTTTGCCTTGGTTTCTGTGGACTTTATTCCGGTCTTGGGTGCATGTTTCCCTGTTTATTCCTATCCGCCTAGCACCAAACAATGGAGCTCCCACCATTTGTTTTTAGTATATATCCTCTCTATTTTAGTTGACGTCTTCTTGTTTGCTATTTCCTGCGGTATTTCTATGTTTGCAAGTTGGCTTTTATAATCTCTGTGACTACATTTGTTTCCCCAATACGGCCTCCTGTACCCTATGGATAGTCATTTATTTGCTTTCTCCTGCTGGTAATAATTCCCGACTCTACCTGGCAAAAATCTCCAGCTTCACCATTAATGTCTCCCAGGACAAGCACCTCCAGATTCTCCATTACTGTCTCCCCCAGCGACAGCACCTCCAGCTTCACTCCATTACTGTTTCCAGGACTGCACTAATCGGCCCTACATTTTAACTGGACTACCATCGACATCTCCTCAGCCTTTACAGTTTTGACTACATGGACAGTATATGGGCAGTACCATTCAGCCAGACTTTAATGTTCCATTCTGGTGTAGGAAGCTTCCAGGTGGTTTTTAATGTAAGCTGTTGATGTTTATCCTCTGTTGCAACCCTGATTGTTGTTACAATGATTATTATGTATAATAATGTATATACCTTTTCATTTATATGATATATTGCTTATATTTGCGATAATAGCTAAATCGTAAATATATTGCTTTAAATTATTATTTGACTTATGATGTTAGGAATGTTATAAAATGTGCTCAGTTAGTCGTGATTGTCTAAACTATTGTAATTATCGCTTGTCGCTCGTTATACTGCCGGCTTCTGAGCTGCAGTTTGTTTCCACGAGCTATCACGTGATCTCGACCGGGGGGGGGTCCTCTCTCTACGTGAACGTTTTCAGTCTGCTCTAGACTCGCTTTGGTGGTTGGAATGGACACAGATTGTCTGTTTATCATTATTCTTGTTAGTTCTGTAGATCTTTGTTATAAGAACATTGTATAGACTTGGTGATTCTTCGTCGTTGTACTGAGGTCTGTGTGTCGACTTAGAACACTCTGAACTTCTCAGGTCTTAGCTATAGCTTCTGACCTAATTTTGTATGTTTTTCTATGCATTGTCTCGTCGGGGTTTTCCTATGCTGAACGTTAGGTTCAGTATTATGGGATGTTTTGTAACTTTTGTGGAGGATCTGCAGATGGTCCTACTTAAGTGTCGTTATTTTATCTCCTTGTTTCCTGATCTGTGTCGCAGTCACTTGATCTATTGCATTTGCCTATTGGGCTTAACTTAGCCATTCTTTGTTGTCAGCAGACTGTTCGGGTTGCAGGTCGGTCAAGATGTTAGTTTATTTGAGGACTTTGTCAGTCAATGTTTAAGTCTTATCGAGTCTTGTGACATAGCTAACTCCCTAAGAGCACTTACACGCATACACACACTTACTTGTACATACTTTGTAATATCTTATTAAATGTTAATGTACCTGACGGTACTTGAGAATTATAATTGCCTCTTCCCTCTTCTGATATGTGATTTCAGCCAATATATTGAACTCGAGAGATTGATTTTATTTTGATTGTTTAATGTGATTTAATTAACTTTGATATATATACCTTAGACTTAATTAAATTTATTAAATTTTATTTCTCTACGGTAGTAGCCTTACATATTGTAATCTAAAGCGCTATTGGACAATACTGTATTTTAATGGAATATATGGGTCAAGGACAAGGGATACTGACTTCGTGTTATCGAAAACAGGTAACAAAAAAAAGCAGGGGGTCACTAGCACGTTATGAGACCATCAATAAGGGGTCAGGGAGCCCGAGAATGTTCAACTGCTCCCCAAGCACACTTAAGGGGGAATTCCACAACAGACCTGGACAAGTCATTCATGTGGGCCACTGTACAAGCACCTAAAGTCAGTTCACTGGATCAGCGGGCTGCTTTTTGGTCGTAACGTTGGTTTGCGTGCAGCACAGCAGCAAAAGCCTGGTTGATCTGGGTGATCCACCAGGAGGCCCTGGTAAGACCGGGCCGCAGCAGGGGGCGTTGACCCCCTCGAAACTCTCTCCAGGTAAACTCCTGGTAAACAGGATGGATGCTTAAGAGGCAGTCCTTTCTAGTATTATGGAGATCTTCTAGCTTTTAGATAACACGCGTGTTTTTGTATCATTGCGGGGCCTGTCCGGGAGGCCTCTTGATCCAAGGTGTCTGGTAGAAATTGTCAGTTTGACATACTAGTACATGATCAAACACTTTGGTACTTTCTAATCTGAAGACTTTGAGGTTTAGTCTTGTACAACATACCAGGTGGATGTATTGTACTTGACTGAGTCGCTATGATTCAGGAGATGGAGATTTGTTATGAGTTTCTAGCTCTAAGACAATCTAACACTAAAATTCCTATTAGGATTATTGTCTCCAATAATCACTCTCTCGTAGTACAATTATTTTTCGTGATGTATGCAAAGTGAAACAGTTATTGAATTCTCTGACTTTGTCTGAGTTAAGTACATTTATAACTTCAGAGTGTTGGCAAGTAGCAAGTATCTCGGTTGTGAGTTATAACAGGAATTACAATGCAGAAACTGTCAGAACATTAATTAAAGATATTATTGTTTCCTGCTCATACAGAGATGTTGATTATGATTCAGATCAGAAAGCCTAGTGTCACAAATAGGAAGTTATGACTCTATTTTGATGACACGGTGATGATAGGAGCAACTAGAGCAGAAAGTGAGCCTAGTATTGAGCCTAGTCTAGTGTATAGCTCAGTTCTCGCTCACGTCTTCCTTCTCTGACACTATAGTACAGAGTATAGCTGTTAGCCATGACACAGCCTTTTACTAGTACAGTGTATAACTACACCTGTATCTTATATATCCTAGACCTGATCTAGCTCCTCTAGAGACGGCTGGACCAAGTGTCCGACTAAGGACAGTCCAGACCATGTTAATTTACTACTCCTCCATTACCACAATGGTCCTATCTCTCAGGAACACAGTTTGAAGACGGTTGGAATCGCTATTATGTTGCAGGACTGCACTAATTGTAGGCACAGAGGAGATTGACGAAGAAGATAGAGGATTTCAATGAGAAAATGTTGTCTGTTAAGACAACAGACTGATGGATCACTGGACACATTTAATGTGCAGGAAAGCTGTATCTATGGTTCCTAAGTTTTTTGAGAAAAGTGAATTAGAACCTATTTTTGATGTGTTTGTGAACCAGGCACGTGCTATGAACTGGCCACGTAAGAGCAACTGGGCAAACCATTGCTGCATACTGCTTTGACGGGAAGAGCTCAAACTTGTACGGCTGCTTTACCATTTGCCAAGTACTTTTGGTATGACGCTGTCAAAACAATCAATTCTAGAGACATTAATTGTTTCCTGTAAGTTATCAAAGAGCATTCGTATGTTAACAACAACGACAAGTCAATCTTGTGTAGAGTTGATCGTGAGATAAAAGTTGCATTTGAGAGATGGTGTTGTAGAGCTTGCCAAGTGTAACAACTTCAGGCAGCCTTGTTTCAGTTGTTTCTCACGAAGAGTTTACACAACTGTTATGTCTGCGGACGTAAAAGAATTCTGATCGTTCATTACTACTCGGATTTTCTGGTAAACTGCAGCACTAGAAGTCAATTACGAGATTTTCCCTAACTTGTAGTACTAAAAACACAAAGAACAAGGTAACTAAAGATTGTCCTCGAGAAGTGGGCAACCGAAATCTGCTGATTCTTGCCAGGCCCCTGTTGATTCCTGCTACTGTAACTTCCTGTACCTTTACAGTTAAAACTCTCAATCCTGAATTCTGTTCTGTATGGTAGACAGAAATTGATTATCGAGAGGAAGAAAGGTAAATGTACCTATTGTAAACAGAAAAAGGACATTAATAGTGAGTATTGCTATAAATTAGATAGAGATACGAGAAGTAGTCGTGCGGCTGCGCCCCCATCATGTCGTATCTCTTTCGAGCAACAAGACACCAAAAGCCTAGCAATGCCTCTGATCCTACTGTTGTAGATAATGTTACTCAGGGATAGATGACTAGCGTCAGAAAGTGTATCTGACAATAAGATTGTTTCAGCGTTGATGTCCTTACTTTTTCAAGAAAGGTAGAATAGGATTTGACGAATACACTCTGAGATAGTTGCTTTCAGAGACACTGGCAGTTATCTCACGTTATTAAGAGAAGAGGTACTGACCATAATGACGATATATTGCAAGATTGATGTATTGTTTGAAGCCTATGGAGGGGCTGTTAAAAAAGTGCCTCCGCCTCAAGTTAGTTTTTTATTGATAACAAGCTATTTTACTGGTTATATTGCAGTGGGTATATACAGTGGAGTATTTACCATTTTTCAGGGGGGTCGTGGCTTGTTGATAGGGAACGATTATCCTTTCTTGCTGGTATATGTTAGAACCATTGTGATTGTAATACCACTGATGATAATTATGCCATTGATAGTATTGAGAGAGAATACTATTTTATTTCCTCTCAGCGCAATTACTAGAGCTATGTCAAAGATACAACAACCATCCTTGTCTCCTGTTGAGTTAGTTGATGAAATGATTTGGGGTTGAATATGTTGTTTGTGACGCTCTGCGCCCAGGATCATTAACACTGACTCCCCCGGTCATCAACCTAGTCAGGACACAACTGACGTTAAATTTCTAACTCATGATGATTTAATCAAGGATCAGTTTGTTGATCAGTCACTGGAAAGATGAGAGATATAGCAGTTACTGGAGTGAAGCAAAGGATCTCGATAATTGTTACTATTATAGTAACGGTGTATTGATGTGAGGAAAATACATGTAAGTTGTCGCTGATAGTGTTTCCACACAGTACAAGCAATCTAGTAGTGTTACCAGTTACATTTCGTGAACAAGCCATTGATTTTGCTCAGCATGTCCCATTAGGAGGACATTTGGGTGTCAAGAAGACACTCGGTAAACTGGCCAAAACATTTTACTTGGCCAAAGATGAAGGAAACAGTAGCTGTATGTGCGACGTTGCCATGTGTGTCAAGTGACAGGCAAGCCAGCGCAACCCCTCCACCTTACACCTCTCACTGAGTTCATAGTAGCCAAAGTTCAGTTCACTCTGGACTAGAGATTGTTCAGACTCGTTCAAAAGGTTGATAAGCTCTGCTTTCCTTGTCCTGTGTTGAAGAGTCCTAATTTCAATCTTCCCTTCTTTTTACATATAGATGCGAGTGGCTATGCAGTGGGTGCTGTGCTGCTCCAACAGTCAAATCCACTGATTTCTCCATCCTATATGTTACTATCATCTAAGCTTAAACGACACCAGAAAAATTATGCACTATTGGAAAGCTCTGTCTTGTGGTGTTCCTTGGAACATTTTGACGTGTATTTGGGCACTTCCCCATTTAAAATTAACGTTTTTTCAGACCACAATCCACTCACTTATATTAAACCATGAAAGTAAAATGCTAGGATCATGAGGTGGGCCCTCAGAATCCAACCTTATTTATTAGTTATAAAACACTAAGTGGTCATTGTAATGTAATTGCTGACGCTCTGTCTCGTCCTTAATAATTATCAGTTACATTAAATTAACGTAATTTTATGCCCAAATACCTTTTGTTACTTGCTATGTCAAATTCAGTAAAGTAACTTAATCCCTCCAGCCCATATTAACTATATATACTCATGTCATGTCTAATTATTATATTTATATATTCACAGTAATGTTGTGTGAGGAGGAGACAAGCTGAGTGTTGAGTGAGTAGTGTGGTGCGGTGATGTACTGCGTGACGCAACACTGTCCTGCCGCAGACCCCCCCTCACTACACACCTTAAGCTGTTTCATACTCAGATGTTCTATGCCTCGCATTCCACACCACTACTTAAGAGTGGAATGCTGTCTCCTCTACTATGGATCGAGCCTCAACGTGGCCTCCTTGTCAGCGCTATATCTGTCTCTACACTGATGTACATAACCAGAGTATACAGAGATACGATTACTGTTGTACTGCCCTAGAACTAGGGGCTATCCTAGTGATCGGACGCTGTGTGAATTGTAGAGGTGCTTGGCACAAGAGAGACTTGATTTATGTTTAATTTTTATATTGATAATAATATTGATATGAGTAACAGAAAAAATGTGAAAGACATTATGCAACTCCTAGTGCGACCCTCTGTCGTGTTGGGGGGGGTGTTGCAACCCTGAATGGGTTTACAATGATTTTAATTTT